>LR990111.1:25318750-25761250 GCA_905147225.2 Euproctis similis
ACATGTTCAAATTTAAAAGAAACGTTGCACTCGTCCACACCATCCTTAAGCAGGGCTTCAGCTTTGACGGGGCACGAATTTAACATATTTGTAGTAGAAATGGGAATTTTGGCAAAAAAGTCATTAAATGTTTCCACAACAGCATAACTATCGTCGATAATTTTATTATCAACTGAGAGTTTAATATCATCATCACGATTCCTAGAACGACCAGTCTCATTGTTGATGATAATCCAAGTTGCTTTAATCTTGTTCTGAGATTCTTGTATCCGCCTACTTAAATAAATTGATTTAGCAGTAAAGCAAACTTTTTTAAATATTTTCGAGTAATTTCTAACATATGTATTGAAAACGGGATCAAGATTCCACTTCTTTAAACTGTACAAATCATACAATTTATTTCTACTTTTGTAAATACCGTTGGTGGCCCAATCACAAAAGGTTAAATTGACATTTTTACACATAGTTTTGATTTTAAATATAGATTTGTGTTCAGAGTCTATGGTTTTTAAGAGTGAGTTGTAATGGTCATCTGGATCACTCGACATGTCCGGCGAACTAACCCTTGCCGCTATAGCGTTACGGAATTGTTTGGTGCCTTTCTGGGTTATGGGTCTACAAGTGACTTTACGAACTAATTTAGGCCTATTCATCACAAAAACTGCCTTTTGACCACAATGATCTGATGGCAAGTGACATAAAATTTCTTTACTTTTACTATTACAGTTACAAAAAATATTGTCCAAGCAGGTAGCAGAGTGAGATGTAATTCTTGTGGGTTCTAAGAACAGATGATGTAGTCCAAACGAGGTAAATAAACTAACGAGTCTAGTATTGTTAGTTGAGTCTTGTAACAGATTAACATTAAAATCACCACACACGATTACACTCCTACCGCTGCCAGTAAGTTTTTGCATAATATCATCCATAGTGGATTCAAATATATTAAAATCACCCAAAGGGGGCCTATAAACACATAATACAATAAATTGCTCAAGCTCAACACAGGACAGTTCGACAGTGCGTTCAATGGAGAGATTTGTTATGTCTCTCCTGTTTTTAAATTTAATATTATTCGACACAAAGATCATGGCACCACCATGATTGGCTTTTTTTCTACAAAATACACTGCCAACAGAGTAGGAAGCATTATTGAAAGTAAGTTCACTAGTTTTAAGCCAATGTTCAGTCAAACATAATACATGAACATTGTGCTTTTTACAAAATAGGTCAAGCTCAAGTTCTTTGCCAGATAAACCTTGCATATTTTGATGTACAATTGTGAGCAATGATTTGGGTTTATCCTTTGTCTCTTCTATTATTTTAAACAAATAGAAGTGTCAGGATCCTTACAACTAATTGAATTGGGTACTTTACAAGTAGCCCAGTCAGTTTGTATATATAATGCTAGAAGTCTAGCAATCTCTTTCCTATCATTAATTGGGAGATACACAGTATCTTTTGTCAACCTAAAATTGGTTTTTAAACTATTAATATCAAAAATGGATATTTTGTCTTTTAAATAATATGTACAATTATATAATAGTAGGTTTAAATTATAAATGTGTCTATTCTGTCTTGCAGTTAGAGCAAATGAATACGGCAACGCAGAGACAATGAATCTACAACCTATATTGTTGTGAAGGACTTCTAAAGCTTTAATTAAATTATTTAAATCTTTTTTTGTAACAGCAGTGCTATTGCCATAAAACACAAGCACAGTACATTGTGCAGTTAACTTTGTGGAATTTATGTGACTTATAATATTTTCTAACTTTATACCAGTTGAGCAATAGTTAAAAATAGGCTGCTTCAAATTATCACTAATTAGACTACCAAAGCCTTTTCCCAACTCATCACAAAACATTAAGACCTCTGAAGACTTATCTATGGAAGGTATTGTTGTTGGGCTAGTGCCAGTGAAGCTGGCAGTGTGCAGAGGCCGATCTGTGCCTAAAGTACAATTGGTCTCAGACCGTGTCAATGTTTTAATCGAACAGTTTGTGTAATTATTGTAGTTGTCATCATTACAATGTGACAGCACCCTAGCCAACTGCTCATTACCTATCCTAGCTACGTCCTCATATTTTTTTATATATTCTAAAGTATCTTGCTCATATTTCTGGCTTAAGGTAGTTAAAAAAGTTTCTAGAGTAACAATTTGCCTTTTTAATTCGCTAGTATGCTGATCATACTGAACCCTACTTGATATGAGCTCCTCTTGAGCTATCAGCAACTCTGATTGAAAATTACAATTTAACTGATGCAGTTTTTTAGTTTTAACTGACCTTTTAATAGTTGCCTCAAGTTTTTTAATTGTTTTACTAATTTTAGTGAATCTTTTATTCTTTTTCAGACTAGTTTTAAATTTTAATTTTAATTTCCTAATTGATTTACTATTTAAAGACTTTTTGTGACCCAATAATTGTGAGAATTGGTTCTGAGTCTCAATACTATTGGACACCTCAATCAATCTTTCTAATTCATCAATTCTAGAATATGCTATATTGAGGTTTTGTTGCAACTCTGCATTGTGACTCAGAGACCTAACATATAAATCATCACCCTCATGGAATGACTTTAGTTCAGAGTGTGCTTTCCTTAGTTGGTCCAGTGTGTCCATGTGCTCTATGTCTAACTCCACTAAATGGCTTTTTAGCTCGGAAATATTTTTATTTAAAGATATAATTTCGCCTTCACAATCACTGCGCTCAATCATCAATTGAGCATTGTCTTCCTGATATTTTTTAAGCTCAGACAGAGCTAAGTTCAGCTGGGACTCCAACTTTTTTGCAGCTGCCTTGCGAGTTACAGGGTAAGATTCCATTATATTAGAGAGCGAGCTTCAGGCAAAAAAAATAAATAAAATGACCTAGAAAAAGAAATTAGAGTTAGCCAGAAAAGTTAAAAGGGGAAAAAAAAAATGTAGGTACCTAGATAATAATTAAATGAAAAGAATAAAGAAGTTATTATATTATAGACAAAGATGATTAAGAAGAGAATAAATTGGAATAACCCTGAGGGATTTCTGAGTAATAATAATTAATGAACAAATAAAATTAGACACATTCAATAAAAAATTTACATTGTAACATATAAAATTAACAGATCTGTTAGTAAATTAAATATACTATTTAAAAACTATAAGAATATATTATTAAATATTAGCTATATTATAGATATAAACCAGCAGTTTAGTACTTTGTGCAGTATTCATGAATAAATATTAGACATGAACATCATTCATGAATATCATCCATGAAGTTTGGAAATTGTCTGAGGCGAAGTTTATCGTCATCAGTTTTATTTCCACACTTTGTCAAAACAAAAAGAGACTTAAACTGAGCCAGTGTGTGGTGTATGTTGCTCACAAGTCACAGCAGAGACTTGTGAGGTTATAAGATGTCCTGTGGAGTGTGGTGTTATTTAAGGTGAACTACTAATAACAAATGGTAAAATACTCCCCGGGACAACTGTGATGAAGAAGTCCAATATAATCCAAATCTGACGCAAAATTTGATTTTGCTAAATCTGATAAATAGTTAACGGTCACTTCATCAAGGTAGAATAACACCGATACTGGACACAGTTTTACACAATTATTATATAGAAATGCAAAGAAAACTAGTTAAATTAATTATACAATCTTAAATTTATACTAAAACAATGAAATTATTAAAAAAATACAATTTTAAATAGCGAACACAATTTCGCATTTCCACTGCATTCACCTTACTTTCATGCTTCGCCTGCCACACCCAACACTCACTCCCGTATGTCAGAGTTGGTACCAACACACCATTGTGAATCGTCAAGCGTGCCTTTTCAGACACAGCCTGACTACGCATCAAGGCATGCAGTGCACCATTAACTCGGTTACCCGCAGTCACTCTCCTTTCAATATCTTCCTCACATTTTCCGTCTCTTGTAAACATACTTCCCAAATATACAAACTCATTCACTTGCTCCAATTTCTCGCCATCCAATATCATATCACACAGTGTGACCTCTTTCTCTCTCTCCACAACCATAACTTTCGTCTTGCTTACATTTATTTTCATACCTCTTTCTCTAAACCCTTATATCTAATATAGATATACAAATGATAAATAAATGAAGAAACAAGAAGGCAGAATAGATAACATGTGAAGTTATTTAGAGAGACAGGTAGTGCTCTTTAAGAAATCTCTTAAAAGTAGAAAATGACTGTGCTTTTCGAATAGTTAGTGGCAGCTCGTTCCACAAGTGTGCTGCCTGGACTAAAAATGAATTGTCAAAGAAATTTGTAGAGTGTGCTGGTATTTCCAGAGTCAGGCCTGCCGATGATCTCAAGCATCTCCCATGTGTGTTATGGAGAAACGTGAAACGTTTTTTAAGATAATGAGGAGCAGCAGGATTGAAAAGAGTATTGTACAAAAGACAGAGAATATGAGTATTCCTTCGAAGTCGAATGGGCAACCACTTGAGCATATTGCGAAATTCGGTAATGTGGTCATATTTGCTCAAGCCAAATATAAACCTAATACAAATGTTTTGAAGACGCTCAAGTTTATCAAGTAGCTTTTCATTGAGATCGAGACAGCTGGTATCGGCATAGTCAAGAATAGGAAGGAGAATAGATCGGGCAAGCGCAGTCTTAGTGGTAACGGGTAGAAGATTACGCAATCTTCTTAACGATCCTGCAGAACCAAACACCTTAGGGCTAACGTTCTCTGCTTGTAATGACCATGAAAGTGTACTGTCAAGGTATATACCCAGGTTTTTTACCTTTTTTCTATAAGGGATAATGGTACCATTAAATTTCACATTAGGCAATGTTGTTAAATCGACCTTAGCCAATTGTCGAGAACTACCGATTATAATTGCTTGAGTTTTGCTAGGGTTGACAAGGATTCCATACCTTTTGGCCCATTTTTCAATTTTTATTAAGTCGGCATCAATTATAGATATGGCCTTAGATAAAGTCTGCAACACTTCTTGGGAATATATTTGCAAATCATCCGCTTAAAGGTGGTAGGAAGAAAGTAGTTTGTAAGAGATGGAATTTAAATATAGAAAATAGTAACGGGGATAGAACGCCACTCTGTGGTACACCGACAGTAATTTTGGACCAAGAAGAATACGTATCATCCAAACGGATGCGTTGTCGGCGACCGAACAGGTAACTTCGAAACCAGTCAATTACCCCAGGAGATATGTTGAGAGAGCCCAATATGGAAAGCAACACATCGTAGTCAACACCATTGTCAAAATCTAACAAGCACAGAACTGTTAGCTTTCCATTTTCCATGCCTGAACTTATATCATCCGTAATATTGACAAGAGTGGTAATAGTACTGTGACCGGGTCGGAAACCGGATTGAAACGGGTTGAGTAGGTGGTTGGAATTAAGGAATGTATTTAATTGGTCATGGAAAAGGCGTTCAACGACTTTCGATGGGAATGGAAGAATGGATATGGGGCGATATTCGGAAAAAGATGTAGGTTTTACGACCTTAGGTAGTGGAATTACTTGAGCATCTTTCCATGTATGTATGTGTGTGTGTATTTCCTATCACCACTCGTCTTTCTACATCCGCGGTGTACCTTCCATCTTTTCTAAAAGCGCATCCAAGATATACAATTTCAGTCACCTGTTCCAGCACTACATCATCAACCATTATCCTTGCATCAGTTCTGGATTCCTCCCTTTTAAACACCATAACTTTCGTTTTCTTTGCATTCAACTTGCAAGCCTTTAATCATGCAATCATCTTTCATAATAGTGACTAGTGTTTGCAGGCCCGACGGCGATTTGGCTAGAAGCACGGCGTCATCTACGTGAAGCAGACAGCTCACAACTAGGTCACCCATTCGCATCCATACATCCATAGATCTCACTCTCTGGAGACATCTGTCCAGGTACAGGATGAACAGTCGAGCGACAGCACGCAACCCTGTCTGACGCCGATATTGACGTCAAACCAGGGGGAGAAGCCGCCGTCGCATACACGCATACACGCTGTGTAGCCCTCATAAGTGGACTGCACAGCGCGCAGCAGTGATCCGCTCACCCCGTAGCCCGGGAGTATGCCCCACAGATCCTTTCGTAACACTCTGTCAAACGCTTTTTCCAGATCCACAAAACCGCAGAAAACCTTCCGGTGACCAGCCAGTTGTTTCTCCACGATGTTGCGGAGAGAAAAAATCTGATCCATGCACCCTCGTCCGCTTTTAAAACCACCCTGAGCCTCCCACATCACTCCATCAGATATCACCCTCATTCTCCTTTCAATAATTTTCCCATACACTTTTGCTGCTAAACTGATCAAACTGATGGCCCTGTAACTGGCGCACTGCATACGTGATCCCTTACCTTTATACAAGGGCACAATGACAGCGCGCCTCCAGTCCATGGGAAACTTACCCGACCTCCAGCACAGATTGCTTAAGGTCAGGAAAGCTTACCGGACACAGGTTCCACCGTGTTTGATCATTTTAGCAGACATCATATCAATTCCAGCTGCCTTACCATTTTTCATACTTCGTATCGACCATTCAATCTCTTTCATAGTAATGTCCTCGTCAGATGTTAGCGCAGCGGTGTCAGCCGTAGGCTCACTCGCGGCGCCCACATCCGGAACATACTCGTACATTTTCCCAAAATACTCACTCCACCAGCCCAATACATCGCTTGGGTTTGCAAGAATGTCACCAGTCTTAGACATAATTTTGTCCATTCTGGATGTTGACGAAGAACCCCGAGACTTTCTAACTTCCCTCCAGAAGAGTTTGTTATTCGCCTTGAAGTTCTCCGTCAACCTCACTTCCTCATTCGCAACTAGTCCTTCACGCTTCTCTTTCACTAAGGCATTGGTAACATTCCTGCAGCGGCGGTAGCTCTCATACTTTTTCTCTGTCATACTATCATTCTGATTCAAACTTGAGACATAATCCAACCATGCTTTTTTCTTTCTTTCGACGCTGGATTTCACATCCGAGGCATCACCTCTCAGAATCTTAAGCCTCTTTGCACTACCACATACTTCTTTTGCACTATCCACTATACTATCTTTCATTCTTTCCTAGCATTCTTCAACACCTAGGTCAGAAAGACTCGTCTCGCTGAGTCTTTTACTGACTAGGTCTACATACACACTCCGTACACTTCCAACTTCTAAAAATTCTCCGTACACTTCCCACTTCAAACTCACAGACTTACAAGAGTGTAAGCAACAAATTAACGAACCCGTAAGTCAGTATGCTCTTAGAATCGAGACATGCCTATCACAATTATTAACAGAAATATCTTTAACACACGGTAATAAAAGTAGAGAAATGATAGGAAGAACCGCAGCCATGGAGGAACTAGCCCTCCATCATTTTCAAATGGGACTAACACCCCGCATTTCCGATATAGTTAGATGTAAGCCGAATAAAACGCTAAACGAAGCTATTAACATAGCAATTTCCGAAGAAAAGATCCAGCAATCTCTAGCTAGGCAACGGTCAGGCCCATCTATACCTCAACAAAGGACAGATTTTCCTAAATCAAATAACAACTCATTTACACGCCGAACCCAAAATCAATCACCCTCCGCGTACACTAACCAAGCTAACTCCAGCATAAATTCAAACCGTTCATATAATAATAACTCCTCGAACCTATTTTGTAGATATTGCAAGGTCCCCGGTCATACCTTAGAACAATGTCGCAAACGTCAATACAACAATGAACGGTTCAGGAACGAACGAGGTCCTTCAAAGACACCTCAACGAATCCATGTTATCCACGATACCCCTGATGACCAGCATTATGTAGAAGTCACTGACGGCTACGACACCATCGACTCTATAACAAAAAACGAGTAACCGTCTCGCCTAGGTGTCGGACGGGACCTTACAAACTAACAAACGACACCCCAAATCTTATCGCTAAACCCAAGCTGACCCCGCTATATGGGCGTCAACATACGACTCTCTCAAATCCAGTGCAGCCATCGCTACACGATGAGCTGCCAAAACTCACTGAATCCAGGCAAAATACTAGTTCGCCAATATGCACTGTATCCAAGCATAATACTAAACTGCCAAAACTCACTGTATTCAAGCAGAATACTATACTACCAAAACTCACTGAATCCAGGCAAAATACTAGTTTGCCAATATCCACTGTATCCAAGCAGAAATCTGAACTGCAAAAAATCACTGAATCCAATGTATTCGAAATAACGAATAATCCTGCAACGATGTTACTGCCTCATGTGCTCGTTGATTCGTCTGTATCAGATATTCCCTTAACGTTACTGGTAGATTCAGGTTCATCAGCTTAATAAAACACTCTTCCTTGCAGAAATATTCAAAGCTAGTTAATAACAAAATCCAAGTGAAAGGTATAGACTCCTCTGAAGAAGCTATAGAAACCAGAGGTCACTTTCAATTAAAATTGCACCTACCAAAATCCAACGTAGCACATAAATTTCATTTAACTGATAAAATATATCTACCTTACGACGGAATAATAGGCTCCGATATGCTCAACGGATTTAGCTTTACAGCTAAATCCGAGAGATGTTACCATCGACTACACCCATGACCTACTCCATCTTGGTAAATCATCCCTTAAATTATATTTCCATGATCCGGCATATTTAATTCCTCCAAGAACTGAAACCATTATTGAATGGTCTGTCCGTAATCCCGAAGTAAAAACACGACTAGTTCTTGATCAGAAACTCTCCGAAACCCTCTTAATCGCTAATAGCATTGTCCAAGTAAAAAAAAACAACAGGATAAACATATCGGTGGTAAATACTTCAGAAAAACCTTTCACACTAAATTCAAACCTAAACCTTGAACTTATTCCTACTAACCTTGCAACAATTCCCAGAACACCTTCCTAACACTAGTTCCATAAATCATATCACGTCTAATTGCGCTACTAGAACCGACGAAGTATTAAAACAATTGCGTCTTACTCACCTAAACAACGAAGAGAAGGAAGCCCTTTTACAATTATGTTCTGAATTTTCTGATATCTTCCACCTGCCTGACGAAAAACTCACTTTCACAAACGCCCTCAGGCATGAGATTAAAACTACAACCGACATACCTATTCACACTAAGACTTACCGATTCCCTGAAGTCCACAAAACCGAAGTACGAAACCAAATAAACAAGATGCTTCAACAAAATATTATTGAACCATCACTTTTATCACAGAACACAATGAGCATATACTCAAAGGGGCGCAAAACTTAGTAATTATACCTACGATTGACGTAGGTACAATTACTAAGTTTTGCGCCCCTTTGAGTAAATGCTCATTGTGTTCATGGACGAGTCCATGCCTTATGTACAAGAAATCCTCGATAACTGTCCAATCAGTAAATGTGAGGAATTCCTGAAACAAGAAAGATCTCTTCACTCTTTTCTACCACTTAATATCGAAAATAAAACTTTTCTTTTTCTTTTCACTAAGGTGTACCATTTCGATGACCATTCTTACCCTGATATATTTAAATCGCTGAAATGTGCACGTGACGAAATTATTATGTCCTATCCTACGATTCCTGAGATCAGTACCTCTAATTTTAGAAACTCTTTTGATAAACAGTCCTTCACTAAAATATATAATATGTTCAGTTATTTATTCGACAGAACGAATATAAATATCCATATTTGTCATAACAAAATTATATACCCCGCTCTAAACGAGATACCAAAGATTCTCAAAGAAAATCACGATATCCCAATAGCAGGGCATTTAGGAGCTATAAGAATGCTAAGCCGCATTAAAGACAAATTCTACTGGAAGAATATGCATAGCGATATCGAAAACTATATCAAAAGATGTTCTTCCTGCCAAACTAACAAAGCTTTACGCAAAATTAACAGAGCCCCAATGACAATAACATCCACTTCAACTTCCCCGTTCGAGAGAGTATCTATCGACATTGTAGGGCCGTCACCTGAATCCGGCACTGCAAAGCTCAAATTCATCCTAACCATGCAAGACGATCTCACGAAGTACTCTGTAGCCTACCCTCTTCGAAGCACCACTGCCGAAGAATCAGCTGAAAGTCTGTTACATTTTATAACCGTATTTGGAATACCCAAACAAATTCTCACCGATCAAGGTACGAATTTCACAGCCGAACTATTTAAAAGGACATCCGACTTTCTAAAAATTAAGAAACTCTGGTCTGGATAGGGAGTCGCTATCACCCACAGACGCAGGGTGCTCTCGAAAGATCGCATTCTACTCTTAAAGAATACTTAAAATCCTATGTCAATGAAAATCAAGATAACTGGCCGAGATACGTGTCTACTGCCATGTTGGCGTATAACACCGCAGTACATTCTACTACACATTATTCACCTTTCGAGTTCTTGTTCGGACACAAGCCACGAATACCGGACTCCATTTATAATGATTGTTGAAACCACATATCCGGATTACATAAGAATGTTAAAACACCGTCTGAAACATACTCGGGATAGAGCTGTGAAATTTATTCAAAAATCGAAAACATACTCAAAAAATTACTATGATACCAACACTCGCCAAATTGTGTACAAAGTAGGCGAGTACGTCATGTTAAAAAATCATCTTAGGCTCCGCAAAGCCTTATCACCTCCGTGGAAAGGCCCTTATAAGATCGTTAAAATACATGGCAACAATACTTTATCACTACTCATTAACAGAAGACACGTAAGACATCACTTCGACGAAGTGAAGCATGTGGAAACACAGTAAAGCCTGGACAAATCGCAAACTGAGTTATCAGTTTATATACCTATATATACATATATTTACAAATGATTAGTTTAACGAAACAAATTTATTTTACATTATTTTATTTTAAAGTATATACATTTAAACTTATTAATATAATTATACACTTCGTTTTAGTATAAGTAGTGTAGAGGCAAATATTATATAGGCATACATCTCCTTTACTTGCAGCATACTGGCACAGGGTCGCTCGGAATTTACCCAACAAATCAACGCCAGCCCTGGCATATACTTTGACCCAATCGGTGAGCTCAAAATTCGCGTAAGCAACTTAGATATAGTCACATCATTCGATATATCAAATATCGAACACCATATACAAAATATCAACTCAGTATTAGGCACACTACGGCACATATGCAACCAAATTGAAATCGAAACTTCAAACGAGCTGGAATGTCACAATACTCTACAACCACTAACTGTGAGGTATCAGGATATCGTTTCCGAATTTTCTGCGATATCACATTTAGTCGATAAGAGGTTCAAACGAGCCGCCTGGATAGGAGGTGTTTGCACTCTCTCCAAAACCATATTTGGTACATTAAACGAAGACGACGCTGTCAAGTATGACAACGCCATTAGAAAAACTGAAAATACGCAAGAAAGACTAGGCTCATTAATGAACGAAAACATTTTAGTGACTTCATCAATCTTGTCAAAATTTAATATCACCTTACACGAAATAAAACTTAATGAGGCCAGCCTAAACCAAGCTATCGACAATCTCTCGCTAAAATTAAAAAACTTTACAATTATTTCTAACGAATTAATTATTAGAACAAATATGAATTCCATTTTAAGCAGTTTAGAAGCCTCCATACTCACACTCTCATTTCAATTACAAGATATAACGAATGGTATCACAATGTGCAGTCAAAACATCCTGCATCCGAGCATGTTATCACCTACATATTTGTACCAAGAAATTGTCGATAACTATAGATACTTGCCTGTAGATGTTAACCTGTAAGTCTAGCATTAAATAATATTCATATACTTATGAATATTTCTAGATTAGTATGTTATAGTGTAAACAATAAGATTGTTTTTATTTTGAAGATACCTTTAGTGTCCCATAAGGAATACAATTTATTTCATAACTTAGCGTTACCCATTCCACACGCCAATGTAAATCCATCTTCTTTTAGCTTTGTAATACCAAGTAATAGATATATTGCAATGACCAAAGACAAAACAGAATACTGTAACCTTTAATCACTTACTTGAGTTGACTCACTTTAATCACATAGCGATAAGCCGATACGAATACATCTGCGACGTCCCGTCGGTGTTCCCTACGAGTGCGAACCCGAGCTGTGAAAGTGAATTAATATCAAAGGTGATATGTGTTTTACCAGTGCAGTGCAAAACCGATTTTATTCATGGATATATAAACTTGTGGAAACCACTTCATAACAATGAATGAATGAATGAATGAATGAAGCCTTTATTCTCTGACCAAATTAAATAAATTTATAGAAAAAAATATTAAATAACAGAGCGTATTTTCAGCAATCAGTTTGTTGGTCAGGTTGTCTTGTGACATAGGCCTCCCCTAGTTTTTTCCACTTGTCCACGTGTTCCACTTGGGTTAATCTTCTCCAACCTTTTGGCAAGTCATCTTCCCACCGTTTTATTTGTCGTCCTTTCTGTCGAACTCCATTTCTGGGATACCACTCTATTATATCTTTTGCCCATTTTGTTCCATTAGTTCTCATCACGTGTCCAGTCCAACTCCATTTCAGTTTTTTTATTTCTATTAATATATCTCTGACCTTTGTTTTTTTTCTTATTTTTGAAGTGGTCCACTTGTCACGAAGCGTTATGTTTAGCATGCTACGTTCCATGTTGTGTTGACAAACTCTCAGTTTTTGGTAGTTTTTAATTGTAGCAGGCCAGGTTTGACATCCATAAGTGAGACAAGGAAGAATACAAGTGTTAAATAATTTGCTTTTTTTTTTTGCGAGCTGGCGTGTCACCTGATGGTAAGCAACCAACGCCGCCCATGGACACCAGCAACACATATAGTGTTACTGTTGCGTTGCCGACCTTTAAGGGATAGGGGATAGAAAAGGATGGGGAAGGGGGGTGGGCCTCCGGGTACCTCTCTCACCGAACGAAACGCGGCATGAGCCACTTTACGTCGGTCTTCTGAGAGGTCGTGGTATTTCACCGGTCGAGCCGGCCCATTCATGCAGCGAACTGCTTGGCTCTACCACTGTTCTGCTTCTGACTGACATTAGTATTTTTTCATTTTTGACTATTTCCTTTAAGGACCAGTATCGTTTCCATGTATTACCTATTCTTCTATCAATTTCTTTTGAAAATTGATCTTTTCCTGATATAACCTGTCCTAGATATATATATTCTTCAACATATTCTATATTACCTGGTCCTATTTTAATGTGTTCTTTTATTGCGTTCGTCATTATCTTAGTTTTAGTTGGGTTCATAGTTAGTCCTGCTTTCCTGCTTTCAGAGTCTAAGTCTTTTAGCATAGTTTGTAGTACTTCTGGCCGCTCTGCAAATATCACTATGTCATCCGCGAATCTTAAATGATTAAGGTTAGTCCCATAAATATTGATTCCAAAATATATCCAGTCTATAGTTCTAAATATGTTTTCTAGTACTGCTGTGAAAAGTTTTGGGGAAAGGGGATCTCCTTGCCTAACACCCTTTTGTATTTTGAACTCTTCTCCTTGTTGTTCTAGTTGAATTTTCGCTCTCAGATTTTTATATATTTCTTTAATGATGTTCACATATGTTCTTGCTATGCCTTGTCTTTCTAATGTCATCCAAATGTAGTCATGTCTTAAGGAATCAAATGCCTTGTTATAATCTATAAAAGCGATGTAGTAATGTTTACCATATTCGTTAAACTTTTCGATCACTTGTTTTACCACATGAATATGATCGATCGTAGAATAACCAGCACGGAACCCAACTTGTTCTTTCGGTTGGTTCTCGTCTAGGAGCTTTGTAATTCAGCCAAGAATAATTTTTGAAAACACTTTGTATAGATTTGACATGAGACAAATTGGTCGCTAGTTATTTATTTCATCTTTATTTCCTTTTTTGTGTAATAGCTTAATAGTGGGAGTTATCCATTGAAAGGGTATGTGTTTTGTGGTCACTATTTCGTTAAATAGCTGTGTCATAGGTTTGGATATTATAGGTAGCGTATCCTTTAGCACTTCATTCGAAATTTTGTCCTCTCCTGATGCTTTCCCGTTCTTTTGCGTTTTAATGGCTTTTATGACTTCTGCTTCTAATATAAAAGGTATCTCATCTCTGTTAGTGTAATGCTCTGCGTCTGTAGAAGTATTACTGTATGTTTCCACATACAACTTTTTATAGAAGTCTGTTGCTTCTCTGGTTATAAGTGATCTATTACATGTAAGTTTCTCTACATTTTTATTACTTTTTATTTTTATTTTAGGTATTCACTGAGTATATTCTTTCAATTGCTTTAGACTTTTCTTCATTCTACCAGTTCTTTCTATTTCTTCACTTAATTTCTTCAGCCTTTCAGTATTCTTGTGTTTCCGTATTGATGTTAAAATTTGTTTGCTTATGTTGGTGACATTTTGGCGGTTTTCCTTTCGTTTTTTAAACATTATGTTCCTTTTGTTCATAAGTTTAATGGTTTCTTTTCCTAATTTGTTTTGTTTTTGTTTTTTAGTTCTCGAATTATCTAATCTATTAATATTAGTGCTTTTTCTAAAATATTATATTTGTCTTGCACTGTTTTTGGTGTGTCTATCACTTCTAGCATAGTTTTGAATTCTTCTAATGCACTTGGTATTATTGGTGACAATTTCGATGTATATTTGCCTGTGGAAGAAATGTATTTCCTTGATTTATTTTTTTCGATTTGTATAACACCTCTTACCATCCTGTGATCTGTATCCAAGTTAAATCTATTCAATACATCGATATCACTAAATAGTTTTTTGTCTTTAGACAGAATAAAGTCTATTTCTAGATATTCTGAGAAGCCGTGGTATTTCGAGAATGTAAAATCTCCATTGATTGACATTTAGGATCCAGTTGTCGATTCCCAGTGATGACACAGACACTACCCAGCATTAGATATCCAGTCGTTGACATTGTTTTTCGTCGTGTCATATACATAATTATGGCAAATTTAAACAGTATTTAGGAGACGAATAAATCAAATCTCGTTTAATTAAATTTATTTAAAACTTAACTAGTTTAACAATATTTATATTCCTTATTCAGTTTATAGCTTTAAAACCATCGAAAAATAATGTTTTCTTTCAATAAATAAAAAATATCCATCGCTGGTTTATAGTCCATTATTGGAATCTCTACACTATACAAAATATAATGGAAGTCGCTATAAATTACATTTTAGATGAAAATAATGTTTAAGACTTTTTTAAATACTCGTAAGCGAATTATACGGGCACCCCGTTTATTCCAAATATGACGAAATTATTTCGAAAATATGACGAGAAAGCAAAATAATAAAACGCATTCAACATGTTGTCATGGCAACGTCTGAGTTGCCATGACAACAGAGATTAAAAGAATAAAACATAATCCGACTTATTACAAAACGATGTACTAAAACAGCTAGTTAGGCTGGTTTATAAGATCGTGGTCTGATTCGATATCAAATGGTTAGTACTCCTCCTCATTACAAATCGCAAACTATACCAAGTCTTGATTGTACTAAGTTTGGCATCTCCCCTCACAGAGTAGAGTACACAATGATTCATTGATTTCAATGTAATTCGGTCTTATCGTTCAGTTTTGAAAGGTATCACCTGGCGGTGGTCCAGTGGTCCCCACTTTGCCAATAACGAAAGAAGCCTTGATAATAAAGTGCGATAATAAATCCGGGACAATAAATTTCTTAATTTATTGTCCCGATATTAAACGATTTACGTATTCATATGAGACTGTTGTTTTAGAGGTCGGTGGATAGTTTGAATTAATTTTAAATCTTCAAAATCAATTTAATCAGTCCTATTGTCTTCCATTTTAAAAAATATTTCCATAATGATGAGCAATTCAACAACTCAAGCTAACCTCAAAAGTAAACAATTTTGACGTTTAAGCAGTTGGTACCATCGATAAACTAGGGGTCTAGCGAGAATAACTTTTTTTCTAAACATAAACCACCTATTAGCGTTAGTCTTCATTTTGTAATAAGAATTTTATTTGTTACTTGTCATAAACCTGACTCTTTCCTTAGTATGTGTTTTGTAATAAGACGGAATGTTATTAAATAACAAAGGTCTTTATGGTAACTAAATCGCATTGCCATAACACGGAGCATATTTTATAGCATAATCTTATTATCATAATATTTTTGAATGTCGCTCGGATGTAAGCAAATGTATACAAATTGCACACATTTTACTTTATTTTAATACCAGTTGACCCGGCGAACTTCGTTTCGTATCAAAAGAAATAAATTAGTAATATTTGGATCTTAAAAAGTTCAATTTGTGCTATTTATCGGCACGCGTTTTGGCGCGCAAACGCAACTGCTATGTACCGCTTATGTTAATACTGTAATATCTTCGTAAATATTAGTTTAAATTACATGCTGTAAATGGCTATATTAATCTATATTAAAAGCACAATCTATTTAAGATACTTAATTGGATGAAAATTAATGCTGTAATGTTTAAAATTGCTTCGTAAATAAGCCATTATTTCTCGTAAAAAGTTAAAAAATAATAATCGTCATTGTGGGTTATCCCTAAGACATAGACATATGCCCTTGCGGATTTTTTATAGACCTTTTAAAGGTGTATAGTAATGTAGTACATTGTTTTGATTTATCACTTAGGGTTCAGGCAGCGTTTTCGATTAAAGTTTTAAATCTTGAAAATTATCATTTTTTTTCACTACACTATTCATGAATTATAGATCAAAACCACCCCGTTGACACCCTCTAACTATTAAAAAAACCGCATCAAAATCCGTTGCGTAGTTTCAAAGATTTAAGCATTAAAAGGGACATAGGGAAAGAGAAAGCGACTTTGTTTTATACTATGTAGTGAAGTTGCATTATACTACTCGTTCTTTTACTATTCATTCGTTCTAATTACAACTGATTACGTAGCAGTCCCCATTTTATTTTTGGTGAACAGCGTTAACTTTATAGGTCCGATTATATTTAGAGCTCTATTTAGCTTACACATTGTTATGTCATTGTTCATGAACTCCAACCTAAGTGGTATACACAAACGTCATTTAACCTATATTCGACCATGATCAAGTAAGCACCGATTAAATGTTTGTATCCTGGCAACACAATGTCAAAATATATACGATGGGTATCTTCTTAGTTACAAAATAATTTTGCGTACCTCTTAAATTCATTTTGCGCAGATTTTTTAGTAAATAAGTTCAAATCCTATTATTTAAATAAAATATAATGACCTCACATGAGTTCGATTGTATTAAGGATTGAATGAAGAATTATTTCCATGTTTTTTTATCTAAAAATCAGAATAATTAGAAAAGAAAACTTCAATATATACTAGTAGGTTATCATAGAATGGTACGTTACGCTTGACGTATAATCGTAATGGATCGTATTATTCTTTTTGTTGACGTTTGTTTTGTCTAAAAATAAAATCTTTGATTCTCATTACAAGAATTACTTTAAATATAATGTTTATTTTTATTATACAAATAAATGTGGATTCAGTAACACAACCGTAAAAAAGATATGCTCTTGGAATTCATAAATAAGTAAGTGTTTAAGTAAACAATGTCATGTACCAGGTACTTTGTAACCCGATTTTTGTCGTGTGCTTATTTAAATTAAAAACCGAGAGATGACCTCTGATTTTAGGACTTTTGTTCTTATTTTCAGATAACAAATAAGTTTTGATTAGATGATGATACTATGAGCGGCTCCAGGACTGCAAAAACTTTTAAGAAAACCTCAAACAGAAGTCTAATAAAAACATAGCCAATGCAAATGTAGTTTTGTTTTATTTCTTTGATTCTATTGTAATTTAAACTTTATTCTTTATTTTTTTATAAATGCAATGTTTTTAAATACCTTCAGTATTATGAAATCACCAGGGATATGAAAAAGAAAGAATAAGATAAGTTTTAAATTCAGTAAGTTATTAATAATATTATCCCATAAACAGTGGGTGATGAAGATAGCACAGAGCGGGTTCTTTGTGGCATCTTATTAGTGGTTCTGTAGGTGATGCTGAGTATACTTACTTGCTGGCTGTGGGAGAGTGGGAGTTCCTTGTAGATGATTATGTTTTTGAGCCCTTTGGGGTTGAGACTTTAGGATCATGTGGTCCGAGTGCTTGTGCACTCTATAAAGATCTTGCAAAGAGACTGATCGAGGCCTCATGCGACCAAGGGGACTGGTCTATTCTTAGGGAAGAGGATTAGCATTTCGAATAATTCATTGCACGGATGGAGGAGGATTACATAAACCTAACTTCATTGTAATACTAATATAAAACAAGATAAATAATTAGAAAAATGTGTATTAATTAAATAGGTTACTATAATAAAGTTTTGATTTATATCAAAACCTATGGTTGCTGGATCATCAATTCTACTTCAACGTCAGGTAAGGAAATATCCTCTTCCACCAGCTCATCCAAACGCGCCAGGATAGTAATTTGTAGAACTGAACATGCTACAACAACTGGACAAACTCCTTGTCATTCGTCATTGTACTAATTCCATTGCAGGGTAGGTAAAGAGAACAAAGAGCCATAAAGCACGATTCTTACACTCCTCACTCGCTTCTTTGACTTTCATAACCCTTTTCAGCCATGCGCGTCGATTTTTAAGGCTTCTAACATCACATTCCTCCGGAACACGTTCTATTTGGTCTTGGTCATCCACGACCCCTACATCCATGCGATTTTGCATTGTAGGTATATTTGCATACACAATCATGCATCATCCACTTTTTCTACATGTCCAAACCATCGGAGCATACCTTTTCTTACTTTTACACCGATTTCCTCTTTCAATCCAACTACCTTCCTCACAACCTTGTTTTCTACGCGGTCAGCGAGAGTCACTCCGCAGATTTTTCGCAGTGTCCTCATATTTACTTTCATGCGCACTCTGCAATAGCCAACTCTCGTTTCCATAAGTTAGCGTTGGGATCAGATCATACAGTACCCCATTGTAAATAGCAAGCTGGGCTTTTCTGCCTCACACTTGTTTTCCCATCAGAAATTAATGATATCTAATGGCCACATAGACATTATTAATAGTTTTTCTTTGATTTAAAGAAAGTATACTTAGTTTATGAGACCGCACAACCACTCTTAAATGTAAGTTCTGCTCACTTAGGTTTGACAGATGATTTGACCGATAAATAAAGTTGAGTAGCGTTTCGGTATACGAATTTTGTTCTGAGTGGTGTTTATGTGCCAGTTAGTTTAAGTTGCATTTAAATTTATCAGATGCTCAAATTTGACGTATTCTGTCTCATTTGACAGCTACTTAAACGTTTAGGTAGCGCTTATATATTTGAGTGGCAGTTCAGTATTCGGGCTTTTATTCGATACTTTGATTTGCGAGTTACTGTAAACTTTTTTTTTATGGGATAGGAGGGCAAACGAGCAGGCGTGTCACCTGATGGTAAGCAACCAATGCCGCCCATGGACAGCAGCAACATTCAAATTCAAATTCAAATTCAAATATTTATTTGCTTAAAATGTAGGTAACAGAGGTGTAGTTATGTCAATTACAGAAAGTCCCAAATACATTTTACCGTGCAACGGCATGCAAACTACGATATCTTCAATAAAATATAGATACTTTAGAAATGTCATAAACAAGTTAAATTAAAATGATTCTAATAAATAAAAACAATTAACTTGTTCAAGCAGTCAAGAATATTTACACCCTATTTAGGAACATAAATACCGTTATAATAATAAATGTTAATAATTGTTATCTGATGTCAAATTATAAATTAAATGTCAAAAAAAAAAATGCAAACAATTTCTAGGTCACATGTCCAATTGTCCACTATTGGGCTGTAGTAGCTGTAGGGCTAATCAAGTAATTCTGCTAATGAATAAAAACATTTTTCCTGAAGCCATGATTTCAGATCTCTGATACATTTTTTATATGGTAGACCACGAATATCTGTAGGAATTTTATTAAATATGCGCCCACACATAGCATAACAATTCTTAAGATATAAGGTTGATTTCGGCACTCTATGCAAAACTATTCTATTAGGATCCCTTGTATTTCTTGGGTATATTGGGTATATATTAGTTTAGTACTGAGGACACATACCCATGATATGCAGTCAATACAGTTTCTGTAGTGGAGGTGTTTCTCAATTTATAGAGCACGTAGACGAATCTGTTTATTTTGTTACACACCATAGTTATGTGGGCTTTCCAGTTTAAATATTTCACTTTCACTTCACTTTCACTTCCTTTACTTCGTTTAACTTTTTATCCTCATATTTTATATTTAAATCTTTGTTGCACTTCGTATGGGTGCAGAATTGTATGAAACTTGTTTTTGATAGATTTACTTTCAAATTGTTTTCATTTAACCATTTGATTATATTCATTAATGTCAGCGTTTCTTTCTGATGTCATGATAATAGAAATATCGTCAGCAAAGAGGATACAAGGACACAATGATACACATGGCAGATCATTTATATATAACAAAAAAAGCAGTGGCCCCAATACACTACAGTGGTAGAGCCAAGCAGTTCGCTGCACGAATGGGCCGGCTCGACCGGTGAAATACCACGGCCTCTCAGAAGATCGACGTAAAGTGGCTCATGCCGCGTTTCGCTCGGTGAGAGAGGTATCCGGAGGCCCATCCCCTAACCCTCCCCTTAATGGCAGCGAAAATTAAAGAACACTTACCCCAGGGGGGTACCAGTTGCCACAACACTGGAGAATCCCCCCTTGAGCGTCCACGGTTTGGTATCCAACAAGGCGTGGACGCTCAAGCTGCCCCTCGTATTCTGGGGAGGGCAAATTCTCGCTCTGCACATAAAACTGCCCGGGGCAAACGCAAGGGCAAGGACATCACGGCACCCCCTACCACGCTAAATGTGGATTTTTGTAACATCAGGGGTATGCGCACAAACCTTCTTGCCGTCCACCACCACCTTGAGACGACAAAGCCGGCCTTACTGTTCCTTACGGAGACGCAGATATCTTCTCCGGCGGACACTACGGATCTCTCATACCCTGGGTACAAACTGGAGCATTCCTTTGTACCACGGGCTGGGGTTTGTGTGTATGTCCGGGAGGATATCTCTGCTCAGCGCCTCGGCAGTCTTGAAGGAAGGGACCTATCGACCCTCTGGCTGCGTATAGACTGCGGTGACCACCCTCGCATCTACGCATGCCTTTATAGGTCCCACAGCGGCAACACCGACACAGACCGACTCATGGACCACGTACAAATGGCTGCAGATTCTGTACTTCGACAGGTGCCATCTGCGGAGATCGTGATACTCGGCGATTTTAATGCACATCACGCCGAATGGCTTGGATCGCGCTCCACCGATCACGCTGGTAAATCTGTCCATGACTTTGCTTTAGCATTTGATCTGACACAACTGGTTACTGTGCCCACGCGCATCCCAGATGTGGACGATCATTTACCTTCCCTGTTGGACCTTCTGCTGACCTCCCATCCTGACGGATATGTGATCTCTGTAGACGCCCCTTTGGGCTCTTCGGATCACTGTCTGATAAAGAGTACGGTGCCACTCACGTGCCCACTTCGACCGCGTGTTGCGAGTCGCCGCCGTGTGTGGCATTACAGGTCGGCGGACTGGGATGGAATGCGGAATTTTTTCGCATCCTACCCATGGGGTCGGGTTTGCTTCTCACCGGAGGATCCTGACGTCGTTGCCGATTCTGTCACTGATGTGGTGCTGCAGGGGATGGAGCTTTTTGTTCCATCCTCAGTGGTGCGGTTCGGTGGCAGATCCCAGCCCTGGTTTGATCGCTCATGCAAAACGGCATTACACCTTAAGCATGACTGCTATCAGGCCTGGGCAAAAGCAGCGTCGTCTCGGGATCTAAATACCGGTAATCTTAAGAAGAGGTACAACCACGCCTCCAGGTCCTTCAAAAGAGTTATAGCCATAGCAAAGTCTAAGTACATAGGCGGGATTGGCGAGAAACTAGTTCGCCTTCCCTCGGGAACTCGTGCGTTCTGGTCACTCGCCAAGGCTGTCCTTGGGAATTTCTGCAAGCCATCTCTTCCACCTCTGCAAAGGGAGGACCAGTCATTGGCCCACGACGCTAAAGAAAAAGCCGAACTTCTTGGTACTCTTTTTGCGGCTAATTCGACTCTGGACGATAAGGGGAAAATTCCACCGACCATCCCACGTTGTGACCACGCCATGCCGGAGATCTGTTTCCGGCAAAGTACTGTACGGCGCATACTTTTCTCCCTAGACGTCCACAAGTCGAGTGGGCCTGACGGAATCCCAGCAATCGTGTTGAAGATGTGTGCTCCAGAGTTGGCACCGGTTCTAACGCGTCTCTTTCGGTACTCCTACTCTCTCGGCGCTGTACCAGCATCATGGAAGGTAGCTTTAGTCCACCCGATCCCTAAAAAAGGTGATCGCTCAGATCCGTCCCACTATAGACCCATCGCCATCACCTCCCTATTCTCCAAAACTATGGAAACACTGATCAACCGCCAGCTCCTTAGCTATCTAGAAGAGCACCAGTTGATTAGCGACCGTCAGTACGGATTCCGTCAAGGTCGCTCAGCTGGTGATCTTTTAGCCTACTTAACCCATCGGTGGGCGGAAGCGGTTGAGAGTAAAGGAGAGGCGCTGGCCGTTAGTTTGGACGTGGCGAAGGCCTTCGATCGGGTTTGGCACAAAGCACTTCTCTCGAAGCTTCCATGTTATGGGCTTCCCGAGAAATTATGCGATTGGGTCTCCAGTTTTCTCATGGATCGGAGCATTAAGGTCGTTGTCGACGGGTCATGCTCCGACTTAAAACCTGTGAATGCTGGAGTCCCCCAGGGCTGTGTGCTATCCCCTACGCTGTTTCTTCTGCATGTGAATGACATGCTGCAGTACAGCAGTCTTCATTGCTATGCGGATGACAGTACGGGGGATGCCCTATATACCGGCCACCCGCGGATTTCTCGGGAAAACGTCAATGAGTACCGGAACAAACTTGTGTCTGAAATCGAAACTCTGCTTAGCCAGGTTTCGGACTGGGGCCGACTAAACTTAGTCCAATTCAACCCTAAGAAGACACAGGTTTGCGCGTTTACCGCAAAAAAGACACCATTTGTCGTAGCTCCCTGCTTTGAGAGCACTCCCTTAGCCGTCTCAGCCAATATCGGAATTCTTGGTGTCGACTTGTCGAGTGACGTCCAATTTCGCGGTCATCTGGAGGGCAAGGCCAAATTGGCCTCCAAAAAGCTTGGTGTACTCAATAGAGCGGGACGGTATTTCACGTCAGGTCATCGCTTGCAACTGTATAAAGCGCAGGTCCGGCCTCACGTGGAATACTGTTCTCATCTTTGGGCGGGGGCACCCCACTACCAGCTTTCTCCATTTGACCGCATTCAACGACGCGCGGTTCGGCTTGTCGACAACCAAGCTCTTTCCGATCGGCTTGATCCGTTGGCATTGCGGAGAGATGTTGCATCTCTATGCATCATGTACCGCTTATACCACGGGGAGTGCTCTGAGGAATTGTTCGGACTTATACCGCCTGCTGACTTTCGCAATCGCCCGACTCGCCAGTGTCTCCATCCACATCGGCTGAATAGTTGGCGATCTACGACAGTGCGATTCAGCCGTCACTTCCTGCCACGCACTGCTCCTATATGGAACCAGCTGCCGGCAACGGTATTCCCGGACCGCTACGACCTTGGTACCTTCAAGAAACGAGCGTATTCTTATCTTAAAGGCCGGCAACGCTGATGCGA
This sequence comes from Euproctis similis, assembly GCA_905147225.2. Taxonomy (NCBI): domain Eukaryota; kingdom Metazoa; phylum Arthropoda; class Insecta; order Lepidoptera; family Erebidae; genus Euproctis; species Euproctis similis. The sequence continues at coordinate 25,342,470 of LR990111.1, forward strand.
CGCCCCTGGTGTTGCGGATGTCCATGGGCGGCGGTGATCGCTTTCCACCAGGTGCCCCGCTCGCTCGTTTGCCCCTTTTGTCCATAAAAAAAAAAAAAAAAAAAAAAAAAACTACCCTGGGGAGCACCAGCTCTATTTACAAGGTAGTCTGATCTGTATGTCTGCAGTTCTCCATACTCATTAATATTGCTGATTTGAACTAATTGTTTTCTGTCCTCCAAATATGTCTTGATCCAGCTTAATGCGGGACCACGGATGCCGTATTTCTCTAGTTTATATTATAAGAGAGTTTTATGATTAACAAAATCAAAAGCTTTAGTCATATCAAAGAAAACCACAGTCACAAGCTTGCTATCATTTAAACTTTCTATAATGTTTTTAACAAGGTCAAAGCATGCCAGTGTGGTGGACTTACCCTTCTGAAAAGCATATTGTTCTTGCCTTAAAATGTGATTTTTTTCAATAAAGTCAATCATCCGTTTTTGCATAGCAATTTCAAATATTTTCGAAAAGACTGGGATAAGAGTTATGGGTCTATAGTTTCCTACATCTTGTTTATCTCCTTTTTTGTATATTGGTTTTGTAAGTGAAAACTTGAGAAGGCCGGGAAAGCAACCATCTTTAAATGATAGATTTATTAAGTAGGCTAGTAAAGGACTAATAACTTTAGAACAAAATTTAATTACTTTTGTTGCAATATCATCAAAACCCACAGCATTTGTGTTATTCATGGATAATATAATTTTTTGAATGTCATTGGAATCATAAGGACTTAAGAATATGCTTCCACATATATTTGCTTCTTTCATATTTATTTCCTTGATCAAGTTAGTATTTGTAGAATTAATGAGATATTGATTGAAAATCTCAGCAATTTCATAAGGTCGGTCAGTTATTGTCAAATTGTAATTGTTATTTATGCTAGTTATGAATTCTAAATGACTGATATTTGTTGATTCTGCTTTTATTAAGTCCCATGATGACGTCCCAACACATATAGTGTTACTGTTGCGTTGCGACCTTTAAAGGATAGGGGATAAGAAAGGATGGGGAAGGGGGGTGGACCTCCGGGTACCTCTCTCACCGAACGAAACGCGGCATGAGCCACTTTACGTCGGTCTTCTGAGAGGTCGTGGTATTTCACCGGACGAGCCGGCCCCTTCACGCTGTAAAAATACTTTTGATTTGGAAGAAAGTTCGCCGGGTCAGCTAGTAGAAATTTCTTACTTACGTAAACAGCACCTGAATATTTTTATGAGTAAAATAGGTAGTTTTATTTCAAAGTTAAGTGGGTGCGAAATATTGAACTTGAGCATCTGCTCTAGCGCTATTGATGACACCGTAAAAAATGAGTGAGTTTCATAAATGTTTTATAAACGTTGGAAAATTTATTCTCGCGGATGACACAAAAAAGAAAGACCCTCTCGATAAAATTAAATTATTAATAAGGCTGACGGAGCCTTTAAAAGCCCCCGCTTCCAGTAAAGTTAGAACAGTCAGCTGGCACCTTCGTTAGAGGACATTCATTAATTTTGGAGGATTTTGTTACATTTTCAACTAGGTATAGCCTAAATGAAACTAGGGATATTCCAAGTTGCCTCACGATATCTTATAGTAATTTAATTAAATAATATATACTTAATACTTGTCAAGAGCGTGCACGTCGCGATCCTTACCGTCCTAGAGGGACGCAATCTTGACCGAACCAAACATTAGCCGGACGGGCTGCTAGGGCGTGCCCCGTAAGCGACGGGCACCGATTAGCCTCCGTCGGTGCGGCTGCATGCGCATGCGCATGCGGCGAAGGGGGCCGCCACCATTCACGCAGTGCCAGACCTGGCGGGACGAGGAGTGGAGAGTGCCGTATAGGCACGTGGAGTGTAAGAGGTACTATGACAAGAAAGATGGATGAGATGATGGATGTAATACATGAGAGATGCCTGGATGCCTTGTGTTTGATGGAGACGAAGCGGAAGGAGAATGAGGCCGAGGACCTCCCAGGTGGGATGGTTGCCCTATGGTCCGGAGTGGACCCGGACGTCCGTGCCGTGACATTTTTAGGTTTGAATAAAACTGGGGATCGGGCGAGTCTTTCTGGTCGCAGCTTATGCTCCCGTCAGCTCCGCCGATCCCCGCGAGTCTGTGCTGGAGGTCGGGTAATACTCCCATGGACTGAAGGCGCACTGTCACGATGACAGTGCGCCTTCAGTCCATGGGAGCATTACCCGACCCTTGTATAAAGGCAAGGGATCACGTATGCAGTGCGCCAGTTACAGGGCCATTAGTTTGATCAGCAGCAGCTCAGCAGTGAAAGTGTAAGGGAAAATGGGAGAATGAGGGTGACATCTGATGGAGTGTTGTGGGAGGCTCAGGGTGGTTTTAGAAGCGGACGAGGGTGCATGGATCAGATTTTTTCTCTCCGCAACATCGTGGAGAAATGACTGGCTGTTAACCGGAAGGTTTTCTGCGGTTTTGTGGATCTGGAAAAAGCGTTTGACAGAGTGTTACGAAAGGATCTGTGGTACATACTCCCGGGCTACGGGCTGAGCGGAGCACTGCTGCGCGCTGTGCAGTCCACTTATGAGGGCTGCACAGCGTGTGTGCGTGTTGACGGCGGCTTGTCCCGCTGGTTTGACGTCAATATCGGCGTTAGACAAGGTTGTGTGCTGTCCGCTCGACTGTTCATCCTGTACCTGGACAGTTATCTCCAGAGAGTGAGATCGATGGATGTAGGGATGCGAATGGGTGACCTAGTTGTGAGCTGCCTGCTTTACGCAGATGACGCCGTGCTTCTAGTCGAATCGCCGTAGGACCTGCAAACACTAGTCACTACTATGAAAGATGATTGCATGATTAAAGGCTTGCATTTGAATGCGACGAAAACGAAAGTTATGGTGTTTGAAAGGGAGAAATCCAGAACGGATGCAAGGATAACGTTTGATGATGTAGTGCTGGAACAGGTGAATGAAATTTTATATCTTGGATGCGCTTTTAGCAGGGATGGAAGGTATACCGCCGATAAAGAAAGATGAGTGTCGATAGGAAATAGCGCAAATGGAGCATTGGGCAGATTCCTGGGCGCAAAAAACATTAGCAGAAAAGCCCAGCTAGCAATCCACAATGCAGTCCTGATCCCAACGCTAACTTATGGAAACGAGAGCTGGGTATGGCAGAGTGTGCATGAAAGTAGAATAAACGCGGTAGAAATGAGGGCATTGCGCAAAATCGGCGAAGTGATTCTCGCTGACCGCGTAAAAAACAAGGTTGTAAGGAAGGAAGTTGGTTTAAAAAGAGAGTGTCGGTGTAAAAGTAAGAAAGGGCATTCTCCGATGGTTCGGACATGTTGAAAGAATGGTTGATACAAGACTGACCAAGCAGATATACAATGCAAAAGCGGATGGATGTAGGAGTCGAGGACGGCCAAGACACACATTCCATGACCAAATAGAACGTGTTCTAGAGGAAGGTGATGTTAGGAGCCTCAAAAACCGACGCGCGTGCATGAAAAGAGTTATGAAAGTCAACGAAGCGAGTGAGGCGTGTAAGAATCGTGCCTTATGGCGCTCTGTTCTCTTTGCCTACCTCGCAAGGGATTTGGCGTGAAGTTATGTATGTGTATGTATATACTTAATATTAAATAAACCGAAAGGGTAGGTAGCGGCAATTTATACTGATATATGAGTGATATTAATATTTCATGGATCTAAATAATTCGTTGGGAGTGGCTTAAGGCCATTTCGTATATAAAATGCTGTTTGTTTATTTAGAGTCTCGGTGGTCCAGTGGGAGAGCACAGGGTTTCTAATCACGAGGTTCCAGTACGAATCCTGACACTGGCTCACACCAATGACTTTTGGTCTCGGAAGTGTGATAAATATCGATGACTGAAAACATTGTGCCAGGTTCGCCACTTAATCCAGCGGCTGTTAAGCCTCGTCTCGCCTTAACAGCGGCTGTCTACACCTTCACGTAATAAAAGGCGTGAAGTTATGTGTATATTTAGCTGCATCTGGCCTTAATATTTTAAGTATTGGTGGCCTTATGCCTTGATGCGTAAGATTATTTTTTAGGCGGCTGTCTACACCTTCGGGTAATAAAAGGCGTGAAGTTGTGTGTATATTTAGCTGCATCTGCCCTTAATATTTTAAGTATAGGTGGCCTTATGCCTTGATGCTTAAGATTATTTTTTAGTCTCCGTAGCTTTTATCGAGCTATCAAGCCAAGTCAAGTCAAGTCAAAGTGGTTTTATTTTCATAGGTCCTCACAGACACTTAAAAATAGTCAATGTACAAAAATGTTTAAAATTAAAATAATATTTAAAAAGCTAAGACACGAGCGCTTGAAGCAAGTGCCTCCGTGGAACAAAAAAAACACGGAAGCAATCGCCACGAGCGGCCCGATTCCGAGTGTAGGGGCTTTCATGAGAAGAATCGGGCAAGAAACTCATGTGCCAATACTCTTTTCAAAACCATTGAAAATTTACACAATAGTATTATCAACGCTACTGAAAAAATATCGCATAAAATGTGTAGCAGCCAGACCACTCGACAATCACAGTTATGATCCAACCAACTTAAAATCATCGTAATACAAGTAATGAGAGAAATTATATGATATTAGTCGAGCACAACTGACGCGACATCTTCTATTTAGAATGGTAACGTTGTGCAACAAGTAAGTGCAATAATAAAAATTATATATAAAGCTTTTATCAAAACAACATCAATTCAAACTCATAATAAGAAATGTTGATTAATATTAGAAATAGAAATATTTGCAGCACGTCTCCACTCCAAAATAAGTGAACAAATTCCAATACGCAAACTACACAATCCGCGTTGAGCAAGCAATTTGACGGTCCCAAGACGACTTATCCGTCATGAAGTCATTGATGGTGTAATAAGCACCGGCAACAAGACGATCCTTCACAGCCCGCCTAAACCGATCGAAAGAGAGAGCCAGAATATGCGCAGGGATCCTATTATAGAACTGTACACCCATTCCCAAAGACGACTTATGTACTTTGTGCAGGCGATGACACTTTAACACAAGTTTATGCTTGCCTCTGGTATTAAAATTATGTACATCACTATGTTTAGTATATCTATTTAAGTTTTTTCTAACAAACATTATATTGTCATATATAAATTGAGAAGCAACTGTTAATATTCCAATTTCCTTAAACCGTTCTCTAAGGGAGACTTTGGTCCCCAGATTATAAATTGCCCGAATAGCTCGTTTTTGAAGCACAAAAATAGACTGAATTTCAGCTGCTCTACCCCACAGCAAAATGCCATAAGACATGACACTATGAAAATAACTGAAATAAACTAGTCTGGCGGTTGCAACATCAGTAAGCTGTCGAACTTTTCGAACCGCGTAGGCAGCAGAGCTAAGTTTTCCAGCTAAACATTTTACTTGAGGACCCCACTGGAGCTTATTATCTAGAGTAATACCTAAAAATACAGTTGTATTTACTGGGTCTAGAATTCTGTTATTTAAAGATAAATTTATAACCTGACCTTTAACATTGGGCATAGTAAACTTTATTATTTTGGTTTTATTCGAATTTAGGACTAAATTATTAGCTGTAAACCAATCATGGACTTGTGTAAGGGAGCAATTTACATCATCAAAACTGTTTTTTTTTACGGTCTACCTTAAAGAGGAGTGAAGTGTCATCGGCAAACAGTACTATGTCGCAAAATTTCTGTACGAAAAAGGGCAAATCATTTATATGGATAATAAACAATAGTGGACCGAGAATGGATCCCTGGGGAACGCCCATAGACACTGGCGATCCAGACGATCTCACTCCGTTTACATCTACAAACTGAAACCTGTTACTCAAGTATGATGCAACAAGACTAAGTGCAGTGTTCTTAATACCGTAATGACTTAGTTTACGCAAAAGTGTTTTGTGTTCCACGCAGTCAAAAGCTTTAGAGAGATCACAGAATACGCCGATTGCATCCTGTGAGTTTTCCCAAGCATTGAAAATATGTTTAATAAGAGTAGCGCCAGCATCAGTAGTAGAACGACCTTTTGTAAAACCGAACTGCTCTTTGTGAAAAAGATCATTTAAATTGAAATGGTTAAGTATTTGATTTGAAATAATTTTTTCAAAAATTTTGCTGAGTGCATGTAAAATGGAAATAGGACGATAGTTGGTTGGATCATTCTTACAACCATTTTTAAATAATGGTATCAATTTGCTGTGCTTCATTAAATTAGGAAATACACCTGCATCTACACATTTATTAAAGAGCACAGCCAGGTTTGGAGCTATGAGGGCAATGATTGAATCTAATAGTTTAACGGAAATGCCCCACAAATCAGCCGTTTTTTTGGAATTTAATTGTTTAAACACTTTTATAATGTCGTAAGGGTCGACATGTTCAAATTTAAAAGAAACGTTGCACTCGTCCACACCATCCTTGAGCAGAGCTTCAGCTTTGACGGGGCACGAATTTAACATATTTGTAGTAGAAATGGGAATTTTGGCAAAAAAGTCATTAAATGTTTCCACAACAGCATAACTATCGTCGATAATTTTATTATTAACTAAGAGTTTAATATCATCATCACGATTCCTAGTACGACCAGTCTCATTGTTGATGATATTCCAAGTTGCTTTAATCTTGTTCTGAGATTCTTGTATCCGCCTACTTAAATAAATTGATTTAGCAGTAAAGCAAACTTTTTAAATATTTTAGAGTAATTTCTAACATATGTATTGAAAACGGGATCAAGATTCCACTTCTTTAAACTGTACAAATCGTACAACTTATTTCTACTTTTGTAAATACCGTTGGTGGCCCAATCACAAAAGGTTAAATTGACATTTTTACACATAGTTTTGATTTTAAATATAGATTTGTGTTCAGAGTCTATGGTTTTTAAGAGTGAGTTGTAATGGTCATCTGGATCACTCGACATGTCCGGCGAACTAACCCTTGCCGCTATAGCGTTACGGAATTGTTTGGTGCCTTTCTGGGTTATGGGTCTACAAGTCACTTTACAAACTAATTTAGGCCTATTCATCACAAAAACTGCCTTTTGACCACAATGATCCGATGGCAAGTGACATAAAATTTCTTTCTGTACAAAATTACAGTTACAAAAAATATTGTCCAAGCAGGTAGCAGAGTGAGATGTAATTCTTGTGGGTTCTAAGAACAGATGATGTAGTCCAAACGAGGTAAATAAACTAACGAGCCTAGTATTGTTAGTTGAATCTTGTAACAGATTAACATTAAAATCACCACACACGATTACACTCCTACCGCTGCCAGTAAGGTTTTGCATAATATCATCCATAGTGGATTCAAATATATTAAAATCACCCAAAGGGGGCCTATAAACACATAACACAATAAATTGCTCAAGCTCAACACAGGACAGTTCGACAGTGCGTTCAATGGAGAGATTTGTAATGTCTCTCCTATTTTTAAATTTAATATTATTCGACACAAAGATCATGGCACCACCATGATTGGCTTTTTTTCTACAAAATACACTGCCAACAGAGTAGGAAGCATTATTGAAAGTAAGTTCACTAGTTTTAAGCCAATGTTCAGTCAAACATAATACATGAACATTGTGCTTTTTACAAAATAGGTCAAGCTCAAGTTCTTTGCCAGATCTATACCTATACTATCTAAACTATACTATCTATCTAAACTAGATGTCTCAATACTGAACCATTAGCCTATTAAGACTTATAATAAGATCGATCGTCCGCATCAGATTAAATCCTGGGTCTCTTGCCGCACAGATTTAGGGAGGCACTGATTGTTTATGAAGGAGCTGCACGTGTTAAATATTAATATCCCAGGTAGACCGTGGAGTCACCATGCATATAATTGTTATTCGTACATGATTAGTGTCTACGAATGCAGAAAGTAATCCATCGGCGAAAGTAAAGTGGTGGTAACCAGAGAGCTGACGAAGTAATTGTCACCGCGTCATTGAATCTTGTTGTTTAAGTTTTTTAATGTAATTTTATTAACATTCAATATTCATACTTCGAATAGATTAGACTAAAATTAGATTGTAATATCATCATCATCATGACCCCAGATTAGTCCACTGCTGAACGTAGGCCTCCCCCTTAGCGCGCCATAACTCCCTATCCTGTGCCAGCTGCATCCAGCGACTCCCGGCTGTTTTTATGAGGTCGTCTGTCCATCTAGTGGGGGACGGCCTACGCTACGCATACCAACCCGTAGTCGCCACTCAAGAACTTGTTTTCCCCAGCGGTCGTCAGTTCTTCGAGTGATGTGGCTTGCCCACCTCCACTTCAGCGTGCTAACTTTATGGGCTATGTCAGTTATTCTCGTACGTCTACGGATCTCCGTATTTCGGATCTTATCCCTTAGAGATATACCGAGCATAGCCCTCTCCATAGCACGCTTAGCGACTTTGAGCTTCTTAATACGGCCAGCATTAAGAGACCATGTCTCAGAACCATATGTCATCGCTGGTAACACACACTGGTCATAGACCTTGGATTTAAGGCACTGACGAATTTTGGACGAGAAGATATGCCTAAGCTTCCCGAACGCTGCCCAGCCGAGTTGGATCCGTCGGTTAATCTCTTTCTCGAAGTTCGCTCTACCTAGTTGAATAGTTTGTCCTAGGTAAACATAGTGATCGACAACTTCGAGGATCGCATCTCCAACAGTTACCGGTACTTGAATGACATGGACATTGGACACGACTTTTGTCTTGTCCATATTCATTCGTAGACCCACTTGTTGGGATAACTTGTTAAGATCCTTGAGCATTGCACCTAGATCCTCCAGCGACTCTGCCAAGACCACGATATCATCGGCAAATCGAAGGTGAGTGATGTATTCGCCGTTGATGTTGATGCCTAGCCCGGTCCAATCTAGGAGCTTGAAGACGTCCTCCAATGCAGCGGTGAATAGCTTCGGAGATATAACGTCTCCTTGTCTGACACCTTTCTGCAGTGGAATAGGCTCTGTACTCCCATCTTGGATTCGAACTGACATATTGGCGTTTCTATACAAACACTTCAGCACTTCGATGTATCGATAGTCAATTTGGCACCGCTGAAGAGACTGCAGCACCGCCCAAGTCTCGACGGAATCGAAGGCTTTCTCATAGTCCACAAACGCCAACCATAGAGGTCGATTATATTCCTCGGTCTTCTCTATGATCTGGCGTAGAGTGTGGATGTGGTGTATGGTACTAAAGCCTATTCAGAAACCGGCTTGTTCGGGAGGCTGGAAGTCGTCGAGTTTGCGCGAGAGTCGATTTGTAATGACTCTGGAGAACAGTTTGTAGACATGGCTCAGGAGCGAGATTGGCCTATAGTTTTTCAAGCGGGTCCTGTTGTAACGCGGTCGGGGGTTCAAAAAAAATTCGCTCGACAGTTAATTATTAATTTTATTTATTTTAATATCGAGTTGCTCCTCAATTTGTGGCTACCAAATCATAAGAGGGGAGCAGGTACGACCTGATGCCGAGTGACCCGCGAAGGCTCACTGCAGGGGTGTCCCGGTGCTCCACCGAAGTCTCCTCCCTGATGATGGCAGGCTGCCTTTACACTGTCAGTTGGTCGACAGGAAAAGGTTGAGATGATAGTAGAGGTGAAAGTAGAGATGAAGTTGAGATGAAGTTGAGATGAAGTTGAGATGAAGGTAGAGATGAAAGTCGAGGGCAGCCAGTCTGGAAAACAGCCAGTAACAGCCCCTGAGCATCCCCATTCACTGGCATCGACAATCAGTGCCAGCACCGACCCCCATTTCTCAGAATGGGTAGACAGTGGTGTTACATACCAGTAATTTGGAAAATGCTCAGGGTGGATCAAGCATATAACCCTACAATATATAAACATGAATATAAATATAGAGTTAGATTAACAAACTATTAAGCAACATAATTAATAATGTAGGTAGGTTACCACTACCTACTTGATTTGTAAATTACTGTAATATAAATATATAAAAACAATATGCTGCTATTAGGAGAATCTGAACATGATAAACTTTAAGATGAGATATGTGATTATACTCTTTTCCATGATAAAGCAAACTACATGAAATAATTTTAATAAATTAGGCACATCAAGCTCACGGCACTGCAGGCAATAATATCTTAGCTATTAGGGTGAAATAAATTGGTTAAACCACTCACCAATAAAATCAAAAGTTTAGTTGAAGGTTTAGGTTATTCTGGCTCCTTTCTTGGTAATAGCTTCAAATGAAATGGCCGAATATCCTGTCCAATTTTAAAAAGTCTGGTCAGTCTGTCATATCAAATAATTACCTACCTACTTTATAGAATATGATTATAATTATTAACTTTCGTATACTACCTACAGTTGTATTTTTATTTATGACCCGGAAACCGTGTCTTTGAAGCCTAAATTTATTATGATGTAAATTGACATTGTCACTCAACGTGACAGTACCCCCTCCAATGGGAGGATTTTTCCTCCGGAAGGAAGAAAAATCCGGGAAAGAAAAAGAAAGAAAAAAATTAGTAGTAAAATAAGGCCAAATATAGTTTTATCTAAATAAATAACATGCCCCGGACAATAACTCCATACACTTTCATCCATCATTCTTTCAAAAAAAACTTACATATACAGATCATATTCAAAATTCACGACTATGACTGATCTTTTATACTATGAGTGTTTCCCTAACTAAGATCATGAACACTCAAGGGGAAATTATCCTAAAGCATCCTATTCACAAGACTCTTCATAAAATAGAGAGGTCACAGCTAGCTTCGAATCAATACAACTGACTAAATAAGTCCTATTTACACCCAGCACTCTTAGCAGTAAAACCCTAAAATCCCCTAAGTGATTGCCCATTATAATAGGGAAACAATTCACTCCTAAACTGACTAAGCTAGGCCTAGCAGTCTACGCCGTACATGCCCGGCGAGGCAAACAATCCCTAAACGGTTGCCCCATAAAATGGAGAATCAACCACTAATCCAAAAACTATGTGCGAGTCCCTACTTTATGCAGTTAAAATTTTGAAAGTTAACAAATGAACAGAATAACATTCTGTTATGTAAATTAAACAATCAAAGTCCTACTGCTGTATCTGATGGATCTAAACCACGGAGGGCTATCTCATAGGCTAACTCTGCCTTTCTGAGAGCTAAATATTTAATATCTTTATTCATGTTGTTGATGAAAATCAAATTAAGTTATTAAACAAAAGTAAATTAAGTTTTGATTCTTAATTGGGCTAGACTAATTTAAATGAAGTATTATATATTATTTACAAATTATAGAAACTATTATAAGTCTAACTAAATGTTGAAGTATAATTTTGTTATTAGAAAAATAGAAATTCTCAGTTTAATTAGGAGCCAGATAAAATTTCTGCAGTACCGCTTACCTGATGCACACTAAAATGATACCAAAGTATCATGAAAAGTTACCAAACAACACTAAGTTACAATTACCTTCAATTTATTTTATTTACCTGTAATTCCACATGTACAAAAAAATGTTTTATTATTATTTTCTTCAGATATCAATTAATCACTGTGCAATTTATCTAGTACACCCTATTATATTAGGGATTTACAAATTAACATACTCAGTATGGAAAAATAAAAAAAAAGGACAAAGTGTGGTACTCTTAAACACAATAATTACTTTATTTAACTATTAGAGCACATATAGTCTCAGTTAAAGATAAATATAAAAATGATGAGTAAAACACTGCCTTAGTATACAATTTATTGACACAGATTTAATTAAAGAATTTGATTTCTTTAAAAAAATTAAAAAAAAGAAAAAAATTGTGGAAATTACTGTTTACTAAGTTAATTTTAGTTATAAGTTTTAGGGTGGTCACATACCATTACTAATTGATGTTAAAAAAAGAATTTAAGTTATTTAAATAAAATAAAAAATTGACGCACCCTCATTCACGCGGTCCCTTTCACTCGCTGGTTATGCAGGGACGGTATATATAGATATACCATCTAGTCACCCTGCATGCGGTAACATTACCAGTCGGGTCCACTCTCTGTCCTAGGGCAACTATACCCTCCCGCGTGAATAAATTGACCAGCCACCCTGAACTTACACTATTAAGTTAGTAATGCCTTCACCACTGCCTACTAACAACCACAAATCGAGGAACACTATGCCGGAGAGCCAATGTAACGCCAACGTACCTACTTTATAGAATATGATTATAATTATTAACTTTCGTATACTACCTACAGTTGTATTTTTATTTATGACCCGGAAACCGTGTCTTTGAAGCCTAAATTTATTATGATGTAAATTGACATTGTCACTCAACGTGACACTGTCACCCTTCTTAAAAAACAGCACCACCATACTCCTGGTCCATGCCTCTGGAACGTCGCCCCCGAGCACGACAGAATTGAAAAGCCTCTGAAGGGCTCTTAGAACCGGCTTGCCGCCTGCCTTCAGTAGCTCGGAAGTAATTCCATCGTCACCCGGTGCCTTCCCGTTCTTTAACTGTTTAAGAGCCATTTGGATCTCGTACAGACTGACGTCCGGGATATCTTCAGCAAAGTGTCGAGTTAGCTTGGATCTGGTATCTGGAGCCAAGCCGACAACAGGAATCTGTGAAGATTGGTATAGCTGTCCATAGAACCTTTGAACCTCTCTCAGGATCTCATCTTTAGAAGAAATGACGATGCCGTTGTCTGCCTTCAGCTTGGTCAATTGACTCTGCCCAATAGACAGATCTCTTGCGAATACTTTGGTGCCTTGATTACGCTCAATGGTCTCTTTGATGCGTACTGCACTGTACTGGCGAGTATCGCGTCGAATACTCTTGGAGATCTGCCTATTCAGTAGCCTGAGGTCGGACCAATCAGCTGAGAACTGCACCGACAACTTCTGTCTTTTCTCCATGAGCCCAAGGGTGTGTTCAGAAAGTTTTTTGGTTCTATGAGCACGTTGGTTCTTGAAATATTTGGTGCCAACTGTGTGGACTGCTTCCACGAACCTGTTGTTCATATCGTTCACTGTTTCGCATTGGTCCAGGCATTCGAAGCGATTATGAAGTTCAAGCTGAAAGTTTTCCGGGTTCTGGTACTGGACAGGTGTAGGTCGGAGTATAGATCTCATCCGTCGCGAACGTTCGGCCTTAATACAAATATTCAGCATGCCACGGACGAGTCGGTGAACGCTTCCAGTTTTAACTCTGTTGATCACTGTGACATCACTAAATATATGCCGTTTGTTCGTTAAGATGAAATCTATTTCGTTCCTTGTAGAACCATCAGGGCTTATCCAGGTCCATTTCCTTTGAGGCGGTTTCCTGAAGAACGAATTCATCATGTAGAGGTCTTCCCTCTCCAGGAAATCAGCCAGTTTCTGCCCTCTTTGGTTTCTCTGTTCAATTCCATATTGCCCTACTCTCAGCTCATCGTCTTTCCGTCTGCCTAGTTTTGCTTTAAAATCTCCCATAACCACCGTGAAGTCGGTTTTGAAGGAGTGGATGGCCTTCGAGATATCCTCGTATAAAACCTTCACCTCTTCGTCTGGATATCGCTTGGATATTCTGAGTATAAGGTACGCTTCCCCTGTCGACACACTCGTAAACCTGTCCACGTTAGCTACAAGAGATTTGTGAACGATAAGCCCGATACCACCCTGAGAGGTTTTGTCGCCTTCCCGGTAGTATAGCAGGTTGCCAGACCGTAGGATTATAGTGTCCTCCCCCTGTCTTCGGACTTCTGATAATCCCACGATGTCCCATCGCATCTTGCTCAATTCTTCTTTCAGCTCGGCAATCTTCTCGTCGGTCCTAAGTGTGCGGATGTTGTGTGTTACCAGGGCCAAGGGTCGTTTTTTGTGGTAGCCGTATCGCGACCGGGGATTCTTAGCACCCCTCACTCCGCCGTTACCAGACCCGCTACCATAGGTCAATGGAATAGCGGAGTCGCCGTGACTAGGGGCCGTCCATGTTACGTCGTTCATTTGGGGGGTATTTGCCGTAATCGCCACGCTTGGCAGGCGGGTTGGCGATCGCAGTAAGCTATGTTTGTTTGCTATGTTATGAGGAGAAAAACGCTGCTGCCCATTTTTCTTGCTTTTCTCTTAGTCGCCTTTTACGACACCCACGAGAAGAAATGGGGTGGCGGTATTCTTCGCCGCAGATTGTATTGTAAGATTGTAATATAGGTTTACATAAATAGTTTGATTTGAATTTTGTTTTTTTTTTAAGTCCTTCAGCTGCCGCTAACGTAATTTACGCCGCTTAATTAGGCATACGTTTTGAAAACGTAAGGCGACAATATATTCCTTAACTTATTTTGTAAATCTTTACTTAATCGTCTATAATAAACCAAGATTTCGTTTACTTAACGGCACCCAGTTGTATTGTTAATTTATAAGATGTTACCGTGACAGATGTACGCGCGACTTACAATAAGCCAATGATTCCGCTTCACGGCGACTTATTCCAACATCTCATTCAATACGAAATTACGCTGTATATATTATGTACTTTCGAGACATTAATAACAGTTGTGTAGGCAGAAAGTATTCTTCTTGTTTTACTCATGACTTTGAACCGATGGCGCTCCTGTGTTATCACACGTTATAAACAATTCGATTTTTTTCACATTTATGTTAAAAGTAAGAGACAAAAAAAGACTTTTTGTATTGTTATTATAAATGAGGACTGAATACACTGTGCCTCGTAACGATAGCCGACGCCTACAATTACATATCTATACTTATATTATAAAGCAGAAGAGTTTGTTTGTTTATTTGTTTGAACGCGCTAATATATGAAACCACCGGTCCGATTTAAAAAATTCTTTCAGTGGTATATAGTCCATTTATCGAGGAAGGCATTAGGCTATATTATATTTTCAAATTAATTAGGGCACCTTACTGTAAATCCAATAATGTAACCCAAGGTGTAAGAAAATGACTCGAAAATAATTCTAACATCGTGAACGCTGCGAAAACTATTGATTCTAGAACAAAAAAATGTGCTACACTTTTACAGAACATATATTTGTCTATAAAAAAATCCGAAACGGCATATGTCTAACTATTGTTGTTATCTCACAATAAGTATTTTTTGAATTTTTTAAAATAATTAAATTAATGTCGTTCTAAAAATGCTTGATTTTGTACCTTGATATTAACTCTCCCGAAAATAAATTACTTCAATAAAAAGATAAATTCAATACCTTTCTAGAACTTTTTGAATGATTTAATTCGGACATTTAATTCAAAAGTTAACGCAAAATACAAAATGTAAGTATTAATTTAAAGAAATATTTAGTTACAGTACGCCTGATGTATCCGACTCGGTCAGCTCGGACCGCGACAGCTAGCAGGTAGATTTTTATAAGCTTTTATTTACCTTGCACTGTATGTATGTATGTATGTATGTATGTATGTAAGTATGTATGTTCGGTGGAATCTTGTAACTCAATTTTGAAGTAGATACCTTCAACCGATTGAGCTGAAATTTTGTATACACGTTTACTTTGGATGACAATGCATGATATAATGTATGACATTATTCTATATCCAATATGGCGGACGACCCAAGATGGCGGAATGGATATTTTTAATGCATTTCTGCAATATGGGTATCAAATGAAAGGGTTTGTTGAGTGTAATTCAAAATATAATATGACGTCATTCTAAATCCAATATGGTGGAATATCCAAGATGAAGGAATATATATTTTAAGCTTTCGTACAATATGGGTATCAAATGAAAGGGCTCATTGGGAAAACTAAAAAAATAATGTGACGTCATTCTAAATCCAATATGGCGGATAATCCAAGATAGAGGAACAGTTTTTTTTAATGCATTTCTACAATATGGGTATCAAATGAAAGGGCTTGTTAATAGTAGCTCGAAAAATAATGTGACGTCATTCTAAATCCAATATAGTGGAATAAATATATGCGTTTCTACTATATGCGTATCAAATGGCCCTTTCATTAAAGAGTTATATGAGAACTTCAAAAACTATGTCTCGGTGGTTCAGTAAACTAGCCCGCTTCTGAATCAGGAAGTCTTGGGTTCGAATTTGGCCTCACACCAATGTCTTTCGAAATTTCTCTCGAAAGTCATGTGTGATAAATCTTTTTGACTGACCACTTTGTGCTCGCTGTATGGCAACAGTGGTAGAGCCCAGCAATTCACTGTATGAATGGGATGGCTCGACCGGTGAAATACCACAACCAGCTCACGGCGTGTTTCTTTAGGTGAGAGAGGTACCCGGAGGCCTACTCCCCTTTCCCATCCCTTCCTACTCCCATATCCTATATCCTACTCCCTTAAAGATAAGATAATACGATAAGATAAGACGTAAACATAGCGGCGAGTCGAGGCTTAATAGATGCTGCCTACACCTTCGGGTAGAAAAAGGAGTCGAGCTATGTTATGTTATTAATTAATGTTATAAACAAATTAGATTGTGTATAAATATTATATATATCATAGGGTTTTCAATATGAGCGGCTAGATACTAGTGGCCTGCTTGTTTGGGCAGTGTCAGTCAATCTGTTGTTTACTATTCAGTCACTGATGCCAAATCACCATGTCAAGATACAGGGTTAAGCGGCGCGTCCAAATTTATAATCAAAATGAGTTAGTGCTAACATTGAGAACCTTACGACCACTTTACGGCTGAGGCGGTAGTCCATCACAGTCGACGGCTTTCCGTTGACCTATGTTTTAATAGTTAACAGTGTTTTAATTGTGGTCAGCCACGCAATCTGCTGCATGAATGAGCCGGTTCGACCGGTGTAATGCCATGCCCTTTCAGGATACCGACGTAAATTGGACAGGATTTAATAACTTTAACATGATTGCTACACTAACGGATTCTATATAGGTATTATTAGAATTAAACACAGTGGATGGTGGGAACGAACTATAACTTTTATTACAACTCACTCCTATGTTACACTCAGGTCAGCAAGTATAAAGTACTGATTAAAACAACAGATGGCGTTACACATCACAAGTAGTTAAACATATTTTGTTATTAAACAACAGTCCCACATAACAAAATTAAGTTGAAAAATCAACAAATAAGTAACAAAAAAATTTGTTTACTTAGGCTCGAAACTCTTTGCTGCTGGTCAAGCATACGCGGCCTTAAGTAGAGAAAAGACTTTAGGAGGTCTCCTCATTGAAGAGTTGGACTGTTCGAAATTAACTGGCAAATGACCTTGTAACAATGATGCTTTGAATGAGATGAAGAGACTGAGAAACTTACCCATCGATAACTAAAAACTTGAAAATAATTTAAAGAAAAAAACTTTTTTAAAGAAGCTTTTATTTAAACGCTCTAAAAAGAATAAAATAATTTTAACCTTATACATTTTAACTATCAACTTATAACCTTATTATATACAATTTATGTGATAATAAAAGCTTGTCGCATGTTCAACCCAACCCTTCCCCCCTCCTCTTCCCATCCCAATTCCAACCCCTTCCATTTCCCATGGAAAGGGCCGGCAACGGAACTGTACCACTATATGGGTGTCCATATATATGTTATAAACCAAAAAAATATATTTGGATAATGCGATCCGTCACAGTAATCATTAAATCTGAAAAAATATTTCCAGATGGTTATGGATAGCCACTGATAGGTAATTAAACATAGCGACAAGCTTTTATTATCACATAAATTGTATATAATAAGGTTATAAGTTGATAGTTAAAATGTATAAGGTTAAAATTATTTTATTCTTTTTAGAGCGTTTAAATAAAAGCTTCTTTAAAAAAGTTTTTTTCTTTAAATTATTTTACGTTTGTTTCTTGCTAAAAGGTCTCGGTGGTCCAGTGGTCGAGAACCCCACTTCTGAATCAAGAATTCGCGGGTTCGAATGACTTTTTGAAATTGTTTTCGGAAGTTATGTGTATTTAGTTATCGATGAATAAAAGATTTGTGCTCGGTATGGCAATAGGTGCACCACCTATTCCATTTGGGATGTCTACTTTAGTCCATCCTTTCTACATGTCCGAACCATCTAAGCATTCCTTTCTCTATCCTTGTCACTATATCTTCTTTCAATAATTGCACTTGAAAATCGTTGTGAGAACAGACCGTTTGTCTCGATGGTCACGTGATTTAGCACTTCACTTTGGTCTCAAATTCAATAAAATTTTGGATATATTTTTGACAGTTATTTGCGTGTTAAATGTCAATGACTGATAAAATAGTTCCCGATGCTGGTTCACCAACATTTTACGTTAATACAATCGCCTCATCGCGATTGTGGCATACTTGCATATTGCAAGTAGACACAGATTTTTAAAAAAGTCCAAGACGAGAAATTGTATTTCAATAAGCTGTATGACGGGATTAAATCATCACGCATATAGAATTGATAAGACAATAACTATCTGCTTATCCATATAGATGAAACTCTCCGTCTCCAACAATGTACAATGAGCTTTTTCTCATCATTTATAACAGTAAGTTGAGCGGAATGTTGGCCGTGGGACACAAAATGGCGGCCGGATATTAGTATCTGTGAGAGCGGATATTACGTCCGTTACGTAGCCGCTTCGGATATATTTCATATAACCTATCTATCATACTAACGAGATAGTAGCACAGTTGCATCTACTTCTGTTGTACAGCTTTTTAGTTTTAATTGACAGAGCTATGAAAGTAATTATCGTATAAAGTATTATCTGGTCATGACATTAAAACAAACTTTAAGATTATATCGCGTTCATTCATTACCAATTTTATTATTAATTTCCCGACGTTTCGAACTCTTTACAGAGATCATTTTCACGAGTGATGAACAAAAAGATGGTATTTGTTCAAAAGCTATTTTCATTGATACAGAGAGCACCCACTTTTTGGAAATAAAAATTAATAATAAAATTGGTAATGAATGAACGCGATATAATCCTAAAGTCTTTAGGCTTTCGCGTTGCATATTACTTAGTGATAATGATGAACGGGAATTAACGCGACACTTTTTTAGGTAAACAAATATTTACCTTGATTAGCTTGACGTTTCGGCCAGGTTGCACTGGCCGTGATCACAAGCAGACTGAAGTGGCGCCCTTACGACTCCGTAGATGAGGTATATCCGGAGATGTTTGTATATCGTAAACGTATCGTAAACGTCAAGCTAATCAAGGTAAATATTTGTTTACCTAAAAAAGTGTCCCGTTAATTCCCGTTCATCATTATCATCCTAAAGTTTGTTTAAATGTCATGAACGTGATTCGCGAAAGTGTTAGAGATAAATATGTATTATCTGGTGTTATTAAGGTTATCTACTTATAACAAATTATTAAATACTGCCCAATATATAAATTAAAAGCTATGAGAGTTATGAGAAAAACTTAGAAGTCACTTTATCAACGCTAGAAAAAAACAATACTGATATAACAGGGTCATCATTATCTTTGTCGTCTGTACGTAGGTTGTATCTATTGTTTATAAATACGTTTATTTTTAGTACTAATTTATTTGCGAGGTCGTTTTACTTTTACTTTGAGATATTTTCTTTAAGACTTAGGAGTAACTTAGGCTACTTTTGTAGATATTTTTTTATTCATTGCTTCCAAAGTAAAACATCGTTGGCCTAGGCAATAAGCATCATGCAAATACGGAAGAATATGGTTGACTTCACTGGATCTAGAATTCTATTATTCAGAAACTAGTTGACCCGGCGTAAATTAGTAATATTTGGATCTTAAAAAGTTCAATTTGTGCTATTTATCGGCACGCGTTTTGGCGCGCAAACGCAACTGCTATGTACCGCTATGTTAATACTGTAATAATAATAATAATAATAAGCCTTGTTTATTTCTTGCTTCAAAAGTTTCAGTACATAGTAAAAAAATAGTTTAAAAAAAAAAAAACGTTGGTTAGTAGTTGATTATAAGTTAAAAAAAAAGTGTTAGTAATTTTTATTTAAAAGTTAAAGTAATTATTAGGTAATATTCTTGGAACGTTTTTTTAGTCAGCAAGAACCCCGATTTGGGTAAAGGCCTCCTCTAAAGATGTCCATGTATCTCTGTCCTGGGCCAGTTTTCTCCAGTCTGGGCCGGCAGTTTTCCTGAGATCGTCTTCCCAGCGAGTCGGAGGTCTCCCCCGGCTCCTTCGGCCCGGCGGGCCGCTCCACGATATCACTCGTGCTGTTCATCTCTGATCAGTAGATCGCACCACGTGGCCAGCCCATTTCCACTTTAGTTTTCGTGCGTGAGTTAGAGCGTCAGTAACTTTGGTGGTTTTTCTTATTTTAGTGTGTCGCACTTTATCTTTCCTCTTTACACTGAGCATACTTCTTTCTAACCCTCTTTGACAGGTTCTAATTTTGTTTGCGGCTTTGGTGGTGAACTTCCACGTCTGGCAACCATACGTCAGACACGGCAGGAGACTTGTGTTCATCACTTGTGTTTTGCTGTTAGTCGGCATATCGCTTTTAAAGATTTCTTTTAAAGCCTAATACTTGTTCCATGTCAATTGTACCCTTCTTTCAATTTCTAATAGGTCGCTGTTTCTATCAAAACTTATTGATTTTCCGAGATAGATGTAATTTTTAACTTGTTCCAGAGGTTCTCCTTTGACAGTTATTGGTCTCTTTCAGATGTCATTGGTCATGATTTTGGTTTTGGTTAGGTTCATTTGCAGACCTACCTTCATACTGGCTTGGTGTAGGGACTCAATCATGTATTGCATCTGGCCGGCCGTCTCTGACATAAGCACTATAAGTCGTCTGCAAATCTGAGGTGGCTTAGGTAGGCTCATTTTATATAGAGTCCTGATTTACTCCAGTCCAGCTTACTGATGATATATTCCAGGATTGATATGAAGATTATTGGTGAGAGTGGATCCCCCTGCCTTACTCCTCTTCTTATGGGGAAAGATGGGCCAATAGACTCGAGTTTGATCCTACCTGTAGTGTTGCTATATATGCTCTGGATAGTTTTTATGTATACTTCTTCGACTCCTTGTTCTTCCAGACTTTCCCATATACTTAAGTGTGACACAGAGTCGAAGGCTTTCTGGTAGTCAATAAAAGTTATATAAAGAGTTCTCTGATTCTCTTGGTATTTTTCTATAATTAATTCTAATGTGTGGATGTGGTCCACTGTTGAAAATCCTTTCCTGAAGCCCGCTTGTTCTACAGGTTGTTTTGACTCTAGTATAGTGCTGATTCTTCTGTTTATTATAGTAGAGAAAAGTTTATAGAGGCTTGGCAGTAGGCTGATTGGTCTATAGTTGTTAATATTTTTGGGGTCACCTTTTTTATAAATCAGTATAATATTAGCTTCCGACCACTGCGTGGGAGTTTTAGACCTTTCGAGTATCAGGTTGAACAGCTTGGATAACGGTGCAGCTAAAGTTGTGTGGCCGAATTTTAAAGCTTCATTTGTTATGTTGTCGGATCCTGGGCTTTTTTCTAGTTTAAGGTTTTTAATTGTTTCTATTACTTCGATTTCGTCTATTTCCTTGAAGTCTTTAAGTTGGTTTTGTTTGTTGTTGTATGATGTCGGTACGTGAATTTGAGTATTGTCACTGTACAGATTCCTATAAAACTCAGTGGCAGTGTTTACAATATCGCTGCGTTTGAGTGTGATATCATCTCTGTTTTTTAGTTCTTTTATCCAAGAGATATTTGTACGAAGTTCTTTAAATGACTTTTTCGTGCTACCACTGCTCAGAAGGTTTGTCTTTATAATGTTCTGTCTGTATTTTGAATAATCTCGTTTTATATATTTGTTAACTAGTTTGTATAAGGCAGAAAGTTCGTTTCTCATGGACCGTGTTTTATTTTTAGTTTTCTGTAGTTCTTTCCTTCTTTGTAGTAGATTTTCTGTCCTAATTTGTAATATTGTTTTTTTTAAACGATAAAAAGTTTGGAATTGAACTGCTCCTTTTGTGTTGTATTGATTGTACTTATCACTATTTGTTAAACTGGATATTTGAAAAGAGTCGGCCTTGAGTTTCTTGCCAGTTCTTCTCAAGAAGCCTTGACGCCGGAACTGGCACTTAGATTCGCTTTCACATTCAAGACAGTGTGATGAAAGGGAATCTAAGCTCCGTGTTTTTTTTTATGTGACGATTCTAAGTACTTTGTAAAGTCTATGGAATAAAGATATTTTGAATTTGAATTTGAATTTAGGTTTTTTCTTGTAGATTTGTGCAGTTTTTAAGCTTTCCAAGATTGCCATACTTATTTTGTTATAATAGTTTTGCACCGAATTGTTTTGTTGGTAAGTTGTCTCATCAGGTAATAGTGATTTTAAGCTGTCTGTGTACCTTATTTTTTTTTCTTCGTTTTGGAGTTGAGATCTCGGTTTATTTGTATATTGAACTCTGCTTTTTTTAGGTTTGGAGAGATGTACTGTTCCTCTTATAGCACGGTGATCGGACGGGTAGTTCAGGTTCAAAATTTCGTAGTTTGTGAACAGTCTTGATTGGTTCGTGAGAATGTAGTCGATCTCGTTTTTGTGGAGATCATTTGGTGATCGCCAGGTCCATTTGCGCATTGGTTTTTTCTTAAAGCAAGTATTTATTATTGTAAAATTGTGTTCTAGCGCAAAATCTACAAGCTTCTGGCCTCTGTTATTCCTCACTCCGTGACCGTGCTGTTTAAAGACCAAGTCTTCGTTATCTTTGGGAGCACCCACCTTCGCGTTGAAGTCGCCCATAAGAATGATGTGGTTATGCGCAGCTTTTAGTGCTTTTGCGATTTCCTCGTATAATTGATCAACTTCAGTCTCGAGGGCATCCGACGTCGGGAAGTATACTTGAATAATAGACATTTTGTAGCCTTCAATAACCAAATGTAGTATAGCTAAGCGTTCTGATAATCCATTAAAGCTTTCTATGTAGTTCTTCATCGACTTGTTTATTATGAAGCCGACTCCGTACTGTCCCGCAGTCTGTCCTTTGTAGCAGAATATGAGGGAGTCGTGTTCTTCTATTTCACAGCCAAGTTGTCTCACTTCTGAGATTCCTAGTATATCAAAGTTTATGTTAATCAAGCAGTTTTTTAGTTCGAGGAGACGTTCATATGAAGATAAAGTTTTTACATTATATGTTAATATTCTTAATCGTTGGTTTTTAGTTCGGTTGTTCGGTAAGTTTGGATGATTCTTTAGAGGGTTTTGGTCGTGACCTTCCACGGTGACCAGCCAGCTTGGAAGATATATTTTGTTTTCTATTAGATCATTTTGTACGTTTCTGTTGTGAGAGGAGGGCTGTAATTGCTACTTGGAGTTTTTTGTAGTTACGAAGTTAAGCATTCCAGGTTTGATAACCCCTTCTGATAAGCTAGATGTTCTTTGTAACCTTGTTTGAGTTTTATTCTTTTTACTTGCTTGTGCTTTTTGCTCTTCTTTTTGAGTAGGCGCTTTATTTTCTGGTGATATTGGCAGTGATCGTTTTTTATTGGCTAACAACTCTGTGTTTTTGGGACGTACTATCAACTTGTCGTACCTGATAGTAGCATAATTTCCTTTTTCTTTCTCAATTTTTACTTGTGCCATCAGTTCTTTTCTTTTTTGTAAAATATAATGAGGAAAATCTTCGTTAATATAATAGGTGGTATCTTTTAGCTTGTGTCTCTGTTTAAGTATACCGATCTTTATGCCTAAGGTAGAGAGTGTTACTGTAATCGACCTAGGCTTATCTCCTTTACTTCCTATTCTCCTAGTTTCCTGTACATCTGATCTTTGTAACTTTACAGGGACATATTTATGTATAAAGTTCAACACGATTTTTTCTAAGTCTGCGTATGATCTTTCTGTTTCCTCTAAGCCAAAAATAACAATATTTCTTTGTCGTGATTGTTTCTCCAAGAAGTATAGTCTTTTCTCTTGATTTTGCAGCTTTTCTTTTAGATTTTCGTAATTTTTTTCCAACGCTTGGAACTTCTCCACTAGTAGTATATTTATATTTCGTGTGACTTGTTCTGTGACTTTTTCCGCTTGTTGTACAATGGTTGATTTTTGTTCGTCTAGTTCGTTTTGAATTTTGCGAACCATATTCATAACTTACTCCATGATTGTATGCTGCTCTTTCAGTTTGAACCTTTGTTTTCGAGTTTGTGCTGCCCTCTTTTATTTTTTTGTAGGTACTAGTACGATGGTACGAGGTTAGATAAGCGACGCGCTAGATAGTACTGACTGAATTGCATAGATGATGTTTGTTTCTCGAACGATATTGCGATATCGTGTTATAATAAATCTTGTTTTTAGCTAATATTTCACTATTTATTGTCTATGTCGGCACTCTTGAAATTGTTATTACATAAACTAACTTGAACTAGAAGTTTATTTGCATAAAAGTCATTAAAATAGTTGTTCCGTAATATTGTTTTTTTTTTTTTGTACCGGCGTATCTTGCACTTGTTTAATGTTTTAATCACTGTTTTTAGTCTTTGACCACAATATATGTTATAAGTCACTTGATTCTACTTCCACTACACTTAATTTTACTAGGTAATTTCACTTATTTATATTAATAGATATTTTTATCACAGAGACGATGTTTACCGTGACTCAGTAGCTACCCTCCTCTCTCGTTAATACTGTAATATCTTCGTAAATATTAGTTTAAATTACATGCTATACATGCCTATATTAATCTATATTAAAAGCACAATCTATTTAAGACACTTAATTGGATGAAAATTAATGCTGTAATGTTTGAAATTGCTTCGTAAATAATAATAATATTTCTCGTAAAAAGTAAAAAAATAATAATGGTCATTGTGGGTTATCCCTAAGACATAGACATATGCCCTTGCGAACTTTTTTATAGACTTTTTAAAGGTGTATAATAATGTAGAACATTGTTTTGATTTATCACTTAGGGTTCAGGCAGCGTTTTCGATTAAAGTTTTAAATCTTGAAAAATATCTTTTCTTTTTCACTACACTACATTATACGATTCACGCTCGTGGTGAATGTGTTCGTACTTTCTTGTTCCACGGAGGCACTTTCTTAATTTTTTTGTCATTAAATATTGTAAGTTTCATCTATGTATTATTTGCCTATTTTTAAGTGTCTGTAAAAATGTGAAGGGTCGCAGCAGTAAACTTAACGGTAAAGACATAGTATTGAAAATTTGTTCGTAGGACAAAGTTCACTTATATCAGAATGTTTCTCGTCTCTAAGCCGCAGTTGAAATAGATTTTTACCGCAAAATCGGCATTATAGATTACTCACTAGTTGAAAGATAAAATAATGCGGTGAAATATTCGTTACTGTGACGAGTTATCCACGAGTTTATAACTACTAAAACAAATACATAGTTAAAAACAGAAGAGATCATTTCCGACTTCCAACTTTTGCGACTAAATGTTGGAACCACAAAATATCTAAATCTAGGTATATATATGATATAGACTCCACGAGCATAAATCTAGTTCATCCAAGGATAAGTTTCAAGGCTTCCTTTTGAGTTCATTCTATCGATGTCGTAGGATGAACCCGCTCATGGATATATAGTCTCAACGCAGAAATTGGCTTGTTGTTTCCAGTTCGTCCAGTTGGCCGCAAATTTCTCAGAGTAAATTTTGCTAGTTTTCACGATCTAACGTATGATGTTACTGGAAGCTGTACTGGTGGTAGGTGTTATATCATTAGGTGGGGCACAAAGTTGACAGTCATCGATATTTATCATACATAACTTCCGAAAATAATTTGGAAGAAACATTTGTGTGATCCAGGGTTCGAACCCACGACCTCTCGATTTAGAAGCGGGGTTCTCGACCTTTTAGAAAAAAACATATATAAAAAACATTACCTCACGTCGGTACTAGTCGGGATACACATCGCACATCGTACTTACCCGTACTAAATATTTGCCTAAGAAACGAATACTTACATTTTGTATTTTGCCATATCTTTTTAATTAAATGTTCAAATGACTATAACTTTTTGAATGATTCATTCAAAAAGTTCTAGAAAAGTATTAAATCTATCTTTATATTGAAGTATTTATTTTTATATTTGTTTCTAAGGTTTTCGCGAATCTCACTCATTAAATATTTATTTTTAAGTAGAGTTATTAACAAAGTACAAAAATTACTTAAAAAAAATGTTAAACCGACTTCTAGAAACGTAAACCATCCAATCTATAAGTATATGAAAACAGTACCTACCATTATAACTAAAAAGCGATAAATAACGTAACTTACTAAACACTACTAAATACTTAAGAAGTATTATCATACTCTTTTATCTAAGTACCTATTTATGGCAATTATAGCTCCCTAAAAATATTAACCATTTAACAAACGGACTAGTAATTATTTTTAATATATTTAACAAACTGAAAGCCATGTAAATGAAGTAACTTCTATCGAAGTTCATTACTCAATAATATCAGTAACACTCGTGAAGAAATTACTTTAAAAAAAAGTTAAACCGACTTCTAGAAACGTAAGCTACAATATCTTTACGTATCTTAAAATAATACTTCTATAACTAAAAGCGATAAATAACGTATTTTACTAATTTCTATGCTACATCATGGTCATGTCAAGAGCGTGCACCGCTCCCGCTTTGCTTCCGGAGTAAAAGATTATGACTTGGTAGCCCCGAGACATCTTTAGGTTCGTATAAATTAAACTACTACATACTATTATTTTTATTATATTATAACATCTCACAACATGAGAAAAATAAAATCGGAACGCAACCGGTTACCACTACACAGACTAATACAGCGGTCGTGAACTTGTCATCACAAACCTTGGATGAAAACACCATACAGGTAATAGGTAGCGTTGAAGAACTTACGCAACAGACCAGACATTACTATTCTACACGCAGACAAGGGAAATGCTATCGTGGTCATGGATACGTCAGATTATAATGTTAAAATGGAACAACTGTTGTCGGATTAAAGTACTTATAAAACAGTGAAAAAAGACCCCATTGAGAGCATTTTAAACAAGACCAAGAAACTACTCGAACGACACTCCAGTACATTAAGTCTCGGTGGGGCAGTGGGCGAGCGCACGGCCTCTGATCCAGAGGTCCGGGGTTCGGTTCCAGACACTGGCTCAGACCAATGACTTTTCGAAATTGTTTTCGGAAGATATGTGTGATAAATATCGATGAATGACAAACTTTGTGCCCGGTATGGTAATAGGTTCGCCACCTATTCCATTTGGGACGTAAACATAACGGCGAGACGAGGCTTAACCGCCGCTGCCTTCGGGTAACAAAAGGCGTGAAGTTATGTATGTGTCAAATACCTGTCACCATCGTGTGCGAAACCGCCAAAACTATACCTACTACTGAAAATACACAAGACAAGCGTACCCCTACGCCCAATTGTAAGTCAGATTGATACACCGACTTATAAATTAGCTCAAACTTTGGCGAAAGTCCTCTCACAACTTCGAGGACATTCAAGTGTGTTTGTAAAAGACTCATACCACTTTGTCAGTGAGATTAAAGATCTACATCTCGCAGACAATGAAACAATGGTCAGTTTTGATGTTCAGTCCTTATTTACTTGCCTACCTGTACAGGACTGCACTATTATTATATCCAAGAAGCTAGCAGAAAATCAAATAGCCAAAGAATACACTGAACTATTAGAACACTGCCCCATATCTGGCTACCTACTGTGGAAGGACAAATTCTATAAGCAAGTAGATGGAGTGGCCATGGGCTCACCGGTCTCTCCTGTCGTGGCCGACATATTCATGGAGGACTTCGAGGAGACTGCTTTGGTGAGTTCACCTGTTAAACCCCGTTTCTATAAGCGGTATGTAGATGACACTTTCACAATTTTACCATCTGACAAAGTAACTGTATTCTTAGACCATCTTAACTCCATAAATCCCAAAATACAATTCACAATGGAACTGGAGTCTAACAATTCTCTAGCATTCTTAGATGTGTTAGTTATTCGTAACTCTAATAACACCTTGAGTCACACTGTGTATATAATCTGTATGGGTTTTCTTTCTATACACAGTGAAGGATGGTGGTGAGATTCACCATTCAGGTTTCACCATTCACCTAAATGGTGAATCTCACCACTATCCTTCACAGTTAGCTGCCGTGTCAAAATCTTTGCTTCAGAGAGCACGAGGGATTTGTGACCAGGAACACGTAGCAGAGGAGATTCAGCATGTGAAAAAAGTCTTACATGCCAATCAGCTTAAAGTTCCCAGAAATCATTACAAAAACCGAGTGAAGCAAGCCACAGTTGAGCGCCAACCTGCCATCTTGCCGTACATAAAGGGAATCACTGACAAAATTGGCTATATTTTAAAACGTGCTTCAATTAAAACATACTTTAAGCCATCCAAGAAAGTTAGTCAATTTCTGCCATCTGTCAAGTGCCACATCCCCTTGCAAGACCCAGGAGTATATACGCTAGACTGTGATTGTGGATTCTCTTATATCGGACAAACAAAGAGGTCCATTAAAACCAGGATCAAAGAACTCATAGCGGATGTGAAGCACAACCGCTATAATAAGTCTGCTGTTTGTGAACACTGTAGGGAGGGCTCAAAACACTACATCAGGTTTGACAAACCACAAATCCTCGCCAAAGAACAACATTATCGTCCCAGGATGATACGAGAGGCTATTGAAATCAAAAAACATCCAAAGAATTTCAATAGAGAAGATGGCTGGCAACTATCACCTAGCTGGAACCCAATCATAAGTCTCATCAAACCTAGCCCACAATCAAACAGCTCAAGACAGCGAGATACTATTAGTATAGTTTGCAGGTCAGACCCACATCAGGAATCAAAATAATGTAGAATTTTGAGTAGTGCAGTACATAATCAAAACAAAATAATTTTAATTTTATTTTATTAACCTAGAAACCAAGTCCCTTTCTTTTTCTCAAAAACTTTATAAATAATAGCAATATCAATAGCCCGTTCAAAATGAAATAATAATCAGTTTTGCAGAACAGCCGCTGAGTTTTCTTGCTGGGCCTTTCTCAGGACTGGCCGCGTTTTTTGACCCAGTGGTAGATTTTTTTAATAAACACTTTACCTTTTAATTTAAAATCAATGAATATTTAATAATAGTTATACTTTAATCTCAACCAACTTAGAAAATAAGATAATTTGTAATAATGTAATAATAACAACTTTAACTTATTAAATCATACAACAAAGGATCTTTAGAAGCAGGATATATGAATGCATCTTATAAATAAGTATTTAACTTTTGTTCTCATGGTCTGATGTGGGTTACCAATAGTAAAAATCATATTTTTGACATCAACTTTTTGATTTTTATTTCCAAAAAGTGGGTGCTCTCTGTATGAATGAAAATAACTTTTGAACAACTACCATCTTTTTGTTCATCACTCGTGAAAATGATCTCTGTAAAGAGTTCGAAACGTCGGGAAATAAATATAATTATATTCTATATTATAATTATATTATATAAATATAAATATTATAATAAATACATTCTGAATTTGAAGCGGTTATTTTGACTATTGGACTACCGATTTTAACATCAACTTAAATGTTTTCACATGTGAATGAAGTCGCTTATTACAACAAGTAACAAATAACATTATTTGATCAGTCCCAATTAAGGGAATTAACAAATTCCCGGAGCAGTTACCAGCGGGTACCTAACACGAATAATGTAAATATTTAATGTTTAATATCAAACAAATATGAACACAAATTCCAGGGAGTTATAACTAATTAGCACTAAGTGTAATGTATAAAATATCATATCTTAAAAACATAGAGTAATAACGCATAGAAGGATACTCTCATACCTACAAAACGGCAAAAGTGAGGCACAAAATCAATTGGCGTGTGCGTGAACTATGTGTCGCTACACGCTACGACACACACAAATAAATAATGTTAATAATGAAGTCATATTACCCCAAAAATAGGATAATTGGAACCTTACCTTACCTTTTGGGTACATTACGTTTTTAGTCTTACAGAATCATGAATAGATATATCAATTAGTGATATACTCTTATGTTATTACGATAAAATAACATTATCAATTGACCAAATTTGACTGTTCAATTCATTATGCATTTTTAGTGACCCCCAAAAACTAACTTTTTGGAATGTATTTTAAATTTAATGTATTTTTGAATGAATATGAATGTATTTTGAACTTCAGTAATATATAAAACATTAATAATAAACCATTGGTAAATTATTTTCTACATCTGGCAATACTTCGTGCAGAATGCAAATGGATGGAATAATAATTTTCTATTTAAGTTTTAGAACAAAATACGAGTTAAAACGCAATACTTACACGTGAAATGTTATGTTCGAATCTTTGTGAAGTCTTTCCGTTGTATTGTGACACCATTTTATAGCACAAACCGTCATTATCAAATAAAATTTGGGAGAAGTTATCGCCGCAACGTGACCTTGAGCACTGCCCCGGGTCGTTCGTTACTAGGCCATAAATGGCCTATAAAACTTGCCTCACTTGCTGCGCGTGAACACGGTTTCTATGCGCTATTATTTTAAGCTTACAAATACGTACATATACACATAATTACGTACGTGGGTATTCAAATTAACATAGTGGCCAAATATTGAACCAATATCGGATCTTCATATTAGTACGGTCCTAAGTAAACAGTAATTTAGATGCGGCCGTCTCATCTGTAAGTACGCACTTGAGAAGCTTCTTGTTTCCTTAAATAAAGAAAATTACGATAAGAAAAATGAGTGGTGCTAAGATTACTTGAAAAGTTTTCTTCTGATCTCTACCTAAGTATATATATATATACATTATTTTTTTTATTATTTATTGCCCTTAGCTCGGCATGAGTACCGTTTCTCCTGTATTCAAAGACATCAGGTTTAAATGAAATTAAAATTCGATACTTACTTGATCACAAAATCTTACCAAACTGTAAACCTCGTGAGAATAAGTTGTTTGAGGTCCCTAACATCTTTATAATTGATAGTCCCATGGTGCAACGATGCCTGTATTTTAAATTGGTACTCTGGGTAGGATATAAAAAATGTAAATGATGCAGTTTTGCGTGCTGCAAACCGACAGACACAAAATTCAAAAAAAAAATCTATGGGCTTTTTTTGCACTATTAGTTTAAGACATGGACAGCATTGTTTGAATTTAGTTATAACTATAGATATTTACGCTAAAAAAATTAAATAATCTAGTGATAATCTAATAAAAATCAGTCTTAATTATTTTAATTGCATATGTGAAGGAAGATTTAAACACACCGCTTCCAATTACTTTCATAAGTTAAGAGTGTACGGCACAATAAGCATATCATTAGAGTTCACAAAAATTTAAAGTGAGTGAGGACCTTTGTCAAAGGACATAAATGAGATACTCACGTTTGCCTCCCCTCCCTAGACACAGGCTAACGGCTAAGGCTACCGTAATATTGACATTGACAAGGACGCACTACATGCACCTGAACGTTTTGTGATTACCATCATTACATCTGAGAATCTGAAATATTGATTGACAATATTGACGGGCCTTGTGGCGCATTGGTAAAACTACCGGCTGCAGCACTGAGGTCGGGGGTTCGATTCCCACCCGAGCACAAATATTTGTGACAAACAAGAATATTTGTCCGGCATCTAGGTGTTTTTTATGTATTATAAGTATGTATTTACAAAAGAAAAGTATATATGTATTAGTATCCGTTATCTAGTATCCATAGCACAAGCATTTAGTTGCTTAGTTTGGAACTGGAGGGCGCTGTGTGATGTGTGTCTAAGATATTTGTCCTAGATATTTAAGTTATTTACAATCTAAATACTTTAAATACAGAAACTCATTAGAATCCTGCCTGTTTCAAATGATATTGAACAATCAATACAATTACTGATCAGAACCTGAGCTGTAGGCGACTACCGGCCGGCGTATTAAACAACTCTATTGACTTTGTCAATGTATGTGGGTGATGATTGAATAACTCGCAGTTAGATCAATATGTAACGTTGTGTTGTGTACTGTGTACTGTGTACTGGACGTGTACACACTGCGCCTGATTGGACTCACCGCACAATTAAGCACACGTCGATAGTACACAAGCTATTAGCTACATTGTGAACGGACCAGCGATGCTCCTATACCCATACAATCACAGAAATAGATCAAGATAGAACGGCCGCGATGGCATATTTCCATACATTTCGAGCGTGTCACTTTTTTGAAAAACCACGCCCTCAGCGTGACGTCATTTTCATTGTGAGCGGCGCGACTAGTAAGGAGACACTCACATTAGATTATCGATGTTAATATCGGCAACGTGTGTTAATTTTATTATTTTTATATTTTACTAACTTTATTGATTTTCTGTAACGATAATCATAGAAAGTAAAATATGTTAAATACTTCAATCCGACATATTAAAACCTAAAACATATTTTTCCAACAGTATATAAAATTTAATTATAAATATTTTACTGTCCTTGAAACTATACATATTTATTAAATATTTGCCTTTTTGTAAGGGTTGGCCTCACAGTCCTGGTTAAATAACGAAGCCGAACGTCTACATATACCTCGGTTACTGCCCATTTGAGAAGAACGAGATGATTTTCCATCGGCGATTGGTCAAATTGGTGAAAACTTATACTGTCAAATAAACTGCTGCCAATGTAATTACGAAACACTTTGGTTGAAATTTGTGGTGTTAGAATAAAGTAGGGACAAAGCAAGATATGAGCTGATACTCAAATTATTATTGAATTAATTTATCGATAAGTCCTAAGACTTATCGATAAATGGATAAATCGATATGGAGTGCCCATCTCTAACATTCGAATCACAGCGATTAACAGACACAGCGATCAACTGGCAGGTGTATTGTGTATTTCGTTCGATTCGACGTACATTACGCGTATAATTTATACGCGCAATGTTTTTGTATACGAGCGTTGAATGCGGACAGCAATGGATATTTATCATAACGAAAAAATATACAACGTGTGATCGTAATTATTGAACATAATAAAAGTAAAACAATAATTTATAATCTCAAAAAAATACTTTTTACTGATTTTCTGTACTTACTGATCATACGAAATATTTCCTTTTTTCATATTTGATTCACTACTTTTGTTTTTACAATTTTTCACAGCATAATAAGGCATATATGTGACGTTTTATCTATTTTTTTACGTCCTGAACGCATGGCAGGAACGCTCGTTGCGTAATGAGAGCGAGTTTCGAAAAGCATGCAATATAGTGCAGGGTTTTGGCACGCTTGCCACGCCTATTCGCCGTTCTATCTTGATCTATTTCTGTGCATACAATAGACCCTCTCGCCGAACTAACTTTGCAATCATCATTATATACCATAAAACAAACTCGTTTCCACTATCTGTCCCTTATATGCTTTGATATTTGAAACCACGCTAGGGATTTTCATGTCCTCCTTGTTATTAGATGGAAATTTAAACAGAGTAGTTTTGCATGCATAATTCATACTTATTATAGTAGAGCAAAAGTAATATTTTTCGAGGATTAGACCTCTAAATCCAAAAGTTGGCCGAACCCTAAGTGACAGATCAATATAATGTGCTACATATACACCTTAAGAAAGTCAAAAAAAGTAGAGCCATACAGCTCGCTGCATGAATGGGCTGATATAATAAAACGATCTCTCAAAATATCGACATAAAGTGGCAAATGCCGCGTTTCATTTGGTAAGAGTGATCTCCCGAGGATAACCCGCCTTCCTCCATGCCACCCTTCTACCTTAAGGGCCGGCAAACCAACTATAACACTATCAGTGTTGCAGGTGTCTATGGGCGGCGGTAGTTGCTTTTGATCAGGTGACAGGCTTGCTCGTTTGCGTTTATTCTATAAAAACTGGTCTGGTTATCTTTTAAAGATAACCTACAAGGATTATATGTATTTTTAAGATAAATAACGGCTCAATTTAAACCGATTTGTATTTTATATTGAATTATATTTAATAGCGACAATTGAACATTAAAAAATCCAAAAAAAAAATTGAATAATTTGAATCGAAACAAATTTTGCGCGGGTCTTGTAATTTGGTATGTGGGTAATAAAAAATTCTACGTACCTACCGCTACGACACATATGCGTACATGTTATTTCCCAAGCCTAATGTTGCTATTAAAATAATTCAATTAAATTGTATTATTGCATTGTATATATGCTTAGTCAGTCTTGCATCAAACATTCTTTCAACATGTCCGAACCATCGGAACATGCCCTTTCTTACTTTTACACCGACACTCTCTTTCAAACCAACTTCCTTCCTTACAACCTTGTTTTTTACGCGGTCAACGAGAGTCATTCCGCAGATTTTGCGCTGTGCCCTCATTTCTACCGCGTTTATTCTACTTTCATGCACACTCTGCCATACCCAGCTCTCGCTTCCATAAGTTAGCGTTGGGATCAGGACTGCATTGTGGATTGCTAGCTGGGCTTTTCTGCTAATGTTATTTGCGTACAGGAATCTGCCCAACGCTCCATTTACACTATTTCCTATCGCCACTCGTCTTTCTACATCCGCGGTGTACCTTCCATCTCTGCTAAAAGCGCATCCAAGATATACAATTTCATTCACCTGTTCCAGCACACCATCATCAACCATTATCCTTGCATCCGTTCTGGATTCCTCCGTTTCAAACACCATAACTTTCCGTCAACATAACTCCCAAAAAGAGAAAACACAAACAACGAAGTACCTACTGTGCGCAAAACCACTTCCTCTGCTTTATATTGGTCTGTACACATGTTATAATATCACCGAACAGAACTAGCTACTGCTAAATATATATATTTATAGAAGATATTGTAGACATGTTTGTGTGTGTGTGTGTGTCTGTGCACACAATATATCAAAGGCAAACGAGTAAATATTTCGAACGTACTCAAAGGAAATTGAAATTTTTGCACAAACTAGCGCCTATAGATGCGATTTATGTACAAATATTCGTTATTTATAACCCGGGAAGTAAATAAAAATAAGAAAGCTCACTCTACCCGTACAAAGCCGATACATTCCAGTTTGCCCGACAATGTAATAAAACCTGGCATATTCAACCACTTGACAAACATTAATAACACAAACAAAGAACACAACAAAGCATAGCAACGAGCACTCCAACCTCTCTTGAGAAACAACAATGACAAGTATAAAATGAGAACAACACTTAAAAAATATCTTCCAAGCCGGCTGGTCACCGTGGAAGAGCAAGACCAAAACCCTCCAGTAGAACCACAACAACTTAAAGACACAAAACAGAACAAAGAATATAAAAACTATATAAAAATAGGAACTTATAATGTAAGGTCCCTAGCATCTACAGAACGATACATAGAGCTCACTAGTGCACTTGAAAATATAAACTGTGATATACTTGGACTCTCAGAAGTTAGAAGAATGGGGTGCCACATAGAAGAATATACAAACCACATTTTCTGTCACATAGGAGAAACAAAAGGCCTATACGGCGTCGGATTCCTCATAAAAAAGATATGGAAAAAGAATATCATAAATTTTACAGGAATTTCCGAGAGAGTAGCGATACTACAATTAAAAATTGACAAATTAAACATCTCTATAATTCAGGCATACGCACCGACAGACAGATGCAGTCAAGATGATATTGACAAGTTCTACTCTGACCTTAAAAGAGCTCACACAATATCCGACGAGAAAGTCCTGGTACTTGGAGACTTCAATGCAAAAATCGGACAACCCCGAGAAGGCGAAAAGCTCATCACTGGAAACTTTGGCCTTGGCCAAAGAAATGAAAGAGGAGAACTGCTAATAAATTATGCATTTGAATACAAATTAGCAATAGTTAACACATATTTTAGGAAAAAATCCAATAATAGATGGACGTGGAAGTCACCAGACGAAAACTATAAGAACGAAATTGATTACATATTGACAAATATCCTAAAACAAGTCAAGAGTTACGAAGTTCTTAAAAATGTAAAATTCCATACAGATCATAGGCTAATTAGAATAACACTAAACTTGGATCAACTGAAAATGAGCAGGAAAGCTTTCCGACCACCACCCAAAATCCCCAAGACGGAAGACGAAATAACACATTTCACAAATAACCTAAAATCATATATTGACAACAACTTGCAAAACATCACAAGCGTACAACTTTTGTACGACGAAATAGAAAAAGGTCTTAAAAATAGTCTAACCTACGAAAATAGTCACCGCACAGGAAAAGAGCACAATATACTCAGTAAAGAAACAATAAGATTAATAAACAAAAGAAGCGAACTAACGTTAAAAAGAAACAAGGATCCAATCGAAAAGAAAGAACTTAGTCAACTTTACAAACAAACTAGCAGAGCTATTAAAAGAGACTATAGTGAAAATAGGCGAAAAATTATAACAGAAAATTTAAATAAATTAAGAAGCACGAAAAGGGCCTTAAAAGAATTAAACCTAAGCAAACCGTGGATACAAAAATTAAAAGGACAAAACAGAGAAACCAATACGAGACAAGACATCATACACGAAGCAACCACTTTCTATCGAGAATTATATAAATGTAGAGATAATTATCCCGTCATGGAGTATTCACATCATGTTAGCACGCAAACATTTAGACCTATAGACGAAATAGACATATACATACAGTTGAAACAAGTAAAATCAGACAAAAGCCCTGGACCCGACGGGATAACGAACGAAGTCTTAAAACTAGGCGCTTCACTTCTAGTGAGGCCCCTTACAACATTATTTAATCTGATACTAGAAGAAGAAAGAGTGCCAATTCAATGGTGTACATCAGATATTATATTGCTGCACAAAAAAGGGAATCCATTAGACATAAATAATTATAGGCCAATCAGCTTACTAGCCAATATATACAAAATTTTTTCGTCATTACTTTTAAAACGTATAACAAATGATATTGATAATGCCCAACCCATAGAACAAGCAGGATTCCGCTCCAGTTTTAGTACACTAGATCACCTACAGACACTAGAGCAAGTAATCGAAAAATATGAAGAATTTACCAGGCCACTATACCTTGGGTTCATTGATTACAGCAAAGCGTTCGATAGCATCAGCCATAGTTCTATATGGGAGACATTAAACAACTTAAATATCAACCCGAAATATATAAACATCTTAAAATTCGTATATAGTAATAGTATAAGCAAAGTTAAACTAGAGACTAGAGGTACAGCAATAAAAATTGAAAGGGGAGTCAGACAAGGAGACCCATTGTCACCTAAATTATTTATTGCTGTTTTAGAAAATATATTTCAAAAGTTAGAATGGAAAACCAAAGGTGTCAACATAAACAATTGCTATTTAACTCATCTAAGATTCGCCGACGATATAGTCATTATGTCAGAAACTTCGGAAGACCTACAAGAAATGCTATGCTCCCTAGACAAAGCAAGCTTAGAAATAGGATTAGGAATGAATGCTAGTAAAACCAAAGTAATGACAAACAGCAGTAAAAAACTCATCAACGTTAGAGAAAATATAATAGAATATGTAGACCACTACATTTATCTCGGTAAACAGGTGTCATTCAAGAAAACAAACAGCGAAGACGAAATCGAAAGGAGAGCCAATAAAGCATGGAACAAGTTTTGGTCATACAAAGAGATCCTAAAAGGAGACTACACACTAACTATGAAGAAAACTATCTTAGATTCTTGGATTATACCCTGCCTGTTATATGGCTGTCAAACTTGGGTGTTCACGACAAGAGCCAAACAAAAAATTTTAACAACACAGAGGGCCATGGAGAGAAGTATACTAAATGTAAGAAAAATACATAAGATTAGAAGTGACATTATAAGAGCATGGACAAAAGTGACTGACGCTCTCACCCAGGCTCTGAAACTTAAGTGGCAATGGGCTGGTCACATAGCACGATGTAAGGACGGTAGATGGACAACTAAATCTATAAATTGGAAAGGCCCTAAAGGGAAAAGAAAAGTAGGTAGGCCAAGAAGAAGGTGGGCTGACGA
This sequence comes from Euproctis similis, assembly GCA_905147225.2. NCBI lineage: Eukaryota > Metazoa > Arthropoda > Insecta > Lepidoptera > Erebidae > Euproctis > Euproctis similis. The sequence continues at coordinate 25,380,415 of LR990111.1, forward strand.
TTTAAAAGATACAGCAGGATATGAGTGGCAAAATATAGCAAATGATAGGGAAAAGTGGAAACAACTGGAGGAGGCCTTCACCCAAGGAGGGGCTCATAACCGGGAAAAACACTAATTGTATAATAATATTAAAATTTAGACATACATATGTATGTGTGTCTATATGTATAGGCATATGTTTATGGTAATACAAGAACTTTATAAATACATAAATAATTGTAAAGTATATTAAACTTTACTAGTGAAACTTAAACTGTTATTTAAGGTTATGGGAAATAAAAGGCTTTTTATTTTATTTATTTTATTTATTCGTTATTTATTACGTTTACTAGCTAACCCGGCAAGCATTGTCGTGGCAAGAAAAATAAAAAAAACAATGATTGTAGAGAAGTTAAAATTTTTGGGTAATGTGTATTTTTGAATGTTGTTTTTCATAAACTAAAAATAAATTAAAAACAAATTGAGTGGTGGGCTACCCTTGTGATTTAGGGGGATGAAAAATAGATGTTGTCCTATTCTCAGACATACCCAATATGCATACAAAATTTCATAAGAATCGGTCGAGCCGTTTCAGAGGAGTGCGGTAACTAACATTGTGACAAGGAAATTTTATATATCAGATAAAAAGATTTTTTCCATAAAACAAGATTATTATTTAGTAAATTTTATAGATATAAGTTGAGGCCATAATAGAAAAAAAAACATTATCACTTAATAATGGCATGACAGATAGATAGTTTAAAAATTAAAAATTAAATTTAAGAATAAACTCTCATATTAGTTATAGACTTATTAGAAATCAAGCATTCATAAATCGATGGGTCATATGTATAAGGGCCAAACTAACAATTAGGCTATTTTGACTTTTTCATGGTAAACGCATCTTATCGACTTACTGTTCGATGTGACCTGTTAAAAAAATTAAATTTCTGCAGGGAAACATCATTGTTAATTGAAGTATAACGGCATATTATATTATTATTATATGTGATGATAATTTAAACCTGCAAGGTCCAAAGTGTTAGTTTGATACTTATACGCGGTAAGTTCCCGCGTATTGTTTTTCCGTTTGGACCAATCTGCTGCTGCTACACATAAACGTTGAACGCAGCTAATGCCGATCGGTGATAAATGTTAAATTTTATTATTGGGTTTTAGTTACCGAGAATAAAAGACTAAATTAATAGTATGCAAGACGATGTCTCTAAATACCGTTAGTTGTACGCCAAAAATAATAAGATCAGCAATGAGTAAACAATAATATTAATTTGTTATTTTAGTCGTTAATGCCGTATCTCCAGTTTTCTCATGGATCGGAGCATTAAGGTCGTTGTCGACGGGTCATGCTCCGACTTAAAACCTGTGAATGCTGGAGTCCCCCAGGGCTGTGTGCTATCCCCTACGCTGTTTCTTCTGCATGTGAATGACATGCTGCAGTACAGCAGTCTTCATTGCTATGCGGATGACAGTACGGGGGATGCCCTATATACCGGCCACCCGCGGATTTCTCGGGAAAACGTCGATGAGTACCGGAACAAACTTGTGTCTGAAATCGAAACTCTGCTTAGTCAGGTTTCGGACTGGGGCCGACTAAACTTAGTCCAATTCAACCCTAAGAAGACACAGGTTTGCGCGTTTACCGCAAAAAAGACACCATTTGTCGTAGCTCCCTGCTTTGAGAGCACTCCCTTAGCCGTCTCAGCCAATATCGGAATTCTTGGTGTCGACTTGTCGAGTGACGTCCAATTTCGCGGTCATCTGGAGGGCAAGGCCAAATTGGCCTCCAAAAAGCTTGGTGTACTCAATAGAGCGGGACGGTATTTCACGTCAGGTCATCGCTTGCAACTGTATAAAGCGCAGGTCCGGCCTCACGTGGAATACTGTTCTCATCTTTGGGCGGGGGCACCCCACTACCAGCTTTCTCCATTTGACCGCATTCAACGACGCGCGGTTCGGCTTGTCGACAACCAAGCTCTTTCCGATCGGCTTGATCCGTTGGCATTGCGGAGAGATGTTGCATCTCTATGCATCATGTACCGCTTATACCACGGGGAGTGCTCTGAGGAATTGTTCGGACTTATACCGCCTGCTGACTTTCGCAATCGCCCGACTCGCCAGTGTCTCCATCCACATCGGCTGAATAGTTGGCGATCTACGACAGTGCGATTCAGCCGTCACTTCCTGCCACGCACTGCTCCTATATGGAACCAGCTGCCGGCAACGGTATTCCCGGACCGCTACGACCTTGGTACCTTCAAGAAACGAGCGTATTCCTATCTTAAAGGCCGGCAACGCTGATGCGACGCCCCTGGTGTTGCGGATGTCCATGGGCGGCGGTGATCGCTTTCCACCAGGTGACCCGCTCGCTCGTTTGCCCCTTTTTTCCAAAAAAAAAAAAAAAAAAAAAAAAAAAAAATCTGTTATTCTTTTATAAACGATCCTGTGACTCCGGAAAATAAAATAGGTTTTCATAAACATAATTTTAACAAAAATCAGGCTAGATCTGTAAAAGAAAACTATAAACGTTAATAAGTTCTAAATAAATGGGATATAATCCATAAAAAGTTTTTTTAATGTTATGAAAGTGATTCGCGAAAATCTAAGAAATAAATATAGCAATAGTTTACAGCTATTTAACTCATCAGTTTTCGCTATTGGGAATTTAATTATTACCTTTTACTCATGGAATGAACTGATACTGTTGCTGATACATACAACCTTCCAAGAAGAAAGTCTTGCTAGATTTATGTCGCAAAAATCTATCCCACCTGTATATTATAGTTATTACGAAAATTCAATAGCTTATAATGACAATTACTGATTTCACAATAAATTTATTAGTTGGTTGAACTTGATTTTATCTACCTCAGAGGCTTTTTATTTTTGTTTATATGTGTGAAGATTTAATTTTTGATGTGTTTGTTGTTGTTCTATGATGAAGAAAATAATTTGAAGTAGGCATGGCATATATTTGATACTAGCTGTGCCCGCGACTTCGTACGCGTGGAATTTGTGATCAGATAGCTATATTTTTACATAGACAGTTGAGAAGTAATTACCTCTAAAATGAAATTGTAACTGGTAGGATAAGTACAGATTGCGGTAGCAATGGTTGTTGCCCGCATTGTTTATTTTCATTTTAACAGGAATTTTTGTAGTATAGCTGTAGCCCGCGACGTCATCTGCCTGAACGCTATACAGCACCAAAAATACCTACGATTATACCTTTTAAAATAACATTTATTTACCCGTTACTTCTTTACATTTCATAAATACAGAAAGTACAGTAACAGAGGGAGACTGTCTTTTGTAAAATTGTTGAACTTCAAAAGTGCTGATTTTCAGTCTGCTTTGAATAAATGACTTTATGGTGATTCTGCTGAATTAAGTAATAAGTTGCGACTGAAGCAAATGTAGAAAATAATGAATAAGAAAATATAAATATAGAAAAGGATAAAAATATATACTTATAAAACTTCTCTATAAACAACATTGCTGGTTTGGCTCTCCGCAGCCAAAATGTAAAGAGAGTCAGGACTGGTGACGCGGGAGCAAGCGACGTACAGCTGCCCGTGTGAGAAGCAGCTCGTCCTGAGGTCGACACCCGCTGCTCTCAGTGTCTGCCCCTGCGACTTATTGATGGTCATCGCGAAGCAAACACTCACGGGGAACTGTACGCGCTTGAACTGGAACGGGAAGTTATGAGGTATGAGGGGAATGCGTGGTACAAATACTGCCTCGCCTACGCCACAACCCGTAAGAATTTCCGCCTCAATGCTGTGTCTGTGGAGCGAGATGACTTTCAGGCGGGTCCCGTTACACAACTTCGGAGGAGATAGGTTCCGAAGAAGCATAATCGGGACACCGACTTTCAGCTTGATAGTATGCGCTGGAAGTCCACTTGCTGACAGAGAGTTCAGAAATTCCACGGGATAATGTGTGGCATCATCTTGCTCGATGACAGTGTTTATAGAGGTGTAAACCACTTCATTCCCCTCAATTTTCGAGAGAATGCATTCGTTGATTGCTTCAGCCTGACCATTTTTGGGCGTCAAAATTGCCCGCTCACATACCCAAGAATTCTGCTGGTGCGGTATATGACTGATGTCCCCGTACACACAGCGAATGAGTTCTTCTAAGCTGGATACGACTCTACCGAGAGACTCTGGAAGCACCACCTGCCCACCTCTCTCCTCTGGTAGAGTGCCTTCGCCAAGACTTAGAAGAACATCGGAGAATTCTTGAGCACGTGCATTGCCGCCGAGCCGAGCTCTCATATTAATGGTCAAGCGCAGCGTACGAACTCGTGACCACAGCGAAGATCGTTTCAACGAAGCATTCACCTCGTCAGCCCTCGATCCCCGCGTCACCACGGGAAGCGTTTGTCGGAAATCGCCACTGAATAGAACTGTGACACCACCCATCAAGTGTTCGTTCCTGCGGATGTCCTGCAGGGTTCTGTCCACGGCCTCAACTGCTTTTCTATTGGCCATCGTACACTCATCCCATACGATCAGAGAGCAATCCTTCAGCACGTGTCCCTTATCACTATTGCGTGACACACCACAAACAGGCGTTTCGGTGCTCTCTAAATCGATGGGAATTTTAAACATGGCATGTGCTGTCTTGCCACCCGGAAGCAGTGTGGCAGCGATTCCCGACGACGCTACAGCAATGGCAATTTTGCCTTGCCTCCTGACCTCTGCAAGTATGCCAGTGGTAACAAATGTTTTTCCTGTTCCACCAGGAGCATCCAAGAAAAACATTTTACCCTGGTTTTGCCCAACGCTTTTAAGAACAGTGTCATAAATTTGTTTTTGCTCTGAAGAGAACAAAGCGACATGGTGATTTCGTATGGTGGTCATTTCGCTCGGATCGTAAATTGTCTCAGCGTTATACTCTCGATTTCCACGGTCTTGATGCGGTGATGATTGGGGAGCTGGTAACCCATATTCGACCAATGGATTGCCGCCGATGGAAATGACCACGTCTTGAAGTGAACTAAGACAGGTGTTCGATAATGAGCTAGGAAAAGTAATACGCGGTGTACTGTCGCTCCTATCAAACCTCGTCAAGATAGACAAATATATAATATATGAGTTAAATAAAGTGAGTGAGTGAGAATATATAAGATAGATACACACACATAATATATGTACATACATACAGATACCAATACATACATATACAATACACATATAAATACGTATTTAAATAAACAAAATTTAAATAAATATACAATATATACTCATTGAACAATGTCTGCTGAGTTATTTAAAGTGCAAAATAGTGTTCTTTGAAAGACGTTTTTTGAAAGTTGCCAGTCTTCAGTCCAGTGCCAGTCCAGCTTGTCGGACAGTCAGCGGTAATTCAGTCCACAGGCGTGTAGCCTGGACTGAAAACGATTTATGGAGAAAATTTGTGGAGTGTGTATTTCTAGGGTCAAACTCGCTGATGATCTCAAGCATCTCGCATGTGTGTCATGAAGAAACGTGAAACGTTTTTTGAGATAGTGAGGAGTAGTAGAATTGAAAAGAGTAATATACAGAAGACAGAGAACATGAGTATTCCTTCGAAGACGAATGGACAACCACTTGAGCTTATTACGAAATTCCGTGACGTGGTCATATTTGCGTAAACCAAATATGAATCTAATACAAAGATTCTGAAGACGCTCAAGTCTATGAAGTTGGTTTTCAGTGAGATCAAGATAGCTGGTATCGGCATAGTCAAGAATAGGTAGGAGAATAGATTGTGCAAGCGCAGTCTTGGTGGCAACGGGTAGAAAGTTACGGAGTCTTCTTAAACTACCTGCTGAGCGGAACACCTTGCGGCTGACATTTTCTAACTGTGCCGATCAGAAGAGTACCTTATCGCTATAAGGTATGGTGGTACCGTCAAATTTCACCTTAGGCAGTGTTAAGGTCAACCTAATTCGACGCCAACGCCATCTAGTTAGCGAATAGGAAACATTTTTTTTTAATGGTGTAAAATTATAAAATTACGAAGCAATCATTACACCAATAAATACCGAACAAAAATATTAACAGTTTTTAGCATATACAAATACATTTTTTTAATTGTCTTGCTCATCTCTGAAAAGAATTAACGATACAATTTTAAAGAAGAAAATGCACAACTCCATCTATGACTCTTAAAAACATCTATTGACCGCAAGCGCATGATGAAATTTCAATTATTTATATTCAAAAAGTGTTTAAACATGTAATTCGACTTGATGTTTTTAAAATCTCAAAGATTTATTTATATCTAAAACCAAAAAGTGCTTACACGTGTAATTCAACTTAATGTTTTCTGTTTTGTAAATCTCATAGATGGCACTGTTTTAAAATTGTCTGTTATGTTTAACGGCATAAGTTAATTAAAATGTGAAGCTAACTTATATTATATTATTATTATTATTATATGTATAGATTAAAGCATGGTTATTAACATAATAACACCATAACAACATACAAATATGCGTCGTTAGATTACACGTTGCTACAGAATACATTGAAGAAATAAAGGTTCACTGCTCGTTCCTCGTATGTGATAGCGTGATAATATGTAGCCTATATGTTGACCCGACTTCTTAATAATTTTCGTGCCAAATTTGAAGTAAATCCATGCAGTACTTTTTGAGTTTATCCCGGACATACATACAGACAAACAGACAAACAGACAAACAGACAAACAGACAAACAGACAAACAGACAAAAATTCTAAAAAGTATATTTTTGGCTTCGGTATCGATTGCAGATCACACACCAAGTATTCTTTTTAAAAAATATTCAATGTACAGTTTTGACTTTTCTACAATTTTATTATATGTATAGATAATGTGATTATTATAATTGAACTAATATTTCAAGTACTTAACAACATCAACAAGGGGGTCATGTCAAGAGCGTGCACGTCGCGATCCCTGCCGTCCCAGTGGGAGGCAATCTTGACCAAAGCAAACTCAGCCGGACGGGCTGCTAGGGCGTGCCCCGGAAGCGACGGGCACCGATTAGCCCCCGTCGGTGCGGCTGCATGCGCATGCGGCGAAGGGGGCCGGCACCCTTCACGCAGGGCCAATCCTGGCGGGACGAGGAGAGGGGAGTGCCGTATAGGCACGTGGAATGTTAGAGGTAGCATGGAAAGAAAGATGAATGATGGATGTATTAAATGAGAGATGCCTGCATGCCTTATGTTTGACGGAGACAAAGCGGAGGAGGAGTGAGACCGAGGACCTCCCCGGTGGCATGGTAGCCCTATGGTCCGGAGTGGACCCGGACGTCCGTGCCAGTGGGGGTGTTGGAGTCGTTCTCTCCTCCCGCTTTGCTTCCGGAGTGAAAGATTATGAGTTGGTAGGCCCAAGACATCTTTGGGTTCGAATAAAACTGGGGATCACGCGAGTTTTCCTGGTCGCAGCTTATGCTCCCGTTAGCTCCGCGGATCCCCGCGAACTCGAGGAGTTTTGGGAAACTGTTAGGGATATTCTGGATCTGGTTGAGGGAAATGAAAGGATAATTCTGTGTGGTGATCTTAATGGGTGGGTCGGAACCAAGCGAGACGGCCTGGAGGCTGTCCTTGGTCCGAATGGTGACAAGAGAGTGAATGATGCTGGTAAGCCGATATTGGACGTATTCCTGGAACGGAACCTCCTTGTGTCTAACACATTATTCCGTCATAAAGATATTCACACGTATACGTGGAGACGGAATGAGCAAAAGAGTATGATAGATTTGATTTTGATAGATAGTCGTCTCCGAAATACTCTAAGGGATACAAGAGCCTACAGAGGCCCCATTCTTGATACGGACCACTACCTGGTGGTAAGCCGTTTTGTGGGCCTTTTCAAGAAGTGGAGACACTGGCGAGTGCGTACCCATTACGGAGAGCTTGAAAGGATAAAATGTGAGAAATTAGGAGATGAAAGTGTACGCAGTATGTATGTAGGCCTAGTCAGTAAAAGACTCAATGAGACGAGTCTTTCTGACCTAGGTGTTGAAGAATGCTGGGAAAGAATGAAAGAAAGTATAGTGAATAGTGCAAAAGAAGTATGTGGTAGAGCAAAGAGGCATAAGATTCTGAGAGGTGACGCCTGGTGGGACGCGGATGTGAAATCCAGCGTCGAAAGAATGAAAAAAGCATGGTTGGATTATGTCTCAAGTTTGAACCAGAATGATAGTATGACAGAGAAAAAGTATGAGAGCTACCGTCGCTGCAGGAATGTTACCAAAGCCTTAGTGAAAGAGAAACGTGAAAGACTTGTTGCGAATGAGGAAGTGAGGTTAACGGAGAACTTCGAGGCGAATAACAAACTCTTCTGGAGGGAAGTTAGAAAGTTTCGGGGTTCTTCGTCAACATCCCGAATGGACAAAATTATGTCTAAGTTTGGTGACATTCTTGCAAACCCAAGCGATGTATTGGGCAGGTGGAGTGAGTATTTTGGGGAAATGTACGAGTATGTTCCGGATGTGGGCGCCGCGAGTGAGCCTACGGCTGACACCGCTGCGCCAACATCTGATGAGGACATTACTATGGAAGAGATTGAATGGTCGATACGAAGTATGAAAAATGGTAAGGCAGCTGGAATTGATATGATGTCTGCTGAAATGATCAAACACGGTAGAACCTGTATCCGGGACGCTTTCCTGACCTTGAGCAATCTGTGCTGGAGGTCGGGTAAGGTTCCCATGGACTGGAGGCGCGCTGTCATCGTGCCCTTATATAAAGGTAAGGGATCACGTATGCAGTGCGCCAGTTACAGGGCCATCAGTTTGATCAGTTAAGCAGCAAAAGTATATGGGAAAATTATTGAAAGGAGAATGAGGGTGATATCTGATGGAGTGTTGTGGGAGGCTCAGGGTGGTTTTAGAAGCGGACGAGGGTGCATGGATCAGATTTTTTCTCTCCGTAACATCGTGGAGAAACAACTGGCTGTTAACCGGAAGGTTTTCTGCGGTTTTGTGGATCTAGAAAAAAAAAAGGATCTGTGGGATATACTCCCGGGCTACGGGGTGAGCGGAGCACTGCTGCGCGCTGTGCAGTCCACTTATGAGGGCTGCACAGCGTGTGTGCGTGTTGACGGCGGCTTGTCCCCCTGGTTTGACGTCAATATCGGCGTCAGACACGGTTGCGTGCTGTCCGCTCGACTGTTCATCCTGTACCTGGACAGTTGTCTCCAGAGAATGAGATCGATGGATGTAGGGATGCGAATGGGTGACCTAGTTGTGAGCTGCCTGCTTTACGCAGATGACGCCGTGCTTCTAGCCGAATCGCCGTCGGACCAGCAAACACTAGTCTGACACTGAAAGATGATTGCATGATTAAAGGCTTGCAGTTGAATGCGACGAAAACGAAAGTTATGGTGTTTGAAAGGGAGGAATCCAGAACAGATGCAAGGATAATGGTTGATGATGTAGTGCTGGAACAGGTGAATGAAATTGTATATCTTGGATGCGCTTTTAGCAGAGATGGAAGGTACACCGCGGATGTAGAAAGACGAGTGGCGATAGGAAATAGCGTAAACGGAGCGTTGGGCAGATTCCTGGGCGCAAAAAATATTAGCAGAAAAGCCCAGTTAGCAATCCACAATGCAGTCCTGATCCCAACGCTAACTTATGGAAGCGAGAGCTGGTTATGGCAGAGTGTGCATGAAAGTAGAATAAACGCGGTAGAAATGAGGAGAAAATCGACAAAATCTGCGGAGTGACTCTCGCTGACCGCGTAGAAAACAAGGTTGTAAGGAAGGAAGTTGGTTTGAAAGAGAGTGTCGGTGTAAAATTAAGAAAGGGCATGCTCCGATGGTTCGGACATGTAGAAAGAATGGTTGATGCAAGACTGACTAAGCAGATATACAATGCAAAAGCGGATGGATGTAGGAGTCGAGGACGGCCAAGACACACATTCGAAGACCAAATAGAACGTGTTCTGGAGGAAGGTGATTTTAGGAGCCTCAAAAACCGACACGCGTGCATGAAAAGAGTTATGAAAGTCAACGAAGTGAGGCGTGTAAGAATCGTGCCTTATGGCGCTCTGTTCTCTCTGCCTACCCCGCAAGGGATTTGGCGTGAAGTTATGTATGTATGTAATACACTATATCTATAACGAGTACATCTAGTAGTTGAGTAACAGCCGTCGTAAAGACAGACGTCAGCTTCATAAATCCACAGCTCAACTAAAAAGACTATAAAGTACACCAGAACAGAACATTCGCAAAATATAAAACGATCGTTGTTCCAGGTCATGTACATTATATGAGACTGTGAGCTGACTTCAGTCAACACACGGACAATCACATTTTTAATCTAGTTTGGACGTTAATAACGACATGTTGTTAGTTAGGTCAATACAGAAACACAATGTTTGGATACCATAATATCGCATGATATGTCTGCACATTACTTACATAACTTCACGGCCTTTTCTACCTGGAGGTGCTAAATGAGTTGCGAAACCTATAGCCATAAACCAAAGGCAAGGCGAAAAATTGTTAGTAATCGATATTTATCACACATAATTTCGGAAAAGAATTCCGAGAAATCATTGGTGTGAGCTTGGAATCGATGCTGCGACATCTGAATCAAAAGCGGGGAGATTGTAGACCACCGATACTGTCTAAAAGCCTACTCTCTTCCTCCTTAGGTAATAAGGGGGTGAAAGTAAAATAAAGAAATATAATGCCACATTGTTATATTACATGCTTAGGCAACCTTTTTAATTTCCGAGCTTGGGCGGGATTCAGTTTTATCACGGGGATTACGAGATTTGTTTAGAAGTTTCCCAGTGAGCTCATCACGTTGTGAATAATAAAAGGCGGCGGTCATTGTGTAATACTTATAATAGAGGTGAGTGCTGGAGCTGGAGCTGGAGCTGGAGCGCCCTCCTCTAGAACTGTACGCGGCTGACTGAGACAAGCTTCACACGGTACAAGCCACTTACCTAAAAGTTTTGTTAAAATAGAAAGCATTACATAGTTTTTCCATTTCTTGAAACTACAAAAGTACTGCATGATTTAAGATCCAATTTAACATGAATATTGTCAAGAATTCCGGTCCGCACAAAGGATAAATATTATCACGCATGTAATTATGTATGTTTGGGTGAATTAGAACTCATCTTCAATCGATTGAGCTGAAATTTTGTATTCATGCTAACTTTGGATAACAATTACAGTAATTAACTAATTGTGCAACAACCACTTATTATTATGCATAACAAACTTCAGGTCTTTTTTAGCGGCTGTTGAGCCTCGTCTTGCCGTCTTGCTTTTATGTTTACGTCACAAATGTAATACACAGCAAAACTATTGGCATACCGGGCACATGTCATCGATATTTATCATATAGCTTCCGAAATTAATTTCGAAAAGTCATTGGTGTGGGCAAGAGTCGAACATGCGACCTCTTGATTCATAAGCGGTGTGCTCGACCACTGGACCACATAAAAAAAAATATTTAATAATTAAAAGTATACTTCTATGGACAACATAATAATAAAAAAGATCCAACTACAGATAGTAGGTAAAACGTAAAACGTATAGAGAGGTAAGGCCCTCTCTCCGCGCCGAGAGGGAGAGGGAGAGTGGCTTATTGGTATGGCCTCACTTTGTTCGTCTACACTTAGCTAATTTTAGTTTGCTTCTTGCGATACTTTATATACCTGCTTGTCGATTTATTTATGTTCAACTACAATATCATTGGAGTTTGATTACCAGTTTCTTTAATTTATCGACTGCTACTGAACACCGCTACTCGAATAGTTAAACGGTTAATATTTAATAATGAATAAAATAACATAACTACACGTCTTTTTTACCCGAAAGTGTAGGCAGTCTCGACCCGCTATTAAGTTTACGTCCCGAATGGAATAGGTGGCGAACCTATTGCCATACAACTTCCGCAAAGAGTTTTCCAAAAGTCATTGGTGTGAGTAATTAGAACCCACGAATTCTAAATACCGAAGCGGGATCCTCGACCACTGGACCACCGAGACAGAATACAATATAAATAATCGATTTCTGTATAAACACACGTTCATGTAGTTTTCGTGAAAAACATCTAAGATTATTGTCTAAGCCAGTTATAATAGTTAAAGTAACAGCAGTTATAATAGCAAGCAGTTAATGAGTTGGCCTTGACTTTTTAAACATGTTCAATCAAAAAAGCCTGAGTAGTGCAGCTCGTAGTCTTAGCTTGTGCAGGTAATATTTATGAAATAACTTTTATCATTGATTCAGTAATAGTATCTACTAGTTGTCGTACAGAGGTACGCAGGTTAGATTCTCGCCTTTTGTTAAACAAACACAATATTTCCGTTCCGGCTTATTGCCCGAAACTTGTCAAGGCTCTCCATGTATTATCTTCCACCAGCCATTGCATTTGCGTATACGAGTACAGTTCCTACACCTAGTGGTATAAATAAGCCTGATGATTTCCACCAACACACGTAACCAAGGCGGCCAAATAGTAGTTCACCCACTGTATCAGGTAATGTTGTCAGCAAAGGCGCTTGTAGGTGCTCATTGGCTCACAAATCCTTTGATACGTGACCTAGTTCATACTTCAATCGGTAGGTACAGGTGGCGTGTGGAGAACACAGAATATAAAACTATACACGGTCTCAGCTCGCATACGTACAGTGGCACACCTTTGATATTGGCCTGTGCGAGGAACATGAGAACTCAAAGGGATTCCATGAAATAACACTCCTACTGCTTCGATATAAGGTTCAAATTTCACTCGGCAATAAGTTACGCAAGGTGAACTTCCACAGTTTTATTACTACATAGCCATACCTATTTGCTTTTATTAAAATCTAGCTATTTCCCGTGACTACGTTTGTATGGTAAGTCGTTAGATTTCTTTTCCACTTTGGAATATTCGTTCGAGGACTCCAGCAAATAAACACAAATAAGTACTAATTAAATATACTAACAAGTAAGTACTTCTTATAATATTAGTTAAGTGTGTATGTCAAGATTTGGTCCAGCTCTTTTTATTCCACAAAAGAGGGCAAGCAGTAGTGAAGGCTCGCCCGGTGGTACAAACAAACAAATACAAGGAGTATTTGTACTTTTTTGACAAGAGCGCAGTCAGATTCCGTGTATTTTCAATTTAAGTCAATTGGTTGTACAAAGGGTCCGTTAACAATAAAAATGCAAATTCATCTCGTTCCCGTACTTATTAAATAAAGTTTATCTTGTTTCGTCTCGATGAATACGAATAACAGTTTCACTTTGAGATAACAAGAGATCATTGGTCCATCACAACAGATGCTGATTCTGTGAGAATGGACGTCATTTAAATTTTATGTTACAGCCGTATTTAATTTTAACGATTCCAATTATTCATAAAAGTAAAGTACAAAGTTGTTCCTGTAGCCTACGTCATTTTAGATAATATAGAACCGGGACGTTCAGTTAAATTGCTTTAACATTAGAAAATAATAGTAAATTTTCAGTAAAGAACCTTTCTAAAAAGCTTTCATTTAAACGCACTAAACACAAGAAAATAAATATAGCCTCATGTTGCCCACCTATAATTAATACACTAATAAAAGCTTGTCGTGAGGTTTAACTATTATAAGTCTCGGTGGTCCAGCGGTCGAGTACACTGCTTCCGATCCAGAGGTCCGGGTTCGAATCCTGACACTGGCTCACACCATTGACTTTTCGAAATTGTTTTCGGAAGTTAATTGTGATAAATATCGATAACTGAAAACTTTGTGCCTGGTATGGCAATAGGTTCGCCACCTATTCCATTTGAGACGTAAATATAACGGCCAGACGAGGCGTAACAGCCGCTGCCTACACCTTCCGATAACAAAGGCGTGAAATTATGTTTATTAATTGTACTTAATGAGACTATAATTTGAACTGAATTGAATTGAATTTAAGAATGGAATTTTTAAACGAAAATCTTTTCTTCTTTTTAGAGCTTTTAAATAAAAGCTTTTTAAAAAATTTTTTTTTTAGTTAAAGCTGGCAAGGCTACTCATGTTGTTCATGTCATTCAACGCATCATTGGTGCAAAGATCTTTGCTGCTTAATTTCGAACAGTCCAGCTCTCCAATAAATAAGAACATCATCTATTCTATTTCAGCTTGGAGCTCTCTTTTCAACCTAATCGCAATGAGTTCTTTCATTTATTACCCCTATTGTAAAAATATATTAAAAATATCCATTCCGCCAACTTGGGGGTGGTCCGCAATATTTGTCGTTGTAGTTGTTGATTTACGTTGTCACACATCATATCGTGCATTGTCATCCAAAGTCAACGAGTGTCCAAAATATTTACTTCTTATCTTACGGGCCTTAGGCCCGTAAGATCAATCACAGTTTAAACTATTTTACCTAGTTTAAACCTTATCTGTCGTTTATTTCGTAAGATCAATGCTAGATAAAACTCCAATAACAGTTTAAACTATAGTTTAGCTTACACCAGGAGATTTTGCCGTTTAAACCGTGGTCCGCCTAGTTTAAAAATGGCGGTCGTTTATCAGCTGACATCTGACACAACGGTTGTGGGTTCATACATAGATTTAGCATAGACTACAATAGATGGCACATGTCAGGAAAAATTTACTAATAGCATCGAATCACTGACAGCGCAACCACTTATATTAGATTTTGGGAACCGCGTATATTTTATTTACATTTCCACACATGAACATTAACTTTGTAAAAGTTAACGTTTTGAAGCGCTTTTTACGAACACATTGATAATAATAATAATATCTTGGACACAAATCACACAGGGCCCTCCAGTTCCAAACTAAGCAACTAAATGCTTGTGCTATGGATACTAGATAACGGATACTAATACATATATATATATATATATATATATACTTTTCTTTTGTAAATACATACTTATAATACACAGAAAAACACCCAGACGCTACACAAATATTAATGTTTGTCATAAATATTTGTGTTCGGGTGAAAATCGAACCCCCGACCTCAGTGCTGCAGCCGGTTGTTTTACCAATGCGCCACAAGCCCCGTAAGTCACTCACACATTAACAACCCAATTTTGGTCACGTTGTTTGGGTGACTATTGCCGATCTATTTTTCTTAAATCTATGGTCACACTATAAAACTTCATAAAAGAAAGAGAAAAAGAGTTTTTTTCACGAAATATGCCACAGACAATGTACAAAAGAGTGAATGATGAGCGAAATATGGACAATAAATAACCAAATGTTGCCATCTGTCGAAAACGAAACTTAGTTTACGTAATCTTTGTCCATTTCGCTGTTGATCTTACGAGGCAGGTTTAAACTCTAGATTAAAATTGACTATAGTTTAGAAAATCGACAGTTTTAACTATGATTGATCTTACGGGCCTAAGACTTTCGCGAATCTCACTCATTGATCAAAACAACTTTTAGGATTATATCGCGTTTATTTCTTACTTATTTATATTTATTTCCCGACGTTTCGAACTCTTTACAGACATCGTTTTCACGAGTGATGAACAAAAAGATGGTAGTTGTTCAAAAGCTATTTTCATTCATACAGAGAGCACCCACTTTTTGGAAATAAAAATCAAAAAGTTGATTTGATGATTGATTTTCATTATTTTGGTTTCTGATGTGGGTCTGACCTGCAAACTATACTAATAGTAGTATAGTTTGCAGGTCAGACCCACATCAGAAACCAAAATAATGTAGAATTTTGAGTAGTGCAGTATACAATCAAAATAATTTCAATTTTTAATTTTTATTAACCTGGAAACCAAGTTCCTTTCTCTTTTTTCAAAAATTTTATAAACAATAGCAATATCAATAGCCCGTTCAAAATGAAATAATAATCAGTTTTGAAGAACAGCCGCTGAGTTTTCTTGCTGGGTCTTTCTCAGGACTGGACGCGTTTTTGACCCAGTGGTAGATTTTTTTAACAAATACTATAGAATAGAATAGAATAGAATACTCTTTATTGTACTTAAAATGGTGATATTAACAATCGAATCATAAACAACACAAATTTATACAATTGGCGGTCCTATCGCTCAAGGCAATTTCTTCCGGACAACCATTTCATGGAAAGAAAGAAAGTAGATAAATGGTTGTCGGCGACTTAAACAAAAATATATATAACAACAATAAACATATCCTCAATACATATTTAAATTAAATACACATACATAGACTTACATAAATACATTCTTAAACTACATATGTACGATACGACATTAACATACGTATTAATACAAGAAATAATAATAATAAAATAAAACTACACATATAGATATATATATATATATATATATATTAAATACATTAAAAAAAATATATATACTTATACAAATATAGTAGGGCTAACAATGCTACTGTAGGGCTAAATAATGCTGTGTGAGCCGTGATTTAAAAATGGTAATGGATTGCGCTTTTCTGATTTCTACGGGTAATTGATTCCACAACAGTACAGCTTGAACTGTAAATGATTCACCATAAAAGTTAGTGGAATGCCTTGGAATGGATAAGCTCAAATTTTCAGAAGACCTCAGGCACTATATTACTATATTAATTTAAAATCAATCAATATTTAATAAATTAATAAATAAATTAAAATAATAACATAACATAAACAACATAACATAATTATGTTATGTTATGTTATGTAATAAATAAATTAAAATAATGATGATGATGATGAATGATGAATAATAACAACTTTTACTTATTAGGTCGGGGAAAAAGTCTTTTCGCATAAGGTAGGTATAAACTTATTATAAAATTTCTTTGACTGTACTATTTGTGTCTGGCTGGTTTTGGTAACATTAAAAAGGTTACATTATAAAGAAAAGAAAAAAATAAAAAAAAGTTGTTCCCCGCTATTTTTCATTTGTTTTTCTCTCCGTAAAAATGAGTGAATCTAATGAAGAAATTCGATACATTTTAAAATTTTATTATAAAAAAGGCAAAAATGCAACTCAAGCAGTGAAAAAAATTTGTGATGTTTATGGACCTGATGCAGTGTCAGTAAGTAGCACAAATTTGGTTCAAACGTTTTCAGTTCGGAAATTTTGATGTTAAAGATGCACCTCGCTCTGGTCGCCCTGTTACGAATAAAATGGACGCCATTTTTGAAAGAGTGGAGCAAGATCGGCATATTAGTAGTTACGATGTACCTGAAGAACTGGGAATTGACCACAAAACAGTTTTGACCCATTTGAAGAAAGCTGGTTATACAAAAAAGCTCGATATTTGGGTGCCACACGAGCTCACTCAAAGAAACTTAATGAACCGTGTACTCATTTGCGATTCATTATTGAGACGTAATGAAACCGAGCCGTTTTTGAAGAGATTGATAACTGGCGATGAAAAGTGGATCACGTACGACAAGAACGTGCGAAAAAGGTCGTGGTCGAAAGTTGGCCAGGCTTCACAGACTGTGGCCAAACCTGGCCTAACACGAAATAAGGTGATGCTGTGTGTATGGTGGGATTGGAAGGGCATTGTTCATTATGAGCTTTTACCGTCCGGCAAAACCATCGATTCTGATCTTTACTGCCAGCAACTGATGAGATTAAAGGAAGCAGTCGAGAGAAAACGGCCGGAATTGATCAACAGGAAGGGTGTGGTCTTTCATCACGATAACGCTAGACCACACACATCTTTAGCCACTCAGCAAAAATTAAGAGAGTTCGACTGGGAGGTCCTAGTGCATCCACCATATAGCCCTGACCTTGCGCCTTCAGATTTTCACCTGTTTCGGTCTCTTCAGAATTCTTTAGGTTCTGTAAGGTTGACCTCAAGAGAGGACTGCCAAAACTATTTGTCCCGTTTTTTTTGATCAGAAGTCCTAAAGTTTCTACAGTAACGGGATAATGTCTCTGCCCACAAAATGGCAGAAAGTTATTCAACAAAACGGTACATATATATTGTAAATAAATGTAAATAAACTTTGAAAAAAATGTCTTGACTTTTCATACAAAAATACGAAAATACTTTTTCCCCAACCTATTATTAAGTCATACAACAAAGGATCTTTACAAACAAAAATATGAATACATCTTATAAATAAGTATTTAACTTTTGTTTTCATGGTCTGATGTGGGTTACCAATAGTAAAAATTATATTTTTAAAATCAACTTTTTGATTTTTATTTCCAAAAAGTGGGTGCTCTCTGTATCAATGAAAATAGCTTTTGAACAACTACCATCTTTTTGTTCATCACTCGTGAAAATGATCTCTGTAAAGAGTTCAAAACGTCGGGAAATAAATATAAATAAGTAAAAAATAAACGCGATATAATCCTAAAAGTTGTTTTGATCAATGAGTGTCCAAAATTTCAATTTCAATCAGTTGAAGATATCTATTTCAAAATTGAGTTCAACATGCCACACGAACATACAAACTTACACACATACAGTGCAAGTTAATTAACAGCTTATAAAAACCGACCAATACATTAAAATATTTAAAACATGTTGAAACTAACTTACTCTACAATCTCATAATATCCAATATAGTAATAAATATTATATTAAAATAATAATAATAATATCTTGGACACAAATCACACAGCGCCCTCCAGTTCCAAACTAAGCAACTAGATGCTTGTGCTATGGATACTAGATAATGGATAATAATAATACACATACTTTTCTTTTGTAAATACATACTTATAATACATAGAAAAACACCCAGACGCCGCACAAATATTCATGTTTGTCACAAATATTTGTGCTCGGGTGGGAATCGAACCCCCGACCTCAGTGCTGCAGCCGGTAGTTTTACCAATGCGCCACGAGGCCCGCAAAATCGCTTTGAAGTCTAAGTAAAATCACTACAACAACTTTAATGTTTATTTCAATTCCATCAGACAGTGTTTGTTTAATCTTAATCTTGTTCAACACACGTCATAAGTTCGGTAGATAGCTACTGAAACACAAACAGGCCGCATCATACTAAGTGAGTGAGCGCCCGCTGCACTGAGACCATCCTCCTGAACTGAACAAAGAGCCGATCGCATAACTTCTTGTTTGTCTTCGTGTGCCAACATTCACTCTCTGCGTGTGACGTCACATACAGACAGAGCCTTTAGTTTTACCTCTCCAATATTATTTGATCTGTTGTCTCGAATTTTCAATAACGATTAATAATCTTGGAAATATTATATGTCATAAATCCTGTAGGTTTGTAGTCTCATCATCTCCACAATCTTGTTATATTATAATCCCACCAAGAAAATAAATATAAAATAAGAAAGCCAATTTTAAAACAAATTGTCTGCTTGGAGATCTAAATGAGTGCCAAATGCTTTGCAAAATCCAAATATTAATATTTAGGTCCTTCGCTTGACCTTGGCTTATTATGCTGCCGCATGTATAGATACACATACATAACTTCACGCCAAATCCCTTGCGAGGTAGGCAGAGAGAACAGAGTGCCATAAGGCACGATTCTTACACGCCTCACGCGCTTCGTTGACTTTCATAACTCTTTTCATGCACGTGCTTCGGTTTTTGAGGCTCCTAACATCACCTTTCTCCAGAACACGTTCTATTTGTTGATCAAAATGTTAACGTTCTATTTGGTTTTCGAATGTGTGTCTTGGCCGTCCTCGACTCCTACATCCATCCGCTTTTGCATTGTATATCTGCTTAGTCAGTCTTGCATCAACCATTCTTTCAACATATCCGAACCATCGGAGCATGCCCTTTCTTACTGTAGGAAGAATGTAAACATCGTCCTTTGCCAAATAAAGTACAAACCGTAGTTCCGTTTATGGCCACCGTGTGCGCCTCTCATATATAGTGTCAAGTCACCAGTCATTGTTGTAATATTATTGCTCCGTTGCAATAAACGTGCGATTTATTTATTATTTGTATTTGAGTATTATTTCCTAGAGGTTATGGGCCGTCTCATATACATTTAGTACATTAGATATTTGTTGCAAAGTTTGAAAGTACAGTACAATAAATCGCGAATTCGAACCACGCCGTGAACAATGGCCACTGGCAACCTACAAATTGAGAAATTAGCCGGCCGGGAAAATTATTCAACGTGGAAATTCGTAGTCAAGTCATATTTGGAATTAGACGACTTATGGGAATATATTGATGCTGGTACCGATGTCGATCCGAAGAAAGATATAAAATCTAAGTCTAAAATAATTTTGTTGGTCGAACCGATAAATTACGTCCATCTTGAAAATGGAACGTCATCGAAACAAGTTTGGCAAAACCTTCAAAATGCGTTCGAAGACTCCGGGCTGTCTAGAAAAGTCGGCTTACTAAAAGATCTAATCAACACTTCTTTGGATAACTGTCCTAGTATAGAAGAGTACGTGAATAAGATCATGAGTACAGCGCATAAATTGCGGAACATTGGCTTCGAAGTTGGAGATGAATGGCTGGGAACACTCATGTTGGCAGGTTTACCGGACAATTATAAACCCATGATCATGGGTCTGGAAAGTTCCGGCATCAAAATTTCATCAGATTTCATAAAAACGAAACTTTTACAGGAAGTCACAGTACCTGAAACTTCAGCATTCTTTACTAAGCACAAAAATACCTCTAAGAATAATACAAAGCCAAAAGGAAAGGGTCCCCGTTGTTACAACTGTAACAAATATGGACATTTCAAAAATCAGTGCACATCGAAGAAAATGGAATCAGAGAAAACTAATCAAAATAACTTTTCAGCATTTTTTTCAGCTTTCAGTACATTAGACTAGGATGACTGGTATATTGATTCAGGCGCTACAATGCACATGACAAGACGCTCTGACTGGATGTATGATAAACAGTTACCTCCGATTCAGAAAATAATGGTGGCAAACAGTGAAGCAGTCTCCGTGCAAAGTATGGGTAAAGTAAATATACAAACCAAGTTAAATAGAAATGAATGTCAAATCCAGGTGAGAAAAGTTTTATTTATTCCTGAATTGAGTGCAAACCTGTTATGGGTCAGTCAGTTAACGAAGAGCGGCTGTACAGTGGAATTCACTGACACTGGATGTAATATCTACAATGTCAATAAGAATTTCGCAACAGCGAGACTAACCAATAACATGTACAAACTCAATACTGTTACTGGTAATACATATGCTGTGATAAGCGAAAGTAAGTCAGATTTAACTAAATGGCATAAGAGAATGGGACATTTAAATATGGCTGATGTAAAGAGGTTAGAATTGTGTGCTGAGGATATTTCTATAAGTGACAAAGAAATGAATACTGTTTGTATACCATGTTGTGAAGCAAAACAAACACGATTACCGTTTCCAAATTCTGGTTCTAGAGCAAATACGTTACTTGAGGTAATTCATACAGATCTGTGTGGTCCGATGGAGACTCCGTCCGCTGGTGGTGGAAAGTATTTCATAACCTTCATAGACGATTACTCACGCAAAGTATATGTTTACTTTCTAAAGAATAAAATGGATATTAAATCGGTGTTTGAGAAATTTAAAGTTGAAGTAGAGAATCAATTAGGAAAGAAAATTAAAATTCTAAGAAGCGACAACGGGAAAGAATTTTGTAATAAAGAATTATCTAATTTTCTAGCAGCTTCTGGCATCAAACATTAGACCAGCACTCCGTATACACCAGAGCAAAATGGGCTAGCGGAGAGAATGAACAGAACGCTGGTGGAGCGTGCGAAGTGCATGCTATTTGAAGCAAAACTGCAAAAATCTTTTTGGGCTGAGGCAGTCGCTACTGCAGCCTATGTCATCAACAAATCGCCATCACGAGTTCTGGCTGAGGTAACACCATATGAAAAATGGACTGGTAAGAAACCAAACATTTCACATTTAAAGATATTTGGTTCCAAGGCCATGGTACATGTTCCTAAGCAAAATCGTTTAAAATGGGATCGTAAATCACGTGAACTGGTGTTCGTAGGCTACTGTGAGAACACAAAGGGATATAGATTCTTTGATCCAGTGAGTAGAAAGGTTGTTATAAGTAGAGATGTGACATTCATCGAAAAATATAATGACATTGAAAATATCACTCAAAAAATATCTCCGTCAGTGCCACAACACGCTACTATCCCTATTTCTACAGTAAATGATAGATCTGATCCACAGAATTTGTCAGAAGAAGCCGAAGACACAATAAATGTTGATGACAGCTCGCCAAATACTCAAGACATCACTTCATCATCGAGTAATGATACCTTGTTTGATAGTTGTGTAATGAATAGGAGAACTCATGATGAAACATATTATCCTGATACAGATGATAGTTACGATGATGATGATGATATTCAAAGAAATATCACACTGAGGTCACATCAAAAACAAAACATGCAAGGTAGTAATTTCATTTGTGTTTCGCAGGTCCCAGATTCACTGACTGCTACAGAAGCATTATCAGGTTCAAATGCTAAACAATGGAAGGAGGCAATGAATGAAGAGTACAAATGTCTATTGGACAATAAAACATGGGAAATTACTACACTGCCAGATGACAAACATTCCATACCGTGCAAATGGGTTTTCAAGACGAAAATGGAGACATAGTAAAATACAAGGCAAGACTTGTAATAAAAGGTTGTTCTCAGAAACCAGGAATTGACTACACTGAAGTTTTTTCACCGGTTGTAAGGCTTGCATCTTTGAGGTACTTGTTTGCTTTAGCTGTTAAACTTGATTTAGACATATGTCAAATGGATGCCGTGTCAGCATTTCTACAAGGTGACATAGAAGAAGAGATTTACATGAAACAGCCACCCATGTATGAGAATGGTCAAAAAGAAAATGTTTGTTTAGTAAGAAAATCATTGTATGGTCTAAAACAAGCCAGCAGGCAATGGAACAAAAAGATTGATTTTACACTGAAAGAAATGGGTCTATTGCAATCTAAATTAGATGCCTGTATTTATTTCAGAATTTTAAATGAGAATAATATAACTTTCATGGCTGTGTATGTGGACGATCTGTTATTATTTACTAATAATCAAGAAACAAAAAGTTATATAAAGGAACAGTTACATAAGCAGTTTAAAATTAAAAATCTTGGAGATTTGAAATACTGCATTGGTATTCATGTAGAACGAGACAGGAAGAGAGGAATAATATACTTGGACCAAAGAAAGTACATACTAGAGGTATTGCAAAAATATGGTATGTCCAATTGTAAGACTGTCAAAACTCCAATGGATACAAATACAAAATTGAGTGGAAAAGGAAATTTAGAGGAAACAAAAATCATAGATTTTTCTTATCAAGAGATAATTGGGTGCTTATTATACATATCACAGGTGACCAGGCCTGACATTAGCTTTGTTGTTAATATGTTAAGCAAATATAATAGCAAGCCCGAAATGCAGCACTCGATTGCTCTCAAGCGCGTCATGCGTTACTTGAAAGGCACTCAAGATTATAGGCTGAGTTATAAGCAGAACTCTGAAGAGGCTATGGCTCATGGCTATTGTGATGCTGATTGGGCTGGTTCAGAGGATGATCGGCGTTCCTGCACTGGCTACGCATTCCTTTTTCAGGGAGGAACGATCAGCTGGAACTCAAGGCGATAACCTACAGTTGCTCTGTCTACAACGGAAGCAGAGTACATGTCATTATCATCAAAATTCAAAATTCAAAAATTTCAAAATTCAAAATATCTTTATTCCATAGACTTTACAAAGTACTTAGAATCGTCACATAAAAAAAACACGGAGCTTAGATTCCCTTTCATCACACTGTCTTGAATGTGAAAGCGAATCTAAGTGCCAGTTCCGGCGTCAAGGCTTCTTGAGAAGAACTGGCAGAATCAGCATCTTGTGTACAAGAAGCTTTATGGCTGAAGCAATTTCAAGAATGCTTTTGGCCACAGATGAAGAATAAATCTATGATCATTTACAGTGATAATCAAAGCTCTATAAAAGTTACAGGTACTGATGGTTATCATTCCAGGACGAAACATATAGACGTCAGGCACCACTTCGTTCGTGATAAGGTACTTGGTCCCTCCAAGTACCTTATCACGAACGAAGTGGTGCCTAATAGAAGTTCGCTACGTGCAGACGGATATGATGGTTGCGGATGCCCTCACAAAAGCAACGACGTACTCGAAGCGGTCTTATTGTTCGTCCAAGATGGGCTTATGTTTAAGGGAGGATGTAGGAAGAATGTAAACATCGCCCTTTGCCAAATAAAGTACAAACCGTAGTTCCGTTTATGGCCACCGTGTGCGCCTCTCATATATAGTGTCAAGTCACCAGTCATTGTTGTAATATTATTGCTCCGTTGCAATAAACGTGCGATTTATTTATTATTTGTATTTGAGTATTATTTCCTAGACTTACTTTTACACCGACACTCTCTTTCAAACCAACTTCCTTCCTTACAACCTTGTTTTCTACGCGGTCAGCGAGAGTCACTCTGCAGATTTTGCGCAGTGCCCTCATTTCTACCGCGTTTATTCTACTTTCATGCACACTCTGCCGTACCCAGCACTCGCTACCATAAGTTAGCGTTGGGATCAGGACTGCATTGTGGATTGCTAACTGGGCTTTTCTGCTAATGTTTTTTGCGCCCAGGAATCTGCCCAACGCTCCATTTACGCTATTTCCTATCGCCACTCGTCTTTCTACATCCGCGGTGTACCTTCCATCCCTGCTAAAAGCGCATCCAAGATATACAATGTCATGTTTAGATGTTGTGTGATTTTTACATTTTTTCTTTCTAACAGTTTTATATATTTTTTAACTTTAAACTATAATATTATAAGATACTAGCTGACCCGTGCCCACTTCGTTGGGCATAATGTTAATATTCCTACGGTAACTAAGAGTGTTATGAGTTAGGGTGTTATGTTTTAATTTCTAATTTCCAAAAGGAGGGTTATACGTAGGTATAGTTTTTATTTGCATGATAATACAGAATTGGAAAGTAACTCTGTCTGAAAGGAAAAACATTTTCTGCGGGATTTGCTATAAACGAATTCCATGAGGACCAAGTCGCGGGAAAACTTAGTTATGGTAATGGTATGGTAATTTTAATTGTTCAAAACTTGTCTGTAAACTATATTGGATGTAATGTTATCATTTTTGTAGCAAAATATATTGTTTATCAGGAGTTCTAACCCGAGATAAGCCAACATGCCAATGGGACAAACACGGCTTTCTCAGGCCTACCAGAGAGAATGTTTGACCTTGGGACTTGTTAATGGTGAGGGCAAAAGAGATCTTCACTAGAAACTGTAGCCTTTTAAACGGTATGGGTAAATTAGTGGGAATCATGGGTATCCACAAAATATAAGCCAGTTTTCCCACTGCTGGCCCTGTTAGAATAGCCCCCTTCTACCGAAGCGAGCACGAACGCGAACCGAATTGAATCCGAAGCCATCGCGCACGCGTCCGCTGCTTTGGCCTTCACACTTTAGACGATGAGTTTACTTATTTTCATAAAGATTCATAATTTTTGATAATATGACTAATAACCTAACAATTAAAATTATTTTATTAATATCAAAAATTTTATCAGCTATACTAATATTAAAAAAACTACTTTTTGTAACTTAAATATAAAAGTTAGACATATGATGTTGTTGACTTTTTGTAGGCATTTTCAAGCTCCACATCTTTTCTCTAGAACTCAAAAATACATCTTTCATAGTTAGGCAGCGTTCGTAAGAAACGCTTTCATTGGACCGTTTTTTCTCCGATTCACTTTGCACAACGGACTACTACGTAAAAGCCTTTTCATTATTCGGTTTTTTATATTACCTATAACACTCAGCAATAATGTGGCTTTTTATTGGTGAAAGAATTTTTAAAATCGGTTCACTAGATCCCGAGATTACCCCTTACAATTTAACAAATATACAAACACACAAACATTACCTCTTTATAATATTAGTATAGATAACATACACTTGCAGAAATTGATTCTGGACTTGTATGTCCGGATTGGCCAAAGTCACAGGATGTATAAATTGTTAAGGAAAGTGGTTTAGAAACATCATCGTCTCTATATCTTGGTGTCTGGTTATAGAACAGCATGGAATATCTTCTAAAAGTTCCCAGATTCAAAGATCAAGCCTCGCAAATTACTAGTCAGAATAAAATTACTGATGTCGATAATATCGTAGTCTTGGCGAATATAAGTTACCTTCTTCTTGTGATCAAATTAATGCTTCCCTGATCTTCTGGGATTAATTGGACGGGAATAAATAAAACGCAAATAATTTAATGTTAAGTCAGAATTTATATTACTTTATGAAGATGCATCAACTAATCCTTTGTTGTCTGTAGTTGCTGGCTGGGCGGTCCCACGTGTCACGTGTGTTCACGACTCGTACAACAAGTACCAACTTTATAACGGTTCTGTACAATTGTTGTTAGTGACGCCACTTCGAGCACACAAACACTTAGGTATTGCTTAACAGTGGTACAGCCACGCAGTTTGCTCCATGAATGGGCCTGTTCGACCGATGAAATACTACGACCTCTCAGGATAATGACAGTAAGTGGCTCATGACGCGTTTCGCTCGATGACAAAGGAGGTCTAACCCCTGCTAGGTTATGTTAGGTGCTTATTTTTAGCGCAGACCTAGAGTCTTGTTTCGTGACTACAGGAGTGACCTTTAATTACGTCCGTCCTACTGTGTGTGGGGGGGCGGTGCGCCACATGTCCTCTGTGTTCGTAGAGACCCTTGATGCCGAGTGCTAGGTTCTATCTTTGGCAGCTAGTTTCATTGTTAATGATTTATTGTTATTAGTCAAAAACTCTCAAAGAATTGAATAGTTTCGTTTGAAACTAGCTTTGCAATAGCTTTTGCACTCCGCTAAGCTTGTTGCATTTAACCAGTACTTGTTTGTCAGATGTATTATTATATTAGTACGACGAACGATATTTCCTTAGATTATAACGTTGCTATTTTAGTACGAGAGGTACTTAGTTCAGAGAGGCGTAACAAAGCCTTCCCATCTCGATGGCAGAGCGGAGAGGAGTGAAGCGGAGCGCGCACCAGGATATCCGATTATCTTGTACTTTCTACGAACATGCACATCGATGTTTTGTTAGCTCTGGCATTAGACAAGATTATATGAGAAACACTTCATACTTGTTTGTTTGCCAAGAATTAACTCGTGCGGACATGTGCGCGTGAACAACACGCACTAACTCACCAACATTATTACGTATATTAATAAAAATAAACAACCGAGAACCGAATATAGGCCCGTCTTATATCCAAACTATGCTTCTAGGCACCTTTCTCAGACTTTTAAGAATAAATTACGCCGACTTCGTTAATTGTCTCTTACCTTGAAATTATTTTAGCGGATTATTGCATACTGATCAGTTAGTTCACAAGCTGCTTGCCGAAAACCATTTCACTATTTCCAAAAGTTACATGTTATGTACTAACTATATAAGTCTAAAATATTATGTTTTTACTAATTTACCAGCATTCACCAGTGACAACCATACGATGGGCTAGCACAATATATGATTTTAAGACATGCATCCTGTTCATATTACT
This sequence comes from Euproctis similis, assembly GCA_905147225.2. Taxonomy (NCBI): domain Eukaryota; kingdom Metazoa; phylum Arthropoda; class Insecta; order Lepidoptera; family Erebidae; genus Euproctis; species Euproctis similis. The sequence goes on from LR990111.1 coordinate 25,407,862, forward strand.
TACAAGAAGCTATTAAACAGAATAAGATTCTAGACCCAAGTAATAGGAGCCGACTGTCCTATATTTAAATCGCGTACTTTTTTCGAAGAGTAACTTCATTTGCGACGTGCAATAGTTTCACGCATTCAACGCCCGCCGCGGGTAAAATAAGCAATAATAATAACTGTGGTGTATTACTAAAGTAGATATAGTTATGTTAGGATAAGACTATATAATCTGTGTATTCATTAGTAATAAGGAGAGTAATAAAACAGACTTCAAGTAACACAGTCGTCTTCTTTCAGTCACCCGAAACCGAACCTTTATAAACTAACTAAGAAAATTTGCATACCGTGATTTAAAAACTGTACATAGACATCTAGTAACGGGATTGTATTTTTTTTATTGCACCATATCTTAGACATATCGTAGACACAATACACACAGCGCCCTCTAGTTCCAAGCTAAACAACCAAATGCTTGTGTTATGAAAACTAGATAACGAATATTAATACATATATTATTTACTTTTCTTTTGTTGTTTCGCCTCGATTTTGTAGTCCGTTTACCAATGCACCACGAGGCACGTCTTCTCTCAAAAGTACTATGTCGAAAAAAAATTGTAAAAGTTTTTGGATTTAATTTCGTAGTTGTTTGTCCATTTCTGAACGCTAACAAAAGATAAAATAGCTTAATAGTTTTATGACTGAGTCGTTGTGCCTTTGCCTACTCAATAGCAATATCCGTAACCCGACTTCTTTGGGCGCGATTTTGACCCACTTTGAACGGCTAGATTTCATTCAAACTTTGTAGATTTATCGAGGACCGATGACAATACACTAATTTGATAAAATTATAGAAAACCGAACTAAAAAATAGAAAATAATTAATAGTTTAAAAAACTAAAAAACACGCTTTTTATAGAAAACCGAACTAAAAAATAGAAAATAAGTTTTAATAAAATTAAATTAAGAATAGTGTTGAAAATTTCAATAAATATAGATTAATAATAGTGTGAATACAAAAAAATTAAAAAAAGCGTGGGGTTCTTTTTAAGATCTTATCAAAATGGTAATCACTCTACTCATATCTGTCAACAAAATATTTATAACTATTGACACCATGCACCCCACGCGTTTTTAATTTTTTTTTTATTCACATTATTATTAATCTATATTTATTGAAATTTTCAACACTATTCTTAATTTAATTTTATTAAAACTTATTTTCTATTTTTTAGTTCGGTTTTCTATAAAAAGCGTGTTTTTTAGTTTTTTAAACTATTAATTATTTAACTCTGAAATAGATGTCTTAAACCGATTGAGCAGATTGTTTGTATAATGACTAAGTTTGGATGATGATATTAGCAGTGGTTGAGCCACGCAGTTCGCTGTATGAATGGGTCTACTCGACCGGTGAAATGCCGCAACCTCTCATACTGAGATAGTTTACAATATGGGTATTAAATGAAAAGGCTTTTTAAAAGCAGCTTGCAAAATAATGTGGCGTCAATCTAAATTCCATATTGCAGAATAAGTATTTTTAATGCATTTCTAAAATCTACGATTGGTCTTTCGATAATTATAGCCTACTTAGTTAACGGTTATAAAAATTTCAAAGTTTAACTTTGTCGATATCGATAAATTTGAAATCATACAGTTTGGAACATTTTAGTTTTTTATTGGGGTATCACATGTAAGGGCTTGTTGGGATTAAATCGAAGAATAATGCAAGGTCGAACATGGTAGATTCTCAAAAATAGAGGAATAGTAATTCTAGCAAATCATACCCAGACCCAGATTAATATTCACACTTTGATTAATACAATACTCGAGTGGGGATCGAACCCGCCAATCTCGATTCTACAGTCGGTAGTTTGCGCCAATGCACCACGAGGCCCGTCGTAATGTAAGTAAAATGTGTTATTTTCACATTTAGTCTTAATATAATATATAAATTACGTGTCACGCTGTTTGTCCGCGATGGACGCCTAAACTAATTAATAGATTTTATTTAAATTTGCACAGCGTGTGCAGTTTGGTCCAACTTAAAAGTATAGAGTAGTTCATTTCTCAAGTCAAGTCGTGATTTTATCTTATTTCAAATTATTTGTTATTTTTATTTGTTAATTCCAAACGATTGCGTACATATGACGATATCTGTTGAGTATTTTAAATAATTGTCTAAACTATTGTTTCATACACACAGTTTGCTAATTAAAATAATGTAATAACATTTTCCCGTCCCTTTTTTATTATCTGACTCGGCTCTCGATTAGAAGAATAACTAATAAAAAATGTCAAGTTGTCATTATTACGATTTATTTAATGACTATTAAACGAATATGATGTGACATCATACAGTTGAAGGCTGCCTCTTAACCCGGCGTCCCCAATGGCAGGAAATTTATTTAAAAAACATATAGAATCAACGAAGTTTGCAGGTCAGCTATCTGTCACCCAATCGTAAATAAAATCATTAGGAACAGTCAGGAACTATAAGGCCGACTGGGAACAAATTTGGTAGCAGTATTCCTTACGCGGTGTAGCGGTTTCCTAAGAATGGATTTAATTAAACTCCACCAATTTGATGAAATTGTGTGTGAACGTAGGTCCGCCAATCGGTCAACATTTATTTTTCATACTTTTTAATGTTAAGAATGGTCCACCGCCAATTTATTTTGGCAAGACAACGATTATCGGGTCAGCTTGTGTGTTATAAATAAACTCGTATATTTATTTCAAAGTTTCACTTTGAATTAAAACATTTTTTTTATTGGACACAATACAGACAGCGTCTTCAAGTTCCAAGCTAAACTGCAACTAAATGCATGTGATGTGGAAACTAAATAACGGATATTAATACATTAAAACCTGAAGGCTTTCACGTTGCATATTACACAAATTTAATGAACGGGAAATAAACGCGGCACGTTTAGGTAACAGTAATAATTCCCATCATTTTTATAAAGAATGTTCGAAAAGCTTTCCTAAAAGTAATTGTTATGTGTCCGGATTTGAATTTCAGACTTGTTATTTAGATGCGGATGACTGAACTACCACGAAACTGAGAGTGTTTAACAAGAAAATATATCAACTCAAAAATATATTATTAGCTGGAAAGGTCTCCATTGTGATGACACCTGAGCCTTCCTCGCCCTCAGCAAGCCGCTGTGCGTTCGACTGTAGAAATTAATATCCGGTAGGAGCCGCATCGTTTCCGGGTCAGCGGTTCTACTTCATTCCCCCCTCCGCCCCCCATACCACAGCCTCCCCTCCTCCCGCCTCTTCTCATCAAGCTCTGGGAGGACAACGTGAGGTAGAATGGGCACAGGGGGATAATTAAACTGTTTCATTATACCGGAGCGCGAAGATAGCGTGATCGAAACGAGCCACTTTTTTTAATTCCGCTGGAATTTCATCTCGGGAGGGATTACAGCTTAACTGTATGAGCTGCTGGTGATCTGCTCGCTGTTTTGAACTTGTTACATAAGCGAAATAGCTGACTCGCCATAACATATATTGTTTTTCTAATCGGTAACTGTCATCTTTATCTATTCTGTAATACCTTCACACTTTTAATATCTTTCAAAAAAAAATCTAAACAGCTTTATTTTTATAGGTCTTCATAGACACTTAAAATTAGTCAATATTTACAAATTTTACAAGATATAATAACTTCACGCCTTTTTCTACCCGAAGGTGTAGGCAGCGGCTGTCGACCTCGTCTCGCCGTTATTTTTACGTCCCAAATGGAATAGGTGGCGAACCCTTTGCTATAACCGGGCACAAAGTTTTCAGTTATCGATATCACACATAACTTCCGAAACCAATTTCGAAAAGTCATTGGTGTGAGCCAATATCAGGATTCGAACGCGCGACCTTTGGATGAGAAGCCGTATGCTCGACCACTGGATCACCGAGACTTTAAGTTAACAATATTTACATGCCGCTCGTGGCGATTGGTTCCGTGTTTTTTTTTGTTCCACGGAGGCACTTGCGTCAAGCGCTCGTGTTTAAATTTTTTAATATTATTTTAATTTGAATCATTTTTGTAAATTGACTATTTTTAAGTGTCTGTGAAGACCTATGAAAATAAAACCACTTTGACTTTGACTTTGACATGAAGATATGAGGTTGTATCGAGACCGTGGGAGCGTCATGCACTACCCACATAAAACATAATACACACTCTTTAATATTATATTACGACATAAGAGATAAATGTACAGCCGGAGTAGTAACTTGAGTAAGATCGTACCATACAAGTACTGAGTACTATACACCGTGCGGGAGACACGAGCTGGACGCGATCACTCCTCGATGACAATATTTTATACCTAACGGGGACCAAGCACTAACCAGGCATGCTAAGTTACGTGACGACAAGTGTTTTGGTTGTCTGCCAATAAAAAAAAAATCTCATCCAATCTGTAATTCCTGAAATGACTGTGACGTCACTAGTATATCGAGTGTTACACTAAAGATGATTATTAATTTGTGTGTGTGTGTTGGTTTGAGTGTGAGTGTGCGTGTATGTGACAACTTATATCCTGTAATAAAGTGTATATTACAGAGCACTAATATTGCGCACACACCATATTCGCTGTACGATATTGTTCCTTTGTATTTGGGTTAACGATATCGTTTATTACCGCTCTATGTGGAACACAATCTTTGTATACTACATACTATACTAAAATAGCAAGCAATTACTAAATGCTCTGTAATATTACAATGGTTAGTGGTTAATGCAGTAACATTCGAGAATGACACCATCATGGTGCAGTGCGTAAGAGTGCGTAAGGGATTTGAAAACAAAACACATGAATATTAATGATTGTTCCTATATGAGCTGAGTAGGCGAGTTCCAATTTTTAAAAAAGATTCAATATTAGACAGCTTAGTTATTGTTTCAGGTTATGGCCTAAAATAATATATAATCAGGCTGTTTGGTCGCTGTGTGATGATGTGCTTCTAACGGACTACAATTGACGGTTACAAATAATCTTATAATCTTATTTCTTCCGTGTCGTCAAATTAATTGATGACACGGAAGTTTTACTGCTTTCACGTCCGTGGGCTATATCAACTGTACGTAGTGGACACGGAGACGTAGATATCCGTCTGGCTATAAATATTTTTTATAAATTCATATTTAAATTTTAGGGATCATGTCAAGCGCGTGCACTACGCGATCCCTGCTATCCCAGAGGGCCGCAATCTTGACCAAAACGAATACAGCCGCGCTGGCTGCTAGGGCTGGCTGCTAGCGACGGGCACCGATTAGCCCCCGTCGGTGCGGCTGTACGTGCATGCGCATACTGCGAAGGGGGCCGCTAAACCTGGCGTAAGGGATCACGTATGCAGAGCGCCAGTTACAGAGCCATCAGTGTGATCAGCTTAGCAGCCAACGTGTATGGGAAGATTATTGCGAGGAGAATGAGGGTGATATCTGACGGAGTGTTGTGGGAAGCTCAGGGTGATTTCAGAAGCGGAAGAGGGTGCATGGATCAGATTTATTCTCTCCGCAACATCGTGGAGAAACAACGGGCTGTTAACCGGAAGGTTTTCTGCGGTTTTGTGGATCTGACAAAAGCGTTTGACAGAGTGTTACGAAAGGATCTGTGGGACATACTCCCATGCTACGGGGTGAGCGGCGCACTGCTGCGCGCTGTGCAGTCCACTTATGAGGGCTGCACAGCGTGTGTGCGTGTTGACGGCGGCTTGTCCCCCTGTTTTGTCGTCAATATCGACGTCAGACAGGGTTGCGTGCTGTCAGCTCGGCTGTTCATCCTGTACATTGCGTGTGTGTGTGTGTACATGGCATTGCGCAATTTTTGCGAAGTGACTCTCGCTGACCGCGTAGAAAACAAAGATAAGGAAGGAAGTCGGATTGAAAGAGAATGTCGGTGTAAAAGTAAGAAAGGGCATGCTCCGATGGTTCGGACATGTAGAAAGGATGGAAGATGCAAGATTGACTATGCAGATATACAATGCAAAAGCGGATGGCTGTAGGAGTTGAGGACGGCCTAGACACACATTCCATGACCAAATAGAACGTGTTCTGGAGAAAGGTGATGTTAGGAACCTCAAAAATCGACGCGCATGCATGAAAAGAGTTATGAAAGCCAACGAAGCGAAAGAGGTGTGTAAGAATCGTGCTCTATGGCGCTCCGTTCTCTCTGCCTACCCCGCAAGGGATTTGGCGTGAAATGATGTATGTATATTAGAAAAAAAAACATAAAATATAATTTATGCCAAGCCTTTGCGGATTTTATTCGACTTTTAAAGAATTCGTAATTGCACGGATATAACGTAATTCAAAAGAGTCGGATGAGCACTAATTGCTTCAAGTTTCGTCGTCTATTCGTCTCCTGGGTGCTGTCTCCACGGCAGGTGACTCAGACTCGATCATGAATAAATACTTATAGCTTGTCTCTGTGAAGTACAGTACATTACCTCCTGTCCTCAGTGCACTCATTACTGAGTTAAAACCAACAATAAAACACGAACAAGAGCAAACTTAGCTTTGTTCTATTATTCATGTATATAACATATTATACAACATTATTCAGTAGCTACCTGTATTATATCTTTATCCTCGCCTACATAGTCTCGCTGGTCCAGCGGTCGAGAGCCTCGCTGTGATATATATCGATGAATGAAATCTTTGTGCCCGGTATGGTAATAGGTTCGCTACCTATGTACTATGCCACCTTGGGAAGTAAACATAGTCGAGGCTTAACAGCCACTGCCTACAGCTTCGGGTAAAAAAGTTATATTAAGTTAAGTATGTTATGCGAACTTCTACTCTAATGGCCGTTAGTGTAGGCAGAGTACCCCAGCAGAGTTCGTTAGTGCTATTCTCCGAGGCAAAAAACATAAATTATAAATATGTAATGGAACGGCTGTTGAAAACCCAATTCAGGAGAGATGCTCTCAGAAGTCAACTAGGGCAGCCACTTCACCGATAATTATTTATGTGAAATGTTGACACACCGCAAACAAATCCGTTTTGTTGAAATTATTGGGTCCCAAAATATTGGCAGAGTTACAATTTCTTGAGTGGAAATCGAGCCAATGACCCGTGACTAGAAGGTGGCGAAACCTGGCTTAGCTTGGTTTTGGCTTTCGGGTACCTCTTTAACCTAGTGATACGTGCTAATAGCCCCTTTACGTCGATATACTGAATGGTTTGTGATATTTCACCCGTCGAGCTGACCCATTCGTGGGGCGAGCTCGTCCTTTGTCCAATAAGGATTCGTCAACTCTCAGAACCTCCTTCACTTGATAACTGTATATATTTACATTTTAAAGCCGTTGAGCGTAATGAGAGAACGATTGAGCGGCACGTCCGGAGAGCGCTACGAGCTCTACTCAAATTGTACTTCCTTAATTTACATGATATAATGTAATATTATTTGCAATCTCATTTATTGCAATGGTTTTGTGAAATAAAGGCGGACTTTCATAAATATCCTAAAAAGGTACCTTAAAAGGTAATGTGATGTGTAATTGTTGATTACACCTATTACGAAAGCATAAACAATTCTGATTTTGTATTCGAAAACAAAATCTTCATCAAAAACACATTTGTTTTGTAAAATCAGCAATGCAGCATTACACAACTATTTAAATTTTTAAAATGGTTTAAATTAAATTTATTAGGTCAATAGTTAATAGCATACTTATTATATTGATATTTGCTTTCTTAAAACAAATAATAAGTGTTATCGACAGGCGATCACTTTTAGAAAATCAAAATACATGAAGAAAGTTGGCAAAAAATAAAACCATAACTCAACAAAGCTGTTTAAAATTATTGCTTAACATAACATAACGTAACATAACTTCACGCCTTTCGTTACCCCAAGGTGTAGGCAGCGGCTGTTAAGCCTCGTCTCGCCGTTATGTTTACGTCCCAAATGGAATAGGTGGCGAACCTATTGCCATACCGGGCACAAAGTCTTCAGTCATCGATATATGTCACACTTAACTTCCGAAAACAATTTCGTAAGGTCATTGGTGTGTGCCAATGTCAGGATTCGAACCCGGACCTCTGGGCCGTGGGTGGTGGGGTAGTGGGTAAATTAATCAATTAATTTACACATTTTTCTTAATTTCGACATAGCCCGCTTTCGATGACATTTAATTTATATGACATGGAAGTGTGACCAAATAGAACCAGACCAAATAGAACATTTTCTGGAGGAAGGTGATGTTAGGAGCCTCAAAAACCGATGCGCGTGCATGAAAAGAGTTATGAAAGTCAACGAAGCGAGAGAGGCGTGTAAGCATCGTACCTAATGGCGCTCCGTTCTCTCTGCCTACCCCGCAAGGGATTTGGCGTGAAGTTATGTATATATGTATGTATGTATGTCTAGAAGTAATCCTCAAAATCATAAATTAAATCTTTTTTTTATGTGTTGGAAGGAGAAACGAACAGTTGTGTTACTCGATGGCAAGCAAAACGCCGCCCTAGACACCACAAAACAAAGATGGTGTTACAGTTGCGTTGCCAGCCCTTACAATGTTATTTGAAGGGGGGTCGGAACTAGGATGGGAAGGGAGAGAGAAAGGTATTGGGCGTGTGGGTACCTCTCTCATCGAGTGAAACGCTACAAGAGCCACTTTACGTCGATATTGTAAGAGGTTTCTCATTCATGCAGCGAACTGCGTAGCTCTGCCACTGTTGACTTAAAGGTGCTACACGGTACACGGTATGCTGTGTTTCATTGAGTAAGAATCACCCAATATCCTCACCCACTCCATTACCACTCCAAAGGCAAACAAGGCAAAATCAACATTATCTATGTTGCAGGTCACAATTGGTGGCGCTAGTTGCTTACCTTCAGTTGAACCGTTCATTAGTTTGGCCCCTTTAAAATAAAATATATTTCGCTTATCACAAAATTACATTTACAGAAACACTGTCTGTGAATTAGAATTTTAAAAGATGTGAATATAATATATACAAAACAAAATGAATATTGTAGCAAGTGTACAACAAGTCCAACACAAAATGGTCGATACTATATCACGAGTTGAGCTAATACTGTAGTGTGTCATTCGAGGCGGGAGTTAGAAGATTAATTGAACTAGCCAACTACAGGGATCGTGATACGATCGGTGGGCACCACCACCGCCGCCACCACTCACTAGGGATGTACGGTCCGCTCGCAAGAACCGGGCGAATATATTTAGACATTTCGGCATTTCAATATCATATTGATATTCAGACCCCAGCTCTTACGAACAGTAAACACATGCCGTAAATACTTACATTTGTTAGTATGTCATAAGGTTGTATGCCCATAAGCGGTCCTATGTGGCCACAGAAATTTTCATAACAAAAAGTCAGAACATTTTCAGGAATTGAAACCTTCGTAGAAAAGTGCCTAAAAAGTTTGAGAATGTCGCATTGTATATAATATTAGAGAGTAGGGACTCAGCGTCTGAGTATCCTGAAATACAAAGATGTACTCGAGTAGCAAGCAGAGCAAGTACGGGACCACACTACAAGTATCGGCGGTAAGTCACAGTCCCTAGACGAGAGTGGGAGACGACGAGTCTGTTGGAGGAAGCGCGGCGAGACGGCCAGCCGCGAGGGAGAGCCTCCGTCACCCTCACTCGACTCGAGCGCGCCGGGCCGGTGACACGCGCCGGCGACTGGCCTCCGCTCTCTCGCCGCGCGCGACTCGCCACCGTCGTCACTAAAGTTACTTCGAGTGAATTGACGCTAACTGGAACTTTCGATGTCTGTTGAATGTAGTTATGTTTCTATTGGTAAGTCATAATTCACAAAATTTAAAAATTATATTAATTGGAAGTAAATTTACCATTTTAATTATTACTATTAGAATAGAAAAAAGTTTTCCGATATTTTAATTCTTAATCTAATTCTTCTTTCCATGTCTGTTCGGACATGCCTCAATTTCATTGTTTAAAATAATATCATATTAAAATTTATATAAAATTTAATCGAGAACTTTTAGAGAAGGACAATATAACTCTCAATTAGTTAGTGATAATGATGAACGGGAATTAACGCGACACTTTTTTAGGTAAACAAATATTTACCTTGATTAGCTTGACGTTTCGGCCAGGTTGCACTGGCCGTGGTCACAAGCAGACTGAAGTGGCGCCCTCACGACTCCGTAGATGAGGTAGATGGATCAAGGTAAATATTTGTTTACCTAAAAAAGTGTCGCGTTAATTCCCGTTCATCATTATCACTAAGTAATATGCAACGCGAAAGCCTAAAAGTTTCTCAATTAGTTATCAGCACATACATAAATAACATATTCCCCATTCCGTAACACGACATTATCTAACAGAGAACACAGAAAAATTATAGTATACTAGCCGACCCGGCATACTTTGTCCCGCAATAAAAAATTTTATACAGCGTTTACAATAAAAGTGCACTTGTATCTTGACAACGAAAAAAGGATTTTAAAGACAAAAAGTTTTATATACTATATAGACAAAAAGAGGTCTCGGTGGTCCAATGATAAAGCACCCCGCTTGACTGACTTTTCGAAATTATTTTCGGAAGTTAAGCCCGGTATGGCAATTGGTTCGCCACATATTCCATTTGGGACGTAAACATAACGTCAAGACAAGGATTAACAACCGCTGCCTACACTTTGTTATTTAATTTCTACATTATACAAATTATACACCTTCTAAGGTTCAGGTGTCAAAGATCCGCGGCTTCAGCTGTGCGTTGATCAGTCAGTCAACTATGCAGAATAAAATTACTTTGAAAAAAAAGTAAGCCGACTTCAAGAACACAAACGACAAAAAATTTTTTTTATATATGATATAACTTAATTATTAATTTTATTGATATGTAAATTGGCAAACGAAAAAAAATTATAAGCGATTAAAAATTGATAAAATTTAAAAAAAGATCACGTGACTGTGAACGCACCACTATTGGCCACCATACTTGTGACGTCATAATTTTATAGCAATCCCATAACAGTGCAGCGTTTACAACTATTATACATAACTCGACAAAAATATTGTAAGTTTACTATTAAATAAATTAAAAGCAAAAATCCTTTTTAAAGAAGCTTTTATTTAAGCGCTCTAAAAATAAGAAAATAATATTTCCTTAAAAATTTCAAGCATCAACTTAGAGCCTCAGTATGTACAATTTATATAATAATAAAAGCTTGTCGCGCGAGTTGTAAATAAACTGTACTAATTTTATAATGTCAAATCAAATTATTATATGCTTTATTTTCTTGCGTACAAATACAGATATTTAACTTATTATTATATTTAAAGCATAACATATTAAAACACGAGCGCTTGAGAAAATTGCCTCATTGGAACAAAAACGCACGGACGATTCTGAGTGTAAGGTCGTCATGAGAAAAAATGGGCAAAACACTCATGTAAATTAATCTACTAACTTTACTATATTATCTATTGCAATTTAATTACCTACTGATAGGGAGACAAACCTCGCGACAAGCTTTTATTATTATAATATAAATTGTACATACTGAGGCTCTAAGTTGAAAGGTTGATATTTTTAAGGAAATATTATTTTCTTATTTTTAGAGCGCTTAAATAAAAGCTTCTTTAAAAAGGATTTTTGCTTTTAATTTATTTTCTTATTTTTAGTTATAGCTGGCTAGGTTAGTGTCATTTCATTTAACGCATCATTATTGCAAGTTAGTTTACCGCTTAATTTCAAACAGTCCATCCCTTCAATAAGGCGATCATCTTATTCAATTTCAGCTTAGAGCTTTCTTTTCCATTTAATCGCAATGATGATTTTTAATTCATAGCCATATTGTAGAAATGCATCAAAATATGTATGCCGTCATCTTGGATGGTCCACCGTATTGTATTTAGAATAACGTCACATTATTTTTCGAGTTATTCTCAACAAGCCATCATTTGATACCTATATTGTAGAAATGCATTAAAAAAAACTGTTCCTCTATCTTGCATGATCCGTTATATTGGATTTACAATGACGGCATATTATTTTTTTCAGTTACTGTCCATGAGCCCTTTCATTTTATACCCATATTGTACAGAAGCTTGAAATATGTTTTCCTCCATCTTGGATATTCCACCATATTGGATTTATAATGACGTCATATTATTTTTTGAGTTACTATTAACAAGCCCTTTCATTTGATACCCATATTGTAGAAACGCAAATATTTTCCCGCCATATTGGATTTGGAATGACGTCATATTTTTTTTTCGAGTTACTATTAACAAGCCCTTTCATTTGATACCCATATTGTAGAAATGCATTAAAAAAACAGTTCCTCTATCTTGGATGATCCGCCATATTGGAATTAGAATGACGTCACATTATTTTTTCAGTTGCTCTCAATGAGCCCTTTCATTTGATATCCATATTGTACAGAAGCTTAAACTATGTTTTCCTTCATCTTGGATATTCCACCATATTGAATTTAAAATGACGTCATATTATTTTTTGAGTTACACCCAATAAGCTCTTTCATTTGATACCCATATTGCAGAAATGCATTCAAAATATCCATTCCTCCATCTTGGGTGGTCCGCCATATTGGATATAGAATAATGTCACACATCATATCATGCATTGTCATCCAAAGTAAACGTGTATACGAAATTTCAGCTCAATCCGTTGAAGATATCTACTTCAAAATTGAGTTGCAAGATTCCACCGAACATACATACTTACATACATACATACATACAAACATACATACATACAGTGCAAGCTAAATAAAAGCTTTTAAAAACGATTTGTTAAAGTAAATTTCGTTCAGCTATGTGTGATACAGGATTTATAAAAGCAAATTCTGTAATATTCCTTAAGTTGATATATTTATGATCACCAATTTAAAAAAAATAATTAAAAAAAATTAATAAAAATAATTATGTAAAGGGTGAAAAGGGTTTGTTTCAAACATATTAATAGATAGATTTCCTTTGAAGCATTATTATTATTTAAACGCTTTACCTAAATACGTGAACAGTTCAAGATGGACTTAATGACTCAGCAAATTTTACAATCATATCTGTGTAAAATTCAGCAACGTAGACAAAATACAAAGAAATTGGGAGAAAAATTATGATAAAATATTGGAGCCAAGTTCAACCACAAAATCATGCTGAGCTGAGGCTTCGCCGCGAAAAAAATTTTGAAATGAGTACCAAGTTCTATGCAAAATCCAAAAAATTTTTTTAGAAACAAATTGAACCATATTGCATATTTTATTTGAAGAACTTTATATAAAGTTAGACTTGACTTGGCCAGTTTGTATCAGATCGGAGCATTTATTTTTATAAATAAAATTAGGCAGGTATTGAGATTTATTGTTTCTTCTTGGGTTTGCGCTGCATGGTTTTCTTTTTCATGCTATTGGGAACTGACCAGTGGGCGTGGCTTAAAAAACATGGCTACGTATTGTGTGAAAGTAAACTCTTTACTTGCACACAATACGTATTAATATGTTTACATTTGATTAGTGTTCTATAGTCTCGGTGGCGCAGTGGTCGAGCACACGGCTTCTGATCCAGAGGTCCGGGTTCGATTCCAGACACTGGCGCACACCAATGACTTTTCGAAATTATTTTCGGAAGTTATGTGTGATAAATATCGATGACTGAAAACGTTGTGCCCGGTATGGCAATAGGTTCGCCACCTATTCCATTTGGGACGTAAACATAACGGCGAGACGAGGCTTAACAGCCGCTGCCTACACCTTCGGGTAACAAAAGGCGTGAAGTTATGTTTATGTTTTATGTAGTGTTGTGAATTTTATTAATTTATGTTTACTATCGAGGAAATATTTAACTAGGTCGGATCAAATCCAGCTCAGAAGAATATTAAAGATGCCGAGAGAATAATAGCAGCGGCTCATTTACTAAAATGTGGTAAAAATATTGAAAGTATAAACAGTGATGTTGTGACTTCTTCGGCATTGTGTTTACAAACATCTTCACCACTTTTATCTGGTAAAATACTGTCTAAATTTTCTACATTACAATCCTTACTTATATTTGTATGTTTTTTGTCCACTTTTTTTCGAACTCCGATTTAATCGACGCTGATGTCGTGCCTCTTTTATTTTTTCAGCTTGAGCTGATGATTTGCTAGAAGTCGGCAAATTGCATGATGAAACACATGTTTTTTAGCGTCATCTTTTTATTACGATTTATGCAAAGATAGATTTTTTTTTAATTTATAAATTTAAATTCCTTAGCATGTTTAAGGTTAAGCATTGTCAACTTACCTTGTAAAATAAAATCACTTCTCTTAAAACGTAACGAGCACACTCTCATATGGGGATTTGTATCTTTTAAATTTAAAGCACGTTCATCATCATCATCATTAGCCTGTTGCAGTCCACTGCTGGACATAGGCCTCTCCCAATGTGCGCCACAACATCCGATTCTCTGCCTTCCGCATCCAGTCTTTTCCAGCAGCCCTTCTGAGGTCGTCTGACCATCGGGCTGGTGGGCGTCCTACACTACGCTTACCAAGTCGCGGTCTCCACTCAATGACCTTCTTGCTCCATCTACCATCGGTCCTTCGACAGATGTGACCAGCCCATTGCCACTTCAGCGAGCTTATTCTACGAGCTATGTCGGTTACTCCGGTTCTCTGTCGGATATACTCATTCCTGAGTCTATCTTTCAGAGATACTCCGAGCATAGCTCGCTCCATAGCTCGCTGAGCGACTTTAAATTTGTGGACTAGCCCCACCGTAAGTGTCCACGTTTCGGCACCGTAGGTCATTACTGGTAGGACGCACTGGTCAAAGACTTTGGTCTTCAGGCATTGCGGTATAGGCGAGCCGAAAACTCGACGCAGTTTGCCGAATGCGGCCCAACCCAGCTGAATCCTCCTGTCGGCTTCCTTCTCGAAGTTTCGTCTACCTAACTGGATAGTTTGGCCTAGGTAGACGTATTTGTTTACGACTTCGAGAATTGACCCATCGACATTTATCGATCCGGGCACGACATGTTCGTTGAACATGACCTTGGTCTTGTCCAAGTTCATGCCCAGACCGACACGTCGAGAGGATTCGTCTAGGCTGCGCAGCATCCCGCTTAACTGTTCCAGCGATTCTGCCATTACAACTATGTCGTCGGCGAACCGAAGATGCGAGATGTACTCACCATTCACGTTGATACCCTGTCCAGTCCAATCCAGTGTCTTGAAGACGTCCTCCAGAGCGTTGGTGAAGAGTTTGGGAGATATGACATCTCCCTGTCTTACACCTCGATTTAGCTCAATGGAGTTCGTCACCTGGTCCTGTATCTGGACAGTCATCGTGGCGGTGTCATACAAGCATCTCAACACCTCGATATAACGCCAGTCAATCCGACATCGCTGCAATGCATCCAGAACTGCCCAAGTTTCGATGGAGTCGAAGGCTTTTTCGTAGTCCACGAATGCCATACACAGCGGCTGATTGTACTCTTCGGTCTTCTGTACAATCTGCCGAACAGTATGGATGTGGTCTACGGTACTAAAGCCTTTTCGAAACCCGGCCTGCTCCGGAGGCTGGAATTCGTCGAGTCTTGCAGCGAGACGATTCGTGACGACCCTCGAGAACAACTTGTAGATATGGCTCAGGAGTGAGATGGGTCTGTAATTCTTCAGTAAGGTCTTATCGCCTTTTTTGAAGAACAGCACCACCGCACTCCCGCTCCAAACCTGTGGTGTTATACCCTGTTGTATGACGGAATCAAAAAGACTTGCTAATTCCTTTAGGATAGGAGTCCCGCCGGCCTTTAGAAGTTCTGTTGTGATTCCGTCATCACCGGGTGCCTTGTTGTTCTGGAGTTGCTCGAGAGCCGCACTAATCTCGCTTTCTGCAAAGTCGGGGATGTCCTCACTATAGTGACGCGTTAGCGGGGCTCTGTGGTCATCATCGCTGTGTCTCGTCGGCTTGGTCATCCGTGTGGAATAAAGGAGCCCATAAAAAGATTCGATCTCTGCGAGAATCTCGGGCTTAGAGGTGACGACACGTCCATCCGCAGTTTTCAGCTTCGTTAGATGGGACCTTCCAAGCTGCTGAGCGAACACTTTCGACCCTTTGTTGCGGTCGATCGCGTCCTCGATCGCTCGAGTATTCGACCGACGAAGGTCGCGCCGCATCAGCTTTCTAATTTGCTGGTTTAGGCTTTTCCATTCTGACGAAGACAGCTGATCGAATGGAGTTTCTCGCCTTTGCCTCATCAGCTCGAGCGTCTCAGCAGAGAGTTTGGACTCCTTTTTCTGCGATCTCGGGAACAACCTTTGAGACACTTTCCTCAGCGTGTTGACCACAGTGGCGGTCTTTTCGTCCACGTTGCCTGTGGTTTCCAGCAGGTCGAACCGATTTTGAAGTTCCATTTGGAACTTTTCGGTTTCGGCTATTTGGAGTGGCGTAGGTCGGAGAATAGACCTCATCTTCCGGGTCCTTTCAGCTTTCAGGTTAATATTTAGAGAGCCTCGAAGAAGTCGGTGATCACTTCCAGTATTGAACCTGTTGATCACAGAGACATCTCTAAATATATGCTTACTATCCGTAATGATAAAATCTATCTCGTTCCTTGTCACAGAATCCGGGCTTCGCCATGTCCACCTCCTGTGGAGACCCTTCTTGAAGAATGAGTTCATCAAGAAGAGCCCTTCAGACTCCAGAAAGTTGACCAGCATCTGGCCCCTGTGATTCCGGCACCCCAAGCCATATGGACCGATTTTCGTTTCGCCGCGTTCTTGTACTCCCACTTTGGCATTGAAGTCCCCCATAACAACGTTGTAGTGAGCCTTGGCGGTACCATGTATTGCTTTTGCAATATCTTCGTACATTGCCTCGGCTATCTCGTCAGAGTATGTCGAGGTCGGCGCATATACCTGTATTACCTTCAGGGTGTACCTGTTGGTGAGTTTCAGTACAAGGTACGCTACCCTGGTCGACACACTACTGATCTCCACAACGCTGCTAACGAGGTCCTTGTGAACGAGGAAACCGACACCCCCCTGGGAGAGCTGGTCACCTTCCCGAAAGTAGAGCAAGTTGCCCGACTGTAGGGTTATCGTGTCCTCCCCCTCTCGCCGGACTTCAGACAGCCCTAGAATATGCCAGTTCAAGCAACTCAGCTCAACCTCGAGTTCGGTGAGGTGTTGGTCCAGCCGAAGACTGCGTCCGTTATATGTGGCCACGAGTAGTTGTTTTTGGCAGCCTGCCGTAACCCGGAGATTCTTCGCACCCCCTGTCCCACCGTTACCACGACCGCTGCCTTGGCCGAGAATAGTGGGACCACCGGGAACTGGGGGCCGTTGTAAGCGCGCTTTTCTCATTGGAGGTTTTTGCCCATAGTCCCCACGCTGGGCAGACGTGTTGGAGACCGCAGGGGGTGAACCTTCTCTTAAAGATAGGGACGCTGCTGCCCGTCCCTACCAAGATCATTTAGGTTGACCCATATTTTTACATGGTTATCCCGCCATTTTCCGGTGTTGTGCTGTGTAAGCTTGTCAGCCATATGTTTTTCTTTCACTCCCGGCTGACTGAGAGCACTAAAGCACGTTGCCAGGCTTTAAACTGAACTTTTTTCTTTTACTCCAAAATAATTCTCAACATAAACAAAACTACTAGCAGGTTTAGGTACAGCATGGAAACTGATTTCTAAAATTTCATGGGTTTTATTACCACAACCATTCACAGCGCAATAAACTCTACTTTTATTGTTTGAACGAGGGTTTAATTTAATGAGTTCCATTTTAGAATTTATTTCTTTTAATTTTTTTATTATTTTTTATAAATTATTTCATATACTTGTATACTAAAGTGCACACTAAAAGTAGTATTTTTTTTGCCACCAGACGTCGTGATCGAAATGGTCAGTTCCCAATTGTAAAATTCTCTTGAATGTTAAAGATAGTAGTGCGCGGCGCTCATTCATTATCTGCTACCTATTGAAAACAAAGACTGTTTATACCTCCTTAA
Organism: Euproctis similis; assembly: GCA_905147225.2. Taxonomy (NCBI): domain Eukaryota; kingdom Metazoa; phylum Arthropoda; class Insecta; order Lepidoptera; family Erebidae; genus Euproctis; species Euproctis similis. The sequence continues at coordinate 25,425,815 of LR990111.1, forward strand.
ATTATTAGAAGAAGAATATTTATGGTATAAGCAGTTTCCATCTGAAGGCATTGAAATATAAGTGTATCCTTCACCGTGAACTCTACTCTGAACTCTTGTGCATAGATTAAATTTGCTATTAAATTATCTGAACAGAAGAACAAATGTAATTGTGAGCCTAGGCGCTATTGTTTTAACCAAATCGCTACCGCTTATAAGTCTGTACCACACCAGTCATAGAATGTTGTAATTATACAATTACTATCCAAAATTGTTAATAATTATAAATAAAGTGTCTTTGCAACTACGACTCCATATCGTGCTACGACCGCTACGTACGTCTTCGTACGGCTACGGCGTAGTACGCAAGAGACATGTGGCGTAGCATTATCTTGTGGAAACGTACGACGGAAAGAGTGCTGCGCTCTCTCCGGATGTACGGAACAAAGTGTATTGTGTTGCGTTACGTTCGTATTTTATGTTCCACATTTGAACAAAACTAAAGTTTCGCATCTATTATTAAAATAAAAAAAATGTAACAGGTTTATCTCTGTACGTTGGTGATCATGGAGGAAAACTGGTATGAGCTACGAGCGGTTAGCACGATATCACAAGAAACGCTCTAAGAAGCCTTTGTATGTGTGCGTGTATAAAAATATCAGTCAATATTGTTAACGGAATATAATTTTCTTTTAATATATTTGGTAAGATTTTAATGTTTATGAGTTTATTTTGTCCAAAAATTAAATTTAATCATCATAAATTTGCTATTAAGAATATCAGATACTGATGATATGATGATATTGTTGAAAGCATATTTTGATAGGTATGTATACGATATGAAGTATGAAAACTCTTAACTAATCTACTCAAGCTCAGGAAAGCTATTAGAGCTCTCACGTGGTTACCGGACCACGTGACCACTTCACCATCATACTGCGAGAGATTACAATGTTCATGAATCGTGTAACCTCAAGTAGCATAAAACAAAGTCGCTTTCCGCTGTTGGTCACCTTATGTGACTAGGTCGATAATATATTCGAATATAGATTCTGACTCTGATGTTAGGCGACCAGCGCTGCCCATGGACATCTGTAACAGTACAGTTGCTTTGTCATAGCGGGCCTCCGGTGCCTCTCATCGAACGAAACATTCCTTGAGCCAATTTACGTCTATCTTCTGAGAGGTTTTAGTATTTTACCGGTCGAGCTGGCCCATTTATGCAGCGAACTGCTTCGATTTACCGCTGTTAAATGTCTGGATTTAATAAGTTTCATGCATAACAAAGTTCGCTGGGTCGACTATTATAATACACGCTGTTGCCCGCGACTTCCGCTGCGTGGACGCCTGAAAGCAGTAAAAGTATTACGCCTGTGTCATTACAATAGTTCATTACTCGCAGCAAATAAAGCTAATATTTATATATGTTGACCCCATGAGCGGGCAATATTTACGCAAAATTGCAAATAAAAGCGTGCAGTACTTTTAGGGTTTATCCGTAACAAACATGCAGAGAAAAAAACAAAATTTTAATAGTTATGATAACAGTTTCTTAAATAATAGGTTCACGAAATAAAATTTTATAGAATAAAACAAAATAATCGGCTCTCTGGCCTGGAAGTTTGGCATTATTTTCTGGATCAAGAAGTTTTGGATTCCAATCCTGGCCCACACCACATCACAATAACTTTTTTAACTCATTAGTAATAAGCTTTGATGAAAGGCAAAATTTGTGAGCAAACATTTGAGAAAGAAATAAATGGTTCGGCGAGTGGAGGTCTAACTGCCACTAGTGGTGGAGGTCTAACTACCACTAGTGGTGGAGGTCTAACTGCCACTAGTAGTAAATATCACTATATTTTTATTATCATTCGGCTAAAGTTATACTCAATATAGGCAGAGCAATTTGTGAAATTAATTATGTTTGTTATGAGACGCCGGAGAGCGGAGACACCATTGATATACGATATTGCTTCCTCGGAGCAGACTATTCAATTTTGTCGGAGATCGTTTTCCTTTTATAATATCGCCTGTCTCTTTGTTTGTGTCTGAACTATTGTTCTCTAGAGGCTGTCACAACTCTATGATAATATATCAGAGTTGTGACGGCCTGTATTATATACTGTTATATAATGCTTGTATTTGTGAATATCTAATTATAATATTAATATATATCCAGAATGTTGTTATAGATTGTTTACATTTGTTACATTGTTTAACAAATTATATAATTAGACATGTAACCACAAACAAAAACCGTTGCCTGTTAGATTCATTCGCTTAAAAGTAGCTACAAAAAAATGGTTCCTAGTCCACATAGAAGTACAGCACTACAGACATGAACTTGCAAGTGCATTGTAACTAAAGATGTCCCGACTAGTCGGCGACTAGTCGGCAAAGCCGATTATCCGGCCACTATTGTAGTCGGCGATTAGTCGGCGACTAATCGGCAAAGAGCGCCGACTATCCGGCTTCTTACGTTGTATATATTTCTCAATAATATGCATGCGGGTGAACTACATGAAATAAAAATCAGTCATATACATTAATAAATGTAAAGCAATCCTGCTTTTGGTAATCAGTTTTTAAAATTACTTACTACATAATCTAATCCAATCAAAGTCACAATTGTGACAACCAAAAATATCATATTCTCCTGATATTTTTTATAGCTTACTTATATTTTTTAATTAAGGGTAAATTATAATGTAAGAAGACTAAAGCTTCTGCCCTTCCTGGTAGCAATCGATTTCTGTTTGTTTCATATATTTCATACTTTTGTTAGCTGTTTTTCCTCGCCCACCATGAGAACTTATCACTTGGCATTGGTTACACTTAACTTTACGGGAATCATTGTCCAATTGTTGAAAAAACATCCATACACGAGATTTTCTTTTTGAGAGATTAAATTTTAAATCTACTCGTTCACTTCAATGAATAATAACAGTATTATCTTTAATTATGCACAAATAATATTTGTTTTACACTTAAACACCGCTCTCGACCATTACACAAGCAAAAATGAAGGAGCCAAGCAGTTCGCTGCATGAATGGGCCGGCTCGACCGGTGAAATAGCACGACCTCTCAGAAGATCGACGTAAAGGGGCTAATGTCGCGTTTCGTTCGGTGAGAGAGGTACCCGGAGGCCCCACCCCTTCCCCATCCTTCCATATCGCCTATCCCTTAAAAGCTGGCAACGCAATAGTCACACTATATGTGTTGCTGGTGTCCATGGACGGCGTTGGTTGCTTACCATCAGGTGACCCGCCTGCTCGTTTGCCCTCCTATCTCATACAAAAAAGAACAATGCGAAGTAAACAAAACATGTTTCGACACGCTTGCGGGCGGCGTATGTGATTGCGCGCGAATCAGCCGTAAACGATGCGTTACGGAAATCCCCGCAACCGTAATCGGCTTAACCGACTAGTCGGCTAGTCGGCTAGTCGGCGAAAGTCATAATCGGCACATCTCTAATTGTAACAGATGACGGTGGGATCCCAGTTGTCCCATCACAAACTAAATTAGAGGCCATCATAGTGCTCAAGTGTGTCTCTGGCGAGTAAACATAAAATGCACAATACACCGGCCTTACGGCCTTACATTACAACTATCTGCTCATAACTTCATTCGTAAAACAGTAGTTTCCATAAATTTACTATATTTCTGTAACGATTTTTCGAAATTGTTTTCGGAAGTTATGTGTGACTGAAAACTTTGTGCCCGATATGGCAATAGGTTCGCCACCTATTCCATTTGGGACGTAAATATAACGGCGGGACGAGGCTTAACAGCCGCTACCTACACCTTCGGGTAACAAAAGGTGTTCTGTCATTTGGTGTTGTTTAATATAAACAACATGACGTGTTACTACCAACAGTAGTCAGTAGAGCCACTCCACTAGCCAGATATCAATAATGGATTTCACTGAATACTACTTATAAAACAGCAATTAGTTATGTTTATTAAGAAACAAGTTTAATTATTATTTTTTAATTAAAAATAAAACACTCTTTTAATAAAAATAACAACAATTTTACACAAAATGATGCTTTAATTCTATGTTGATATTCATCGCGAACACAAACACAAGTGCAGCACTAGTCCGCCATCTTGTTATGTTCGTAGCTCGCTCATTCATTCCTGTACTCGTCTTTCGGACGCGGGTTCATTCCATTCATTCAACACAAAACATCACGCGCACAACAAGCACCTACCTTCTTAGTTCAAATTAAATATCCCTTAGTAAACTTTTGCCCCGATTACTGTCTGCTCGTACTGTAAGCTTTTTAAAATTGATAAAATGCCAGCAAGGAGAAAGATAAGTTAGGTAAATATAACTTAACTAGTTCGTATCTTAAATTAAACGCCGTCTGGCTAAGTAGTTATGAAACAATAAATATTTTTCTTTTATTATTTTATAACTAACTAGCTTCCGCGGCGAACTTTGTTTCACATTGGAAGCAAACAATAAAAAATTAATAAACCTATAAAGCAGCCTAACTTACTTCTTATTACACCAGCTGTCTGCCAAAAATGTCAAAACTCGTCCAGCCATTTCAGAGATATTGCAAAAAATGTTATTTTGGTGTAAATACTGTATTTGTATTCATGTGAATACAAATACGGTACGTGAAAGCAATTATTTGAATATTACAAACAGAGACTCGAATTGCATTTATGTGTATAGCTATTTATAGATGTCTCGGAGGTCCAGTGGTCGAGCACACGGGTTCCAGTCCCGGTACTCACAGACTTTTTGAAAGTAATTTCGAAAGTTATGTGTGATAAATATCGATGACTTAAAACTTTGTACCCCGTATTACATTTGGGACGTAAACATAACAGGAGTCAACGCTTAAAAGCCACTGCACACACCTTCGAGCAGAAAAAGTTATTTTATGTTATAGATAATTGGCTTACAAATGTTCTCAGCAACTGGTTTCGATTCGTTACATCTCACGATTTTTTTTTAACAAACAGATCACACTCAGAAAGAGGGCACAATGGTCTCGTTTTTAATATTTCTAAATGTTCTGAGTTATGGTTTCGAGAACTAATCAGTCAAGGTAACTTAAAACTACATATAAGTAACGCGATGGAAAAAGTAAGTATACAAGAAGAAGGAACTTTACGAAATATTCTTGGCCATCAAATACCCTACTAAAGTCTAAGAGGTTTAGGTCCGCATCTGATCGTAGAATAATTTAAGATAGAATAGCTAATTGGAACAGGGCACAGGACTTATCACAATTGAATCTACCATAAGTTCGAATATTAACAAATTACTTCGGTTTTCGAAACGAAATATTCAGTAGGACGGTTTAAATATATAATATAGTAGACAAAATGTGAAAATTTCCTAAGCTGCTTTAATTGCAAACGCTGGCCGGACCCTAACTGATTCATCTAATGCACTACATTATTATATACCTTAAAATGATCTACATACGTAGTGTATGCTCTTAGGGATAACCCATAATTATTATTTGGCTTCTTATTGCATTTTTTGTTTCACCTTAGCAAATATCGCTTGTAGTCCTAAAACTATGTTATGTACCCCGTGCAATTACGATTGCATTTGGCAATGTGTCCTACTGTCACATTAAGTGACAGAACATCAGCAACCCACCTCTTGTGATATGTCAGACGTGACCCCCCCACCCCGCGCCTTCTACCCTAACCTTTTCCAGATGACCCTTCACTGTGACAGTGGTAACCCTGCCACACTAAAACTCCAAAATGTACGTAACCATGACTCTGGAGAAAAATTGATGAGGGTCCGTTAAAACAATGAATTTTATTAGTGATGTGGGTCCCCCACCACTCTCACCCAATTAAAATTGCAACCTGAAGTAACGTTTAGGTCTACATACACTGGCGAGCAAAAAAATCGACTCATTTCATACTTTCGCACTCAAAGTAGTCTAGTTTTAAAATTAAGTACCTAAATCGTAACTTAAGCCTTAACTTATTTAAGTTCTAGATCTTAGCTTTAAAATGAGTACAAATACTCTTAATTTTTACTCATTTTCTTGAACAATAATTGTTTTTAAACTTTGCGAGTACTAAAATTTGAAAAAATAAGGGTAAAATTTTTTAAACAAAAGACATCAAAACATTTTAAATAAACTTTATTAGATAATGATGACCACTTTAATAACGAATGTTATCCCCTTTTGCTCTGATGACAGCCTCTAAACGGTTCCTCATTGACCCAATGAGGTGCTCCACTCTGTCTTATGGTATACCCGGTCATTCCTCGGTCAGAGCCGCTTCCAGGTCAGCTCTTGTACCTGGTGCAGGATCTCTAGCCCGGATTCTTTTCTTTAGGTCATCCCATAAATGCTCCATAGGATTCAAGTCCGGACTACGAGCTGGCCTGTCCATAACAGCGATACCCACTTCTCGGAGGTACTGCCGCACGACATTTGCGCTGTGTGGACGGGCGTTATCCTGCATCAGGATGAAGTTTTCTCCAATAAAACCAGCGTATGGGATGACGTGGTATTCCAAGATATCTTCAATATACCGATGTGGGGTCAACCCTCCCACATGGTGGCCAGTTTCAATGAAAACCAGTTCAGTTTTTGCTTCCATTGATATGCCAGCCCACACCATACAGGAACCTCCTCCGTACGCAACAGTTTCTGCTATGCAGCATTGTGCGTATCGCTACCATGTAGGAATACTCTGCTTTCATCTGAGAAGAGAACAGAGCGCCATTGATCCTCAGTCCAATCGACGTGTTCTCTTGCAAAACGTAGCCTGGCTGCTCGATGACCTGCAGTCAATTTGGGACCCGTTGCTAGTCTTCTTGGAGTGAGAGTTGCTGCTTTGAGTCTTCTTCTCACTGTCCAAGAACTTACAGCTACCCCACGTGTTTCAAGGAGCTCCCGTTGAACTTGGACCCCAGTGAGAGAACGATTCCTCAGCGAAGTACGGACGATAAAGCGATCGTCTGCCTCCGAAGTGGACCGATTTCTACCGGAACCTCTTCGTCGGTGATAACCACCAGTCTCCTGGTGCCTTCAGTATATTCTTGATATCGCTGACTGGCTCATCTGCAAAGTACGAGCCACTTGACGTTGACTCAGCCCCTGTTGCAATAGGATAACTGCTTGAGCCGCTGTTTCTGCTGTGGCATTTCCGGGAAATATTCTTGCTTGGCGATTGAGGGGATGTGTACCTGTTGACGTTATACGGCCAACTGATAAGGGTGAAAGGGGTACGTCATCTTTTTTACGCCCTAAAGTCACCTAATGCAAACTGAGTGAACTAAACTGAGTCTAAAAGTTAACACTAGTAATTGTTATTTTTTTTTAAAGCTATCATCTAGAACTTAGAGAAATTAAGACCTAAATTAATATTTAGGTCATAATTTTAAAATTAGAACACTTTGAGTGCCAAAGTTTGAAGTGAGTCGATTTTTTTGCTCGCCTGTGTAGTTAATCAGGTGCGCTAATAACAATTGACGGGCCTCGTGGCGCATTGGTAAAACTACCGGCTGCAGCAATGAGGTCGGGGGTTCGATTCCCATCCGAGCACAAATATTTGTGACAAACATGAATATTTGTGTGGTGTCTGGGTATTTCTCTATGTATTATATGTATGTATTTACAAAAGACGTCTAAACAGTCTCGGTGGCGCAGTGGGCGAGCGCACGGCCTCTGATCCAGAGGTCCGGGGTTCGATTCCAGACACTGGCTCACACCAATGACTTTTCGAAATTATTTTCGGAAGTTATGTGTGATAAATACCGATGACTGACAAACTTTGTGCCCGGTATGGCAATAAGTTCGCCACCTATTCCATTTGGGACGTAAACATAACGGCAAGACGAGGCTTAACAGCCGCTGCCTACACCTTCGGGTAACAAAAGGCGTGAAGTTATGTTATGTTATTTACAAAAGAAAAGTATATATGTATTAATATCCGTTATCTAGTATCCATAACACAAGCATTTAGTTACTTAGCTTGGAACTAGAGGGCGCTGTGTATATTGTGTCCAAGCTATTATTATTATTATAATTACTTGAAACGACTTTTTGTTCATTACTCGTGAAAATGATCTCTGTAAAGAGTTCGAAACGTCGGGAAATAAATAGAAAATAAGTTCTAAATAAACGCGATATAATCCATAAAAACGTGTTTCAATGTTATGAATGTGATTAACGAAAATCTAAGAAATAAATAACAATTACAAAATTTAGCAAATAATATCAATGCAGTCCACAATTACTTACTGGCTCTTTCCCATCCCGGGATTAACCTCCAAAAATCATTTAAAACTCATACCATAACAAATAAAATAGAGTCTACAAATAGCAGGCGAACTTGTATTATAATGTAAGTGTCATGAGCATTAGGGGAAGATATTCGTTGATCAAATCACAATTACTTACTGCAGCTCCTTTGCTCCCATTTTTCGTAATTCTTTTCCGGAGTTAATAATAATAATACATATATTCAGCTCTGACACCCACGGTAATTGAAAACAGTGTTTTGTGTGATAAATATCGATGACAGACCCTGGCCGGGATGGCAATAGGTTTGCTATCTATTCCATTTGGGACGTAACGTAACGATTCAGCGAGTCGATACATAAACTGCCGCTACCTACACCTCCGGGTAGAAAAAGGCATGAAGTTACTTTTTTAAAATTTAATTCAATATATTAGTACCAAATTGTGCGTATACAATGTCCGTGTATTGTGCACACTCATACAGAACAGTAACAAAGTGAGAGGAGCGACCACTCACCCCCCCCCCCTCACAACACTTAATAACGTTAAATTAAATTTTGTTAGTGAGCCTCTCCCCTCACCCCCGCCCTCACGACCCGGTCCTCCGCTCAAGGGGCATTTCATTAACGAAATGTCCGCTTCTTAATTTATTTATCTCAAGTGATTTATTTGTTTGAGTATTACAAACTAAGCACAGCGGTGCAGGTTGATCGTGAAACAATATTAAGTAGGCTGCAGGTACGGGAGGCGCCGATGTGTGGGATGAACGGTGATTACTGACTACTTGAAGGGGTGAATTAATTTAGCTAAATGGAAAAAAAAGAAAAAAAATATTAGTCATTCATTTGTTACTTTATTTATTAATCTAATTGCTTGTTTTATCATGCAAGACAACATGTGTCCGCTAACTAGTCATCACCTAGTATAAAACAAAGTCGCTTTCCGATGTTAATCCCCTTAAATACTTAGATCTATAAAACTGTCTGCCTACACCTTGGGGTAGAAAAGGCATGATGTTGTCTTTGAAACTACGTAACCGTTTTGATGCCGTTTTTTTAATAGATAGATCAACGGGGTGGATAGTATGTGTAATTCATATATAATGTAATAAAGAAAAGTGACGTCTCGGTGGCGCAGTGGTCGAGCACACGGCTTCTGATCCAGAGGTCCGGGTTCGATTCCAGACACTGGCTCACACCAATGACTTTTCGAAATTGTTTTCGGAAGTTATGTGTGATAAATATCGATGACTGTCAAACTTTGTACCCGGTATAGCAATAGGTTCGCCACCATATTCCATTTGGGACGTAAACATAACGGCGAGACGAGGTTCAACAGCCGCTGCCTACACCTTGCGGGTAACAAAAGGCGTGAAGTTATTTAATAAAAGTGAAAATTTATTGTGACCGCTGTAAAAAATACTTTTGATGCCGAGTTAGCTAGTATTATATAAATTAATAATGAAACAATGACAACATATTCGGGTATATTTTCAAATGGTGTAAAAATGTATATTTTCGCGTTCAGTGCATCATTACTGATCTTCATTTCCAACTTCACATGTTTAAGTTTGTGAACACAATATAATTACAAACATTTGTAATTTCTGATTAATTGAGTGTTTCTTCCCTAACGTTGACATTCCTGCCTCGGGGAACAGTATCGATCACTATCACGCTAATTAGGTGTGCGGGGTCGCTGTGTGCTAATATATCAGCGACGGAGACATATTGGCGCTGGTGGAGTTGCTGGAGCCGCATCACCACCGGGGTGAATGATCTCTGAATGATAAACTCAGAAATGAGTATATCCGCCAGAGAACTGGGGTAACTGACATAGCTCGTAGAAACAAGCTCGCTGAAGTGGCAATGGGCTGATCGCTGCCAAAAGACCGACGGTAGATGGAGTAAGAAGGTCATAGAGTGGAGACCGCGTCTTGGTAAACGTAGCGTAGGACGCCCACCAAACCGATGGTCAGACGACCTCAGAAAGGCTGCTGGCAAAGACTGGATGCGGAAGGCAGAGAATCAGATGTTGTGGCGCACATTGGGAGAGGCCTATGTCCAGCAGTGGACTGCAATAGGCTGATGATGATTATGACACACATATAAATAAGTTTACGTACATATACTGTTAGGAAGGTGATGTTCGGAGCCTCAAAATCCGACGCGCGTGCATGAAAAGAGTTATGAAAGTCAACGAAGCGAGTGAGCCCGCAAGGGATTTGGCGGGAAGTTATGGATGTATGTATGTACATATACTGTTAATATGAAATACATAATTTCACGCCTTTTTCCATGCGAAGGTATATGCCTGGTCTCGTCTTGGGATGTAAACATAACGGCGAGTCGAGGCTTAACAACCACTGCCTACACCTTCGGGAAGAAAAAATCGTAGAAAAGATCGTGCTGCAACAAACATGTTGCTCCTTAAATTCAGAATCACCATTAACCAATCTACGGACGTACTTTGAGACCACCAGAGTTTACAAATTTTTTTTTTATGCGATAAGAGGGCAAACGAGCAGGCGTGTCACTTGATGGTAAGCAACAAACGCTGCCCATGGACACCAACAACACACATAGTTTTACTTTTGCGTTGCTCACCCTTAAGGGATAGGGGATAGGAAAGAATGGGGAAGGGGGGGTGGGCCTCCGGATACCTCTCTCACCGAACGAAATGCGCCATGAGCCACTTTACGTCGATCTTCTGAGAGGTCGTGGTATTTCACGGGTCGATCCGGCCCATTTATGCAGCGAACTGTAGAAACAACAAATGAAAACATAGCCACACTTTTTACATAAAAGTAAAAAAAAATACAATCTTGAAGTCTCTAATACTCGTACATCTTATAAAATAATGTACCGGTCTGTTGTCTTTTTTGCGTTAGTTAAATTTTCATAGAACATCCGTTATGATCTTGTATTCTTTTCGGTGCCCTTCGGCAGAACACTGCCCTCGTCTTTGTTTCAAATATCTATACATATAATAAAATTGTAGAAAAGTCAAAACTGTACATTGAATATTTTTTAAAAAGAATACTTGGTGTGTGATCTGCAATCGATACCGAAGCCAAAAATATACTTTTTAGAATTTTTGTCTGTTTGTCTGTTTGTCTGTTTGTCTGTTTGTCTGTTTGTCTGTTTGTCTGTTTGTCTGTATGTATGTCCGGGATAAACTCAAAAAGTACTGCATGGATTTACTTCAAATTTGGCACGAAAATTATTAAGAAGTCGGGTCAACATATAGGCTACATATTATCACGCTATCACCTACGAGGAACGAGCAGTGAACCTTTATTTCTTCAATGTATTCTGTAGCAACGTGTAATCTAACGACGCATATTTGTATGTTGTTATGGTGTTATTATGTTAATAACCATGCTTTAATCTATACATATAATAATAATAATAATATAATATAAGTTAGCTTCACATTTTAATTAACTTATGCCGTTAAACATAACAGACAATTTTAAAACAGTGCCATCTATGAGATTTACAAAACAGAAAACATTAAGTTGAATTACACGTGTAAGCACTTTTTGGTTTTAGATATAAATAAATCTTTGAGATTTTAAAAACATCAAGTCGAATTACATGTTTAAACACTTTTTGAATATAAATAATTGAAATTTCATCATGCGCTTGCGGTCAATAGATGTTTTTAAGAGTCATAGATGGAGTTGTGCATTTTCTTCTTTAAAATTGTATCGTTAATTCTTTTCAGAGATGAGCAAGACAATTAAAAAAATGTATTTGTATATGCTAAAAACTGTTAATATTTTTGTTCGGTATTTATTGGTGTAATGATTGCTTCGTAATTTTATAATTTTACACCATTAAAAAAAAATGTTTCCTATTCGCTAACTAGATGGCGTTGGCGTCGAATTAGGTTGACCTTAACACTGCCTAAGGTGAAATTTGACGGTACCACCATACCTTATAGCGATAAGGTACTCTTCTGATCGGCACAGTTAGAAAATGTCAGCCGCAAGGTGTTCCGCTCAGCAGGTAGTTTAAGAAGACTCCGTAACTTTCTACCCGTTGCCACCAAGACTGCGCTTGCACAATCTATTCTCCTACCTATTCTTGACTATGCCGATACCAGCTATCTTGATCTCACTGAAAACCAACTTCATAGACTTGAGCGTCTTCAGAATCTTTGTATTAGATTCATATTTGGTTTACGCAAATATGACCACGTCACGGAATTTCGTAATAAGCTCAAGTGGTTGTCCATTCGTCTTCGAAGGAATACTCATGTTCTCTGTCTTCTGTATATTACTCTTTTCAATTCTACTACTCCTCACTATCTCAAAAAACGTTTCACGTTTCTTCATGACACACATGCGAGATGCTTGAGATCATCAGCGAGTTTGACCCTAGAAATACACACTCCACAAATTTTCTCCATAAATCGTTTTCAGTCCAGGCTACACGCCTGTGGACTGAATTACCGCTGACTGTCCGACAAGCTGGACTGGCACTGGACTGAAGACTGGCAACTTTCAAAAAACGTCTTTCAAAGAACACTATTTTGCACTTTAAATAACTCAGCAGACATTGTTCAATGAGTATATATTGTATATTTATTTAAATTTTGTTTATTTAAATACGTATTTATATGTGTATTGTATATGTATGTATTGGTATCTGTATGTATGTACATATATTATGTGTGTGTATCTATCTTATATATTCTCACTCACTCACTTTATTTAACTCATATATTATATATTTGTCTATCTTGACGAGGTTTGATAGGAGCGACAGTACACCGCGTATTACTTTTCCTAGCTCATTATCGAACACCTGTCTTAGTTCACTTCAAGACGTGGTCATTTCCATCGGCGGCAATCCATTGGTCGAATATGGGTTACCAGCTCCCCAATCATCACCGCATCAAGACCGTGGAAATCGAGAGTATAACGCTGAGACAATTTACGATCCGAGCGAAATGACCACCATACGAAATCACCATGTCGCTTTGTTCTCTTCAGAGCAAAAACAAATTTATGACACTGTTCTTAAAAGCGTTGGGCAAAACCAGGGTAAAATGTTTTTCTTGGATGCTCCTGGTGGAACAGGAAAAACATTTGTTACCACTGGCATACTTGCAGAGGTCAGGAGGCAAGGCAAAATTGCCATTGCTGTAGCGTCGTCGGGAATCGCTGCCACACTGCTTCCGGGTGGCAAGACAGCACATGCCATGTTTAAAATTCCCATCGATTTAGAGAGCACCGAAACGCCTGTTTGTGGTGTGTCACGCAATAGTGATAAGGGACACGTGCTGAAGGATTGCTCTCTGATCGTATGGGATGAGTGTACGATGGCCAATAGAAAAGCAGTTGAGGCCGTGGACAGAACCCTGCAGGACATCCGCAGGAACGAACACTTGATGGGTGGTGTCACAGTTCTATTCAGTGGCGATTTCCGACAAACGCTTCCCGTGGTGACGCGGGGATCGAGGGCTGACGAGGTGAATGCTTCGTTGAAACGATCTTCGCTGTGGTCACGAGTTCGTACGCTGCGCTTGACCATTAATATGAGAGCTCGGCTCGGCGGCAATGCACGTGCTCAAGAATTCTCCGATGTTCTTCTAAGTCTTGGCGAAGGCACTCTACCAGAGGAGAGAGGTGGGCAGGTGGTGCTTCCAGAGTCTCTCGGTAGAGTCGTATCCAGCTTAGAAGAACTCATTCGCTGTGTGTACGGGGACATCAGTCATATACCGCACCAGCAGAATTCTTGGGTATGTGAGCGGGCAATTTTGACGCCCAAAAATGGTCAGGCTGAAGCAATCAACGAATGCATTCTCTCGAAAATTGAGGGGAATGAAGTGGTTTACACCTCTATAAACACTGTCATCGAGCAAGATGATGCCACACATTATCCCGTGGAATTTCTGAACTCTCTGTCAGCAAGTGGACTTCCAGCGCATACTATCAAGCTGAAAGTCGGTGTCCCGATTATGCTTCTTCGGAACCTATCTCCTCCGAAGTTGTGTAACGGGACCCGCCTGAAAGTCATCTCGCTCCACAGACACAGCATTGAGGCGGAAATTCTTACGGGTTGTGGCGTAGGCGAGGCAGTATTTGTACCACGCATTCCCCTCATACCTCATAACTTCCCGTTCCAGTTCAAGCGCGTACAGTTCCCCGTGAGTGTTTGCTTCGCGATGACCATCAATAAGTCGCAGGGGCAGACACTGAGAGCAGCGGGTGTCGACCTCAGGACGAGCTGCTTCTCACACGGGCAGCTGTACGTCGCTTGCTCCCGCGTCACCAGTCCTGACTCTCTTTACATTTTGGCTGCGGAGAGCCAAACCAGCAATGTTGTTTATAGAGAAGTTTTATAAGTATATATTTTTATCCTTTTCTATATTTATATTTTCTTATTCATTATTTTCTACATTTGCTTCAGTCGCAACTTATTACTTAATTCAGCAGAATCACCATAAAGTCATTTATTCAAAGCAGACTGAAAATCAGCACTTTTGAAGTTCAACAATTTTACAAAAGACAGTCTCCCTCTGTTACTGTACTTTCTGTATTTATGAAATGTAAAGAAGTAACGGGTAAATAAATGTTATTTTAAAAGGTATAATCGTAGGTATTTTTGGTGCTGTATAGCGTTCAGGCAGATGACGTCGCGGGCTACAGCTATACTACAAAAATTCCTGTTAAAATGAAAATAAACAATGCGGGCAACAACCATTGCTACCGCAATCTGTACTTATCCTACCAGTTACAATTTCATTTTAGAGGTAATTACTTCTCAACTGTCTATGTAAAAATATAGCTATCTGATCACAAATTCCACGCGTACGAAGTCGCGGGCACAGCTAGTAAACAATAATAATGAACAGCATTGAAGATTACGTTGCCGTTGGCACGATCCGTTCCTTCAATACATAAATATGTTTTATTTTTCACAATAAACACCTAAATAAATATGCCTTGAATACAACTATGGAACCTTACATACCCAACACCCGGTTCCAACCACTGAGCTATGAAGATGATTTCATATAAATTTCTGGATAAAATAAAGCTCCATTATTAATGTGAAGTTTGTCGTTTCAAAAACAAAACAGTTCTCCGAGTGTAGGGAGTCGCCCGCAGTCTGTGATGGCGTATCCCAAGCGTTTTACGGCGCAATGTTATTAAAAGAAGTTTAAAGTGGACTGAGCCGAGAGCTCAGCCAGGAGACATTTATGTGATCGGTGAGTCGACAGGAGGGGACAAGCGGGGAAGTAAACTGGAGGTGGAGACGTGCTCCCTCGAGCGTGAACATATCTTCGTGATGAAACTGAATGTAGCTGAACGATATTATATTACGTCACTCCCCCCGTCTTGTGAAGCGGTCGGAGGAGGGGGCGGGGGGCGGTCTAAGAAACCCGGCTTGTAGCACTATTTGTTGCAGTTACGATACAACTATGCACTCTGTTTAATATAACGCGCTGACTTGGACTGCTGCACATAATTGAGTATGCAGCAGATTATATGACATGTAGGTATTGACACATTTCATAAATAAGTAACAGCCATTAACATTTAACATTTAACGGGCCTCGTGGCGCATTGGTAAAAACTACCGGCTGGAGCAATGAGGTCGGGGGTTCGATTCCCGCCCGAGCATAAATATTTGTGACAAACATGAATATTTATGTGGCGTCTGGGTGTTTTTCTATGTATTATAAGTATGTATTTACAAAAGAAAAGTATATATGTATTTATATCCGTTATCTAGTATCCATAACACAAGCATTTAGTTGCTTAGCTTGGAACTAGAGGGCGCTGTGTGTATTGTGTCCAAGATATTATTATTATTATTATATTATTAAAATGACAAGATATTTGTTGTAATAATCTTCTTCATCCACTGTTGAGGACACAAGAGAGTCTAAGGTTGCCGAATCATTAGAAACCTTTACCTATTACTATACATACATATATGTAGAAGAATAAAATACAAAAAAAAATGTGTTTCAAATCAAACAAGCGCCAAAGGCTCCGGGGGCCGACATTACTTTAAAATAATAAAAATCACTTTGAGGTTTCAATCACTTTATTTTAACTTTCCGTTCCATCGGTATCTGGAGGCCCACTTTTCCCCTTCCCCATCCTTTCCTATCCTAATCCCTTAAAGGTCGGCAACGCAACAGTAACACTATAAGCACAGAAATAGATCAAGATAGAACGGCCGCGATGTCATATTTCCATACATTTCGAGCGTGTCACTTTTTTGAAAAACCACGCCCACAGCGTGACGTCATTTTCATTGTGAGCGGGGCGACTAGTTAGGAGACACACACATTAGATTATCGATGTTAATATCGGCAACGTGTGTTAATTTTATTATTTTTAAAGTGAAACTTTTATTACATCGTCTCAAACTTTTTCGTCTGCGTGTTGCATGTCGCGTGACGGTCGGCCGCGGAGTAGGGATAAAGTGAAAGGCGCTCGTCAGAGCGCCTTTCACGTCTATTATCGTTTATTTATTATTAATTAATTACCCAAATATACACTTTATTTTTGTAAATAAATACCGTAAAAACATGTAGAAAAACACCCCCAGACGAGGGATCGAACCCGCCCCGACCTTGTGTTATCGGTAGTGCGGTTTACCGATGCACCACGAGGGCCGTATATATAATCGTCTAATTACCGTCCTCTTTACCAATTTCGACACATTTTCTAGGATCGGGTTTGTTTGTTTCTTTGTTTTTTTTTTATAAATTGTGTTTTTTGAAAATTATATTTAAGTACGAATTACATACTAATAAAATAATGAAATATCAATAATATTTTTCGATCTTACCGACAGAATAATAAATATATACTAATATATACTATGTACTAACATATTATATTAGAAACATACTTAATTTTTTGCAGTGATAAACTGTAATAAAAGCAAAGCAAACACACATTGACTTCGTGTTAGTTAACAACGCCATCTGCTGGAATAGAAATGTCATGAAAATCGTTGGAGCCGATTCCGAGATTCTAATTTTATATATATATATATATATATATATATATATATATATATATATATATATATATATATATATATATATATATACAAGAATTGCTCGTTTAAAGATATAAGATAAGATAGTGCTCTTTATATATGTATTTGTCACATTTTCATAATAAATCGAAATATCATATTTACTGGAGGAAAAAATATCGTTTTGTTTTGTAAAGATCCTTTGTTGTAATGTTGTTAACGTTTAATAGGTGTCGCGTTATCCCTAGTGCCGTAGCTGGAATACTTGTCGATTCGGGCGACATCTATCGATATAATACGATATTACGGCAGAATCATCAATAGTAGCAACCTAGTAGCGCCATCTAGGAATTATTGTCGTGACCACGTAAAATAAAAAACATTTATTAAACCCTATTAACAAATACAAGATGGCAAGTAAATTAAAATAGCCCTTATCGCACAATCCCCTGAAAGCCGGTGACGTCCGGTTCGATTTCAAATTAAACTAGTTTTCTCTCTCTTTGCAAAACTGCCACTGACTTGTAACTAACGAATTAGTGGAGGAAGCAGACTGACGCCTTTCTTACTTTACTTAAGTTTCCAATTCCAAAAAGTGTGCCAGGATTCGAACACGCGACCTATGCGATTCGGAAGCCGTGTGCTCGACCACTGGACCACCGGAACTACATATATGTGACACAGTTATGTTCGTCAATTTATTAGCGATAAGATAGTGCTCTTTATATATGTATTTGTCACATTTTCATAATAAATCAAAATATCATATTTACTGGAGGAAAAAATATCGTTTTGTTTTGTAAAGATCCTTTGTTGTAATGTTGTTAACGTTTAATAGGTGTCGCGTTATCCCTAGTGCCGAAGCTGGAATACTTGTCGATTCGGGCGACATCTATCGATATAATACGATATTACGGCAGAATCATCAATAGTAGCAACCTAGTAGCGCCATCTAGGAATTCTTAATCTTCAGTCGTTAACTTCCAAAGAACTTGAAAATGATGAGATTATCGAATTAATTGATTTAAATCTTTAACTTAAAGTTAACGAAGCCAAAGCAAACTTTTAAAAAAATTGCTGTGAAGTAACTGTTTTACACTGTTGCACTCTAAAAAAATATAAATGTTAATCATTTTATCAGAATCATCAATTTAAAAAACTTACTAACTAAATTATTGAAAAATAATTATTGAAAAAATATTTTGTTTATGTATATTTAAAAAGTAGATTTAAAAATCAATAACCCAAGACTCAATTTTAAAAGTTTCACTTTTACGGTGGTTTCATAAAACCACACAATTTTTTATATTTTACCAACTTTATTGATTTTGTGTAACGATAATCATAGAAAGTAAAACATGTTAAATGCTTTAATCTGACATATTAAAACCTAAAACATATTTTTCCAACAGTATATAAAATTTAATTATAAATATTTTACTGTCCTTGAAACTATACATATTTATTAAATATTTGCCTTTTGGTAAGGGTTGGCCTCACAGTCCTGGTTAAATAACGAAGCCGAACGTCTACATATACCTCGGTTATTGCCCGTTTGAGAACAACGAGATGATTTTCCATCGGCGATTGGTCAAATTGGTGAAAACTTATACTGTCAAATAAACTGCTGCCAATGTAATTACGAATCACTTTGGTTGAAATTTGTGGTGTTAGAATAAAGTAGGGACAAAGCAAGACATGAGCTGATACTCAAATTATTATTGAATTAATTTATCGATAAGTCCTAAGACTCAACGATACATGGAGTGCCCATCTCTAACATTCGAATCACAGCGATTAACAGACGCAGCGATCAACTGGCAGGTGTATTGTGTATTTCGTTCGATTCGACGTACATTACGCGTATAATTAATGCGCGCAATGGTTTTTGTATACGAGCGTTGAATGCGGACAGCAATGGATATTTATCATAACGAAAAAATATACAACTTGTGATCGTAATTATTGAACATAGTAAAAGTAAAACAATAATTTATAATCTCAAAAAAATACTTTCTACTGATTTTCTGTACTTACTGATCATACGAAATATTTCCTTTTTTCATATTTGATTCAATACTTTTGTTTTTACAATTTGCCACAGCATAATAAGGCATATATGTGACGTTTTATCTATTTTTTTACGTCCTGAACGCATGGCAGGAACGCTCGTTGCGTAATGAGAGCGAGTTTCGAAAAGCATGCAATATAGTGCATGGTTTTGGCACGCTTGCCACGCCTATTCCCCGTTCTATCTTGATCTATTTCTGTGACTATAAGTGTTGCAGGTGTCCATGGGCGGCATTGGTTGCTTACCATCAGGTGACACGCCTGCTCTTTTGCCCTCTTATGCCATAAAAAAGACACCGCTTTGTACGGGCACTACCGGCTACAATAACTTTGGTACCGTATAGGGCTCATAAAGGCAAGAAAGTGCACGCGCAGTCTGGACACACGTAGAACGTCTTGCGAATACATTAGCAAATCGTTTGCATAATGGTGGTAAGAAGAGATTAATTTGTTAGAGATTGAAGAGACAGAGAGAGATAGAAAAAAGCAAAGAGAATAAAACGCCACCCTGTGGCACATCGACCGTGATGTTGGACCAAGGAGAATACATTCAGACGGCTTCGCTGTCGGTGACCGAAAGGGTAACTACAAAACTAGTCAATAACTTTACGAGATATTCTAAGGGATCCCAGAATGAAAAGGAACACATCGAGGTCAACAGTGTTAAAAGAAATTTCTTAAATCTCAAAGGCATAGAGCTGTTAGCTGTCCAATTTTTCATGCCCGACCTTATATCATCTGTAATATTGACAAAGATGGCATGACCACGACGGAAACAGGATTGGTAAATAACAGGGAGGGCTTTTTAATGATGGAAAGTATCATATTAAAGCTAATGTTATCAGTGCCAATGTCCACAGTATGTCCACAGCAGATTCCAGTAATGTTATAGACGCGAAGCCTAAGCTGCCGATGGTTGGCTTCTGAAACTTGGAAAGTTTGCCCATCAATTTTACAAAGAAGAAGAAACAATAAGAAATAATTTTCCAAAATTCCACCACTAAGAAAGTGAACAACAATGCAGAGTAGAATTATAGCTTTGTTCAATGGTCTCCAAATTATTTTCAGACAAAATCTGTAAGATATTTAAAAGCTTTTATATGACCTGCAAAGTTGAGTAGATATAAGATATACATATCCATCACATTTAATTGAGATTTTAGTTAAAGTGATTTTCAGTTGCAAGACCGTATCTGACGGACCGGATATTTAAACACGAAATTGATTGAGGTATAACTATGTTCAATTTCTGTATTTAAATTTGATTGCAAAATTCATGTTCTAAGCAAGAGATATGCATTGAAATAGTTCATTTCAATGTATATCCCTTGCTTAGCCGGCGGGATGTAATTTTTTTTTCTTACACAAAAAAAAACTAACCAGACATCTTTATGTTTAATTTTAATTCCAATTTACGAGTACGTTGTCACGTCCTGTAAAGGCGAATAAAACTTTAGTGTTGTATTAAAGTTTATGTCTACGACTGCAGCGGGACGTAATTAAAAGCGTGTCTTAAAATTTACGGGTTCTTTAAATCCACGTAACTTTTTTTACGGCTTGAGACGTCTTTTCACAATAAGATGGTCCCACTTCTTGGAGGGAGGAGGTGGAGGCTTCATTATTATTATTACTTAGTTTACCAACAGCCTAAACAAAGAACTCAGTTTATTAAAATTTAAGTCGAGTTTATGTTTCAACATAATAGAAAAGAAAATATAACTATGTAAAATATACACTTATATTACTAAAAATTTATGATTTTACTAGCTTTTGCCCGCGGCTTCGCTCGCGATAAGAAGTATAGTTTTTTGCAGCTTTACTTTTGTTTAGCGTGTGTGTGTATTTATTTTTAAAAACATTGTAAAAAAACAAAAGTGTTAAATTGTTTTACGGTACTGATATTTTACCACATGGTGTGCAAGTTTCAAGGATATAAAAGTAAAATAAATTATAAGCAAAAACCCTTTTTAAAGAAGCTTTTATTTAAGCGCTCTAAAAATAAGAAAATAATATTTCCTTAAAAATTTCAAGTATCAACTTAGAGCCTCAGTATGTACAATTTATATAATAATAAAAGCTTGTCGCGTGAGTTGTAAATAAACTGTACTAATTTTATAATGTCAAATCAAACCAAAATAAAAGCTATTTTATATTATATTTTCATGGGTCTTCACACACAGTTAAACATAGTCCGTAAATACAGATATTTAACTTATTATTATATTTAAAGCATAACATATTAAAACACGAGCGCTTGAGAAAAATGCCTCCTTGGAACAAAAATGCACGGACGATTCTGAGTGTAAGGTTGTCATGAGAAGAAATGGGCAAAACACTCATGTAAATTAATCTACTAACTTTACCATATTATCCATTGCAATTTAATTACCTACTGATAGGGAGTCAGACCTCGCGACAAGCTTTTATTATTATATAAATTGTACATACTGAGGCTCTAAATTGATACTTGAAATTTTTAAGGAAATATTATTTTCTTATTTTGAGAGCGCTTAAATAAAAGATTCTTTAAAAAGGGTTTTTGCTTATAATTTATTTTTTTATTTTTAGTTATAACTGGCTAGGTTACTGTCATTTCATTCAACGCATCATTATTGCAAGTTAGTTTACCGCTTAATTTCAAACAGTCCAGCTCTTCAATAAGGAGATCATCTTATTCAATTTCAGCTTGGAGCTTTCTTTTCCATTTAATCGCAATGATGATTTTTAATTCATAGCCATATTGTAGAAATGCATCAAAAATATGTATGCCGTCATCTTGGATGGTCCACCGTATTGTATTTAGAATGACGTCACATTATTTTTTGAGTTATTCTTAACTAGTTGACCCGGCGAACTTCGTTCCGCATCAAAAGAAATAAATTAGTAATATTTGGATCTTAAAAAGTTCAATTTGTGCTATTTATCGGCACGCGTTTTGGCGCGCAAACGCAACTGCCATGTACCGCTATGTTAATACTGTAATATCTTCGTAAATATTAGTTTAAATTACATGCTCTAAATGGCTATATTAATCTATATTAAAAGCACAGTCTATTTAAGACACTTAATTGGATGAAAATTAATGCTGTAATGTTTAAAATTGCTTCGTAAATAAGCCATTATTACTCGTAAAAAGTAAAAAAAAAAATAATGGTCATTGTGGGTTATCCCTAAGACATAGACATATGCCCTCGCGGACTTTTTTATAGACCTTTTAAAGGTGTATAATAATGTAGTACATTGTTTTGATTTATCACTTAGGGTTCAGGCAGCGTTTTCGATTAAAGTTTTAAATCTTGAAAATTATCATTTTTTTTCACTACACTATTCATGAATTATAGATCAAAACCACCCCGTTGACACCTTCTAACTATTAAAAAAAACCCGCATCAAAATCCATTGCGTAGTTTCAAAGATTTAAGCATACAAATGGACATAGGGACAGAAAAAGCGACTTTGTTTTATACTATGTAGTGACAAGCCCCTTCATTTGTTACCCATATTGTAGAAATGCAAATATTTGGTGGAATATCCGCCATATTGGATTTAGAATGACGTCATATTATTTTTTTAATTTAATTTCAACAAGTCCTTTCATTTGATACCCATATATTTGAAATGCAAATATATTTCCCGCCATTTTGGATTTGGAATGACGTCATATTTTTTTCGAGTTACTATTAATAAGCCACCAGACATAAGAGACTCTTAAAAGGCATATAAATCAATTAATGCTGCACAGAGGGATAAATGACGATCTGGATGATGAGCACATATCACCCGATTGCACGTAAACGCCACACATAACATCACCGCAGATGTCGTTATCATCACCAGCTCCGTCACCGCTGCAGCTCCCGGTTGCATCACCGCCGACAAGTTTCGACTCGGACAGTGGTCCGTCAGTTGGCTCAGAGGCTCGTCGTTCTTCATTTGCTTTGATGGCAGGCAATTTAGCAAGGAGGCGGATAGAATTCTATGAACCAACCACGTCTTCTTCCTGATATTATTTATTGTAATAGGGGGAGGGATTGTTATATATGTGGGTATATTTACTATTATGTACAGCGCCGCGTCGCGCACTTCTTGTAATAAACCAGTGCTTAACTAACTACAAGGCCTTTCACTTGTCCGCACATCGAATACTTATCATTAACATAAAACATAACTTCGCGCCTTTTTCTATCCGAGGGTGTAGGCCGTGTAGGTAACGGCTGTTAAGCTCGACTCGTCGTTAAGTTTAAGTCCCAAGCTGGCGATCCTATTGCCATTACACCGGGCACGTAGTTTTCAGTCATTGATATTTCCAACTTCCCAAATTAATTTCGAAAAGACATTGGTGTGAACCCGGATTCGAAGCTGCACCTTCTGGTAGAAGAAGGCGTGAAGTTATGTTTTGTTCGGTACAAAATCTATCATGAAGCCCACCAGCTAACTCATCACAACAATAGATATCTGTGTGCGGCGTGTGATATTCGTACATAATGAGTATGTAACTAGTCGGGCTGTACTTAAGTATCACCACGAGTACAATAAACTCAATCCTAAATTCCACGGGCGTTAATTTGTTATAGGATGAGATACTAATACACAACAACACCTCTTGACAAATCAGGAGAGACGGTACAATTAAGTCTCGCAAAATGTTTAGACCCGCCAATATGTATGTGTTATGTGCTTTTTCTACTCATGTTTACGTTATTGGTGGTTAGTGAGTTTAAAAAAAATAAATAGGAACTAAATTAATAGGTTGGGGAAAAAGTATTTTCGTATTTTTGTATGAAAAGTCAAGACATTTTTTTCAAAGTTTATTTACATTTATTTACAATATATATGTATCGTTTTGTTGAATAACTTTCTGCCATTTTGTGGGCAGAGACATTATCCCGTTACTGTAGAAACTTTGGGACTTCTGATCAAAAAAACGGGACAAATAGTTTTGGCAGTCCTCTCTTGAGGTCAACCTTACAGAACCTAAAGAATTCTGAAGAGACCGAAACAGGTGAAAATCTGAAGGCGCAAGGTCAGGGCTATATGGTGGATGCACTAGGACCTCCCAGTCGAACTCTCTTAATTTTTGCTGAGTGGCTAAAGATGTGTGTAGTCTAGCGTTATCGTGATGAAAGACCACACCCTTCCTGTTGATCAATTCCGGCCGTTTTCTCTCGACTGCTTCCTTTAATCTCATCAGTTGCTGGCAGTAAAGATCAGAATCGATGGTTTTGCCGGACGGTAAAAGCTCATAATGAACAATGCCCTTCCAATCCCACCATACACACAGCATCACCTTATTTCGTGTTAGGCCAGGTTTGGCCACAGTCTGTGAAGCCTGGCCAACTTTTGACCACGACCTTTTTCGCACGTTCTTGTCGTACGTGATCCACTTTTCATCGCCAGTTATCAATCTCTTCAAAAACGGCTCGGTTCATTACGTCTCAATAATGAATCGCAAATGAGTACACGGTTCATTAAGTTTCTTTGAGTGAGCTCGTGTGGCACCCAAATATCGAGCTTTTTTGTATAACCAGCTTTCTTCAAATGGGTCAAAATTGTTTTGTGGTCAATTCACAGTTCTTCAGCTACATCGTAACTACTAATATGCCGATCTTGCTCCACTCTTTCAAAAATGGCGTCCATTTTATTCGTAACAGGGCGACCAGAGCGAGGTGCATCTTTAACATCAAAATTTCCGGACTGAAAACGTTTGAACCAAATTTGTGCTACTCTTACTGACACTGCATCAGGTCCATAAACATCACAAATTTTTTTCACTGCTTGAGTTGCATTTTTGCCTTTTTTATAATAAAATTTTAAAATGTATCGAATTTCTTCATTAGATTCACTCATTTTTACGGAGAGAAAAACAAATGAAAAATAGCGGGAAACAACTTTTTTTTATTTTTTTCTTTTCTTTATAATGTAACCTTTTTAATGTTACCAAAACCAGCCAGACACAAATAGTACAGTCAAAGAAATTTTATAATAAGTTTATACCTACGTTATGCGAAAAGACTTTTTCCCCGACCTAATAAAATAATTTTGTCATGTTTTAATTTAATTACTTAGGTATTTATTTCTTTTTCAGTTTGTTGGTAGTGGCTGCCGTATGCCCGTGTAGTGCCTGTATGATGTTTACACATGTGCACAGAAGACTCGCGCTGCTGTCCACGGCAGCCATCCTCGCAGGTTAGTGCACCTCCTGTCTAATAATGACTAGCTCACCACATGCTCCACGGGGCCGTATATTAAATTATAGGCGCTGTCTAGACATATTTTTCCTCATCATCATTATCATCATTAGCCCTTTTGAGGTCCACTGCTGGACATAGGCCTCCCCCGTAGAGCGCCACAACTGCCGGTCCGGTCAATCATGAGGTGTTTTTGCCATAATCGCCACGCTTGGCAGGTGGGTTGGCGACCGCAGTAGGCTGTATTGTCTTGAGAGAGAATGCTGCTGCCCATTCTTCTAACTTTTCCCTTAATTAAAATAACACAAATTCTATTTCTTATTCCCAAAGTCAAATGAAACTTCTTCATACATACACTTGACAGCGTCACACCGATCTAACACATGTAACAATTCAAAGTTAACGTATATAGTTCTATTACGTCTGTACACCGTACCTGAGCATAATGAACAGCCATCCAGCCAGTGCGCAGCGCTCAGTGCTCCCGCCTGTTGTGACTTCACTCAGCTCCGACGACGATCCCTTTACAAGATATTTCCTGTTCTGTACGAGCACGAGCACGAGCCGCTCACTTGGTACATCCACATGAACTACATTTCTCTGACTGACAACAATTAACAACCTGCATTGTATATTTACAATATCACATGATTTGTCACCTCGAGACTAGTTATACCTAAAACCTCGCGGCGGCCTTCCTCTGGCGTAAGGGTGGTCCAGGATACGGTTAACCCCTCTAGACCACCCTGATAACTACTGACACATTGATTTCCAGAGTTGGAATAAACATTTGTGTGCTCAAAAGAATTATATGTATGTATGCTTTGTAAAATATACAAAAAGTGTGAGTTTGTGACTAGTTAAGATAACGTTAGGTTCTCCCAATGTACAGAAATTTCCCTGCTACATCTAAAGTGCAATCATTGTAAGCAATGATTCAATACAGAATCGCTCGATTTAAACACAAATGGCTAACAATTTAAATTGATTACACATTTTAGTGTACTCCCTCGGTGAGTCAGGGACAAGTTCCCTCGCCAGCGTCGAGACGTCGCACTTGTCTCTCCTCTCGACTCAACAATACTTTTTAGGTCAAACGGTTTAAAAGTGAAGTTACAGTTTTAAGTGGTTTAAAGTTACTCTTTGTTCTTGCGAAGCGAGCCGATTGTGTTTCAACTCGCGTTTTGGGATACATTACACTCGTAGACGGAGATGGTACTTCAGCAAAGAAAAATAACAAAATAAACTTGTTTTACGCATACTTTGACCTTTATTTACGACTGTACCTTAGGTTGCTGTGCGTAGACCGGGGCCCATTCATGAGTACAATATGGACTAAACACTTATGGAGAGTTCCTACCTTTGTCTCAATGTTTGATATTATTATCATATACTTTTTCCATAATCATATTACTACCTTTCATGACTTAATGCTAAGATAAACAAATCTAAAAAGTATTGTATGTGTTGGTGGACTCTTGTTGTAAAGACAATAAAGTTTTTGTTACCAACATTATTAATAGTCGGAGTACATCCATGTAGCTGTGATGAACTTTCATCTCAATAATGTGTAGTGGAGATTTGAAGGTATTTTATTATTATCACAGTGCGATGACCGCTGCTACATCAAAAGATAGTCGAGTGATGTAAGTATTGTATATTGTGTAGTGTGCGGAGGCGAGGAGTCACTTTTGGCTCCGAGGTTTGTAGAAGAGCCCGACTCGCTGGTGCACTACTTGACGTCACGCGGAGTGCGCGTGCGCTGCGCTGCCGGGGGGCGCCCCCCGCCCGAGATCATCTGGGTACAACACGACGGGAGCGCACTCCACGACCTTCCCTCGCTCAGGTAGATCAACAGCCATAAATTATGTAGCAGAGTCAGTAGTCACATAACAGACGAGAAGTTTGCGTAACATATGAGAAACGACTTTTATCCATCCAAATGAATCATGAATAGGTTCGCTTGTAATATTGTAAGTAAAATAAATTTTGTACAATTGCCAACCCGCGGTGTGCTTGTCTTTCTGCCATGTCTTTCTAAGACAAGAGCTTTGAGAAGAGTATTTGGCCAGTTTTTCTCATGACAGTCGGAATTGGGCCGCCCGTGGCGATTCCGTCCGTAAGTCAAAGTCAAAGTCAAAGTAGTTTTATTTTCATAGGTCCTCACAGGCACTTAAAAATAGTCAATGTACAAAAATGTTTAAAATTAAAATAATATTTAAAAAGCTTAGACACGAGCGCTTGAAGCAAGTGCCTCCGTGGAACAAAAAACACGGAAGCAATCGCCACGAGCGGCCCGATTCCGAGTGTAGGGGCTTTCATGAGAAGAATCGGGCAAGAAACTCATGTAAAATGTATTCTTGTTCCACGGAGGCACATCCTTCAAGCGTGAAATTTAACTGTAATAATAAGTTAGTAAATTTGTATTGATTGGCTATTTTAAGTGTGTGTAAAGACCAGTAAAAATTTAATTACTTTTGATTTTGAATCAATTCAAGCAATGAGTTTTAAATTAACAGACGTACATATAACAATGGCACACTAGAGATTCTGCCGGCTCCGAGCGCCCGCCGACAGGAGCCTCTCGCCACCAGGGTGCGCTGTCGGGCTTCCAACATGCACGGGGTGGCGCTCTCCAGATACGTCACCCTACAGCCAGGTGCGACCACTCAGCCTAGTGATCATCATCACAGGATTTCATTGTTTTGCTATATCTTATTAAATGAAGTGACGGAATATGTATAAAAGGATTGACGTATTAATTTCTCCAATACCCGAACATATAGCCAACCAAAATTATATCACGACACACAGATGTTTTTTCGAGCTAATAGATGGTTAAACCTATTATCCCACATGGGACACAATTTCTCGGTCATCGATATTTACCACACAGAATATTTCAGAAGAGTGGCAACCCTATGCACTCACGTCTACGTACTACCCGTACACTATATCATGCATACTAAGCAGGTGTACGAAACTTCAGCTCTATGCTCTATCCATATATTTCAGTGGTTGACGATATCTACTTCAAAATTGAGATCAAAGTACCAATTATTATTTGATTGCCGTTTTCGTAGAGCCAGGACTACCTTTCGAATGGCCTGTGCCATAGCTTTTGGAACAGATCATAAATAATGTTAGTTAATCGTTAAACGTTCAACATGAGATGATCACTCATGATGAGTGAGTTGTTCGCGTAAGGGATAACTGAGCGAGCGTTAGTTGCGATGGTACTGCGGTGTGTGCCAGTGGAGGAGGTCGCGTGGGAGGTGCGCGCAGCGGCCGGCGCGGTGGCGGCGGGCGGCGTGGCGGCCGTCTCGTGCGTCGCGCACTCGCGTGCACACACAGCGGCGCGCGTCACGCGCGTCACGCGCGTCACGCCGGTGGCGTGGTACCGCGACGACTCCGCCCTGCACATAGAGCCGCCGACGACTAGTAAGTACTACTACCGGTTAGGCCTTCATAGGCCATTTTATAATGCCTTATTACAGTTATGTAGAGCTAGTTGCAGCTACTCTACGTCAATATTCTAAAAGGTCGTGGTGGTGGTCGAGTTTAGTTATTATTTTTTTACCTCACGGAGCGCCATAAGGCACGATTCTTACACACCTCGCTCGCTGACTTTCATAACTTTTTTCATGCACGCGCGTCGATTTTTGAGGCTCCTTACATCACTATCCTCCAGAAAATGTTCTATTTGGTCATGTAATGTGTGTCTTGGCCGTCCTCCACTCCTAGATCCATTCGCTTTTGCATATCTGCTTAGTCAATCTTGCATCTTCCATCCTTTCTACATGTCCGAACCATCGGAGCATGCCCTTTCTTACTTTTACACTGACACTCTCTTTCAATCCGATTTCATACAATCTTTATATAATAAGAGAAACTAAATTGTAAAACATTTCATTAGCGCCATCAATCACGGAAATGTGAAACCTTGTTCGATTATTAAAGTAAATAGTTTAAATTATTATAAAAACAGCTCCAGCGTATATTTGACCCCATCCTCTTTTCGACCGCATCCAACGACACGTGATCGGGCTGGCCGGCAACCAAGCTCTTTCCGATCGGCCTGATCCGTTGGCGTTGCGGAGAAATGTTGTATCTCTATGCATAATGTACCGTTTATACCATGGGGAGTGCTCTGAGGAACTTTTTGGACTTATACCGCCTGCTGATTTTCGCAATCGCCCGACTCACCATTGTTTCCATCTGCGTCTGCTTAATGGTTGGCGATCAACGACAGTGCGATTCAGCCGTCACTTCTTACCAGGCACTGTTCCTTTATGGAACCAGCTGCGGCAACGGTATTCCCGCTATCGCTATGACCTAGGAACCTTCTAGAAACGAGATGACCCGCACGCTAGTTTGCCCTTTTTATTAAAAGATATTATTATTATTATTCTCGTCTTGTGACAGAATCCCGGTACCTGGTAGTGGGAGACACGCTGCTGATAGGTGAGGTGCGGACGAGCGACGCGGGCGCGTACAGTTGCGTGGCGCGCCACTCGCTCACCGGCGCCGCGGAGAGGGCGCGCGCGCTCCTCACTGTCACACGTCGGTCTCCTCACACACCTATATGTTCTATGCGACCTGTAACTTCTATCTCTTGACTTTGCTTGTGTTCACTACACACAGAGTTGCCCACAAACACGTCGCCGCGCCTGTTGTCACCTGGCGGCGGCGGCAGCGAGCTATCAGTGGTGGTCGGCCAGGACGTGTGTCTGCCCTGCGTCGTCGCAGATCTCAACCAGCCTCACTACACGTTAGCTAAACTTGTTTTCTGACACCGTAACGTGGTGTTAATATCGGATTCTGTGATTGTGTTCACTATCAACACTGTAAGAGTTTGTAAATCTACAATTGAAAATATATACAACATTATGAATAATAATTCTGAAGGTATTTGATATTGTACTTTTAAAGTTATTGAAAAATTCCAAATAGTCTCACATTTTGAATTTGTCAGCAGAAGACAATGATGTCATAGTTAATCTGCGTACGGTGTGCAGATGGTACCGCGAGTTGGACGGTCGCCTGCAGCCAGTGGACCCGGAGGCTGGGGACGCGCGCTGGGCGTGGGCGGGCGGCGCGGCGCTGTGCTTGCGGCGGGCGGGCGCGCGCGACGCGGGGCTCTGGATGTGTAAGGCGTACAACGCGCTCGGTGACGTCACCGCGCACATCACGCTCCACGTGCGAACACCTCTCACCGTCACCGTCACGCCCAGCCTGCTGGTTAGTGTACTTACATAGTTATAAGCTTGCACAGCCTTCGTGCACGTTCTGGGTAATAAGGTAGCGGCAAGTGTACCGCCCGATACACCGAAAACTTTATTTGGTTCCTTGCAAAAGTGAACGGAACCGAGTGCCGCACATCGGCTCTATTGTCCCCACGGCAGGTGGCGGACAGCGGCAGCACGGCGCGCTTCTCGTGCGGCGCGTCCGAGCGCGGCGCGGCGCTCTCGTGGCTGCACGACGGCGCGCCCGCCGGCGCCGGCCCCGAGCTGCTCGTGCGGGCCCTGGCCCGCGCGCACAGGGGCGTCTACCAGTGCCTCGCCACCACGCACACGGACAACGCCCTGGCCACTGCGGAGCTCAGGCTGGGAGGTCAGTATACTGTAGCGATGTAGCGAGCCCATCGGTATCATCAGGCACAGGA
This sequence comes from Euproctis similis, assembly GCA_905147225.2. Lineage (NCBI taxonomy): Eukaryota > Metazoa > Arthropoda > Insecta > Lepidoptera > Erebidae > Euproctis > Euproctis similis. The sequence continues at coordinate 25,456,978 of LR990111.1, forward strand.
CTCAACTGGCAGTCATCGATTCAATGATCGCCCGTAAGTTAATTATGACACCGTGACAAAAGGACTCTCGATGTCCATCTCAGAGCACGCGAGCAGTGTATTAAAATTATGTACTATGAATTAATTAGTGCTCACGTGATACATGGACGATGGTCACAATATACCGGCAGCAACTAAAGTATTATATAATCAGTAACGTTGTGATGTGGTAAACGAAGGACGAACTTTGGGTGGAAGGCGTAATAGGGAGAAGAAAGAAGATTAATCTTAACGCAGAGTCGAAGTGACATGGGATCCGCAGTCGAAATCAATCAGCGGTTGCCGTTTGTTGGAGCGTTGTTTTGTCCAGACGGTCACAATGAGAAGCTCCCCCTGGCTCGGCTTCGGCGGGGAGCGGGAGCTCTCTGAAGACGAGACCAGACAGGGGGAGGGCGGCTGCGCATTGTCATGGAGCGTCTCCATTCAACGGCAAGTCTGTATAAGATAATAATTAAAGTCTACACACAATGCGTCTACTTACAAATAAAAATGTACTCCGGCAAATGCTTTTAGAGACGAGTCTCCAAGAGTCGCAGTGCCTTTTGTTGAGCGGAAGGAACGAACATTTTTACATAATGAACGTGGACTTTTTCATAATAACGTAAATCTGAGGCGTATTTAAATAAAATATTCTGACGCTTGAATTTACCAACTTTTTGAGATTATATTCTTTGTAAAGAAAATAACGAGTAGATGCTTATTAAAGCTAGCAATAATCCATATAGGTAAATGTTCTCTATCCAATTCTACAACATAAAAGTGTATACATAATACGTTCATATTAGATTTGTTAACAGTTGAGAGCGTGGATTTTGAGATCCGTTCATTTAAATTAATATTCAGAGTAGTTGTTTTATTTATTTATTTTATTTACTTATTTAAAAACTTTTTGTACATAGTTTGCACATAGGCGGACTTAATGCTAATAGCATTCTCTGCCAGTCGACCTAGGGTGGTGCAGAGATGTATTGTAGGTGTACATAATAAGGGTATGTTTCGATATCACTACCTATGACATTTAAATAAACACACATATTCATACATATATAATATTAATCAATCTAACATAATTACCCCGGTAGATACCTAAACGTCCCAAAGTATATGTAAGCTATTCTTGTTAAGGTGCAGGCAGTGGTAATCAAGCCAATTAATTTTCGAGTTCCAAATGTCGAAATTTTTTTTTTTTATGGGATAGGAGGGCAAACGAGCAGGGGTGTCACCTGATGGTAAGCAACCAACGCCGCCCATGGACACCAGCAACACATATAGTGTTACTGTTGCGTTGCCGACCTTTAAGGGATAGGGGATAGGAAAGGATGGGGAAGGGGGGTGGGCCTCCGAATACCTCTCTCACCGAACGAAACGCGGCAATAGCCACTTTACGTCAGTCTTCTGAGAGGTCGTGGTATTTCACCGGTCGAGCCGGCCCATTCATGCAGCGAACTGCTTGGCTCTACCACTGTTGTTTATAAAGGTAGAAGCCGTACTCATTTCATAAAAAACAACGATGAGGTAAAGTTACAAGTCATAGTATCAAAACTAGGAAATGTCGGTTGTACAGCAAGTTATAGATTTATTACTGAAACCTCCAGACAGTAACAAGTACGAAACTTTGAAGATGTGCTTGCTAGAACACATCATCACTTCATGCCTTTTTCTTCCCGAAGGTGTAGGCAGTGACTGTTAAGCCTCCACTCGCTGTTATTCCGAGAGCCGCCCATTCATGCAGCGAACTGTGTGACTCTCCCACTGTTATTATAATACTAGCAGACTGCGCAAACTTCGTCCCGCTATATTTTATACATTTTCCATTAAAAAGATTATTGCCGCGATCATATTAATGCCCTAAAGCTTTCCTCGTAAATGAACTATACTAATATTTTTTTCAACTCAAGTTCTTGATACATACATAACTTCACGCCAGATCCCTTACCGGGTAGGTAGAGAGGACAAAGCGCCATAAGGCACGATTATTACACACCTCATTTGCTTAGCTGTTGGTATAAGCGACTAACAACCAAGATAATATATTATATGAAGAAAATATTATCAACTTCAATCAACGCTATTTAAGTAATATTAATAGCAACGCCAGGGACTTTTTCCGAAGTTTTTTGTCACCTTTTAGTTTTTTTAAAAACTACAAAAAATCTTTCTACAAAAAATCCAGGTCACTACATGTTTTAACCAGTATGGCTAACACACAGTGAGTGTTTTTTATAATTTAAATGATATCGATTTTGCACCCTGGTATCGCTCTTATCAAAATAAATTCACTACATTTTAAAACAGATCACGATACTTAAAATGTAAATATAGATGGGCAACTGTATGCAATATGCATGCTGACATGTATCGGGACACAATATGTTCAAACCGGGGTAGTTAGCTCACAGCGAGTGTTTTTTATAAGTAAAATGATGTCGGTTTTGCGATCAATCTTATCGAAATAAATTCACTACGTTTTAAAATATCACGATCACGAATCACGAAATGTAAAGTTTATTATATCTAGAAAGTATTATAAATCAGTCACATCTGTCACGCCTTGTCAGTGGTAGAGCCACGCAGTTCGCTGCACGAATGGGCCGGCTCGACCGGTGAAATACCACGACCTCGCAGATTACCGTCCTAAAGTGGCTTTTGCCGCATTTCGCTCGATGAGAGAGGTATTCGGAGGCCCAATCCCTTTCCCCTGCCCTTCCTACACCCACTCCCGAACCCACCCATATCCCATTGTAAAGGCCGGCAAAGCAACTGGTGACACGACTGCTCGTTTGCCCCTTATACAATAAAAATGTAACCTAATTCCTATCCTATCCTACTTCCTACTTCCTATCCTATCCTATCCTATCCTATCCTATCCTATCCTATCAACTTACTAATATTATAAATGCGAATGTAAGTTTGTTTGTTACGTTTTCACGCAAAAACTACTGAACCGATCATCATGAAACTTTGTACATATACTCTTGAAGGTATTAGAAGTAACATAGGGTACTTTATATTAAAAAAAAATTTTTTCTTCAGTAATGAAGTTTTACAGTAATGAAGTTTCAACCCTGAATACTGTAATACCGTCCCATTGTATTACCGGCGGTAACGAAATGCGAATGTAAGTTTGTTTGTTACGCTTTCACGCAAAAACTACTGAACCGATCATCATGAAACTTTGTACATATACTCTTGAAGGTATTAGAAGTAACATTGGATACTTTTCAATGCGAGCGAAGCCGCGGGGATAAGCTATAATATATAAATATGAATGTAAGTTTGTTTGTTACGCTTTCACGCGATAACTACTCAACCGATCATGATGAAACTTTGTACACATATTCTTGGAGGTATTAAAAGTAACATAGGATACTTCTTTTTCTTTCTTTAATTTACATATTATTATATTTGCACCCGAAGGAAAAACTATATAAAAATAAAATAAAAATAAAAAAAATAAAAATAAAAAAATAAAAATAAAAAAGCCTTTTATTTCTTGCAATAATTTCAATTTAAATTCTTATTATTAATTTACATTCTTACTAATACTATGGTTTCTTATTATTGTTTTATTGGTATATTTATTAATATTAATAAACATTATTTAATTAATATATATATTAATATTTTATATTTTATTTAAATCTGTATTCTGTATTATAAATCGTTATTCATAATAATTGTTGGATGTAACAAATTAAATAATATTGTATCATTAAATTCATAAAAAAATAATTGGATTGTCTAAATTAAATAATATTGTGTAATTAAATTCATAAAAATAATTCGATTACCTAAATTAAATAATATTATTGTATAATTAAATTCACAAAAAAAAAAGTATTCTTATATAATTATTTAATTTAATAGTAGTTAGTAGTAGTTTTATTAAATAGTGATACTATACACAATTGATTTTTAGTAAGTTAATCTTAATCTACAATATTTATTAAATGTAATTTTTTGACAAATAATATGTAGTGTTATGAGATTAAGTTTACTATTAGTTAAGTTTCTTTAAAATTTACCATGTTTATTATTAGTTAGTTGGTTATTTTTAATTAGGATGTTGACATGCAAGAACCCCTTCTCATGTTAGGGTGAAGGCCTCCTCCCTATTTTTCCACTTGTCCTTATCCTTGCAATTTTTTTGGCATGTGGTTTTCTTTGGAGGGTTATGGTCATAATCCTCCACGGTGACCAACCGGGTTGGAGGATTTGTTGAGTTTCTTGTGTCGAGATATTTATGTGTTGAATCTGTTCGGAGGGGGTAAGTTAATTCTAATGCAGTGTTTTTTGAAACTTCTTGGCTAAGTGCACTGTTTCTATTTATTAAGAGGTTTAACATCCTCGGTTTAGTTACTTCTTCTGAAATGCTGTATGATCTTCTCGCCGGGGGGTCATGCTGTTGTGGTTTGTTTTTCTTATTTATTTGTTTTTTTCCCATGGGCTTGTCCTCGATAGATGCTATTGGTGAAGGAGAAAGCTTTCTTTTATATGTTTGTTTTAGTATGACAAGTTTGTCATACTTGAGAAAAGCCGTGTTTCCTTTTTCTCTCTCTGTTTTTAACTGGTCTTGTAATTGTTTTCTTTTTTCTAAAACATGTTTGGGGTAGTCTTCTTTCATATAGTAACTTGTGTCTCGCAGTGCTCTTTTTTGTTTAAAGATTTTGATCTTAATGCCCAGGTTCGAGAAAGATACCAATAATGGGCGTGGTTTATCGCCTTTTTTCCCTATCCTTTTAACTTCTTGTAGGTCATTATATGATATGTTGATTGAGAAATATTGTTCAAGCCATTGAATCATATTTTTTTCTAAAGTGTCATATGATGATTCTAATTCTTCAATGCCGAAGAAAATTATGTTTCTTTGTCTCGCTTGTTTTTCTAAGAAGTAGATTTTTTTCTCCTGATTTTCTACTGTTTCTTTTATTTTCTCATATTTCTCTTCTAATACAAAAAATCTATCCTCTAATATTTTGTAGATATTTTGTGTAACTAGTTCGGTCACGCTTTTTCCACTTTCTCGAATGTGTTTTTTTTGTTCATCTAATTCTTGTTGGATTATATTTAGAGCTTTCAGAATTTTATCCATAGCTAATATTTTAGTGTTTCAGTAATAGTTTGATTCACTGTATATGTCGCCTCTGGTGGCGTATTTAGGTATTTTTGAGCTGAGCGTTTGATCGATGCGCTGTTACAGAGCCAAACGGAGTTATTGGACTTCGAAGTTCGTTTTAATTTCAGCAGATGGCGTTAATATTTTTATTAAGTTTCTCTTGGATTCTTATTTGTTATTTTTCTTAATTTCCCGGTTAGGTATATATTTTATTTAAATGTATTTAATGGCACTATTATTAGTTCTCAATCTCTCCTGAATACTGGATAGACGATCATAGATCGGCCAAAATATCTTTTAGTGGGTAGTAGACACAAAAAGTTCACACGACAAGTTAATAGGCACAGGTGATTATTTGTCGTTTAACTCACTTCAGGTTGTGTCTTTGTTGGTTTCTTCAATAGATCACCAAATTTATCAAGTTTATTTCCACAATAACACTTTATTTTGATTTTATTTATCACATAAACATTTTATTTTGATATTTTTAACAGAGCCGATATGAACCGTGGCACAGTAGCGCCCCTCCCCCGGAAAAACTATATAGTCTACAAAAATTCCTACATTAATACTCTTATAAAATTGTTAAAGCCTAAAATTATTTATTTTTGTTACAGAGAAATATATTTTACCGTTTGTTGTCGCATTTTAATAAAGTATATTGTAAATGTTTTAACTGTCATTGTATGTTGTAATTTTAAAAATGGATAATCTCAGCTAAGCAATAAAATAGTTAACATATTGATTCATTTCTATAGTACTGATCTTTGATACTTATTTAATAGCTTCAATGCAAGTGAAGCCGCGGGTAAAAGCTAGTAACTCTTATAAATTTACATAAAAATACCCCAAAATACGATTAAATACTACAAATTCTAAATTCTAATTAAAGTATTGAGCGATATGAGAAAGGCGAGAAGCTATGTTGTGTCTTTGTCAAGACACAACATAGCTTCTCGCCTTTTCTACTGAAAGGTGTAGGCAGCGGCTGTTAAACCTCGTTACGCCGCTATATTTAATTTACATCCCAAATGGAATAGGTGGCAAACCTATTTCCATACCGGTCACAAAGTTTTATATCGATATTTATCACACATAACTTCCGAAAACATTTTCATAATGTCACTGGTGTGAGCCAAAATTCGAACCCGCGACCTCTTGATTCAGAAGTGGGGTTCTCGACTACAGGATCACCGAGACCTTTTAGAAAGAAACATACATAAAAAATCGACCTGCTAGCTGTCGCGGTCCGAGCTGTCCGAGTCGGATACATTATCCGTACTGTAACTAAATATTTCCGTATGAACCGAATACTAAACTTACATTTTGTATTTTGCGATATCTTTTGAATTAAATGTCCGAATTGAATCATTCAAAAAGTTCTAGAAAGGTATTGAATTTATCTTTTTAAAATAAATTACTTCAAGTAATTTATTTTCAGGAGAGTTAATACCAAGATAAAAAATAAAGAATTTCTAAAATGATGTCATTATATTTAAAAAAAAAATCAAAAACACTTATTGTGAGATAACTACAATAGTTAAACATATGGCGTGCGGACTTTTTATTGACAAATATATGTTTTGTTCTAGGATCAAAAGTTTTCGCAGCGTTCACGATGTAAGAATTATTTTCGAGTCATTTTCCTACACCTTGGGTTACATTATTGAACTTATAGTAAGGATCCCTAATTAATTTGAACACATAATATAGCCTAAAGCCTTCCTCGATAAATAGACTATATACTATTGAAAGAATTTTTGAAATCGGACCGGTGGTTTCTGAGATTAGCGCGTTCAAACAAACAAACAAACTCTTCCGCTTTATAATATAACTATAGTTATTGAAGCGTCGTTGCTGTTTTATGTTTTACATTGTTTTATGTGTGTTGTGTCTGATTTTTGATATTGTCTTTTTACTTTATTTGTGTGGTCTGTTTGTTTGTCAGACGCATCCCCTGAACTGCACTACACTTTTATCGAGCAAGCGTTGCGGCCTGGTGGTGACGTGGCCTTGCGATGCGCAGCCTCGGGTTCTCCAGCCCCACGCTTCTCCTGGCTGCTGGATGACCAGCCGCTCGACAACTACCGCGCACACAATAGGCGAGTGAAGCTCACATGTCACCCTTTGAAGTTTTTGTGCAAAATACCGATTTGTATTTTTGCTTCCAACTGCTGAAGGATAAACAAAGAGAACCTCTCTTTGTTTATCCTTCAGCAGTTGGAAAGTGAAACTAGTAATCTCTCTTACAATCATTTAACGCTTTAACTGCCCCCGTGTGGCCTTAATAGGTAATATAGTTGGATATAAACCATTCAATATAATAGCTAACTTAGATAATTTATTGAACTTGAAAATCAATTTTTATTTTTATATGTATTAATAGTGTGTATTTACAAAAAAAACGTATGTGTGCCATTCAAACACGATAGAAGTGAAACTTCAGTAAATCGATATATATATATATTTAATCCATGATCAGTATAAAATAAAAATCAAATTTATTGATTGAAAAACATTGAAATATACTTAAAACAGGATTAAAAAATATTTACACTTACCATTTATTATATCAGTCACATTAACATTTATATTTGAACATCTATTTTGATTTTGTTCAATAAACAATTATTGAACAATCGAAATCGAGTTTGAAAACTCGCTATTAGGTTCTGTTGAACTTTTTCCTGGATTTTTTTTTATTTTCATTTTATTTTCATTTTTTGCGTCGATATTGACGACACATTTCAGCATTAGTTTTCGGCATCTTATGAAATTTATTATTTAGCACAACAAGATATAAAAATACTCACAAACACACAGTTAAATAATAACACACATATACATACTCTTTTGATATGAACTCTAGTTTATTTTAAGTATGTTTTAAAAAGAAAAATGTTTTAAATTTAGAATGTCACGTTTCATTTTGGAATAAAGAGGAGAGACCGAAAATATAAAATAGTATGTATTTTTTTTTATGGGAAAGGAGGCAAACGAGCAGGCGTGTCACCTGATGGTAAGCAACTAACGCCGCCCATGGACACCAGCAACACATATAGTGTTACTGTTACGTTGCCGACCTTTAAGGGATAGGGGATAGGAAAGGATGGGGAAGGATGGGGGAGTGGATAGGGAAGAATGGAGTGGCTCTGCTACTTCTAAAGGAGTAAAATGGCCACTGTATACATTTCTATAAAATGTGTTTTTAGAAGGTAATGATGAATGATGTACCGGCAGATACACGATCAGCTCGGAGAGCTCGGCGACGGGCGATGTGGTGTCCGTGCTGAACATGAGCGCGGTGGGCGCGCAGGACGGCGGCGCCTACACGTGTCGCGCGCACAACGAGCGCGGCCACGCGCAACACTCCGCACGACTCAACATATACGGTGAGGGACTCCCGCACACTCACCACATGGACGCTCTCTGTTACACTATTAATTGTTATTATCACTTGAGAGAATAGAATATTTAAAACATCGGGAAACATTCCATTAAATTTGGAACCACTTTTGTAAATGGTGAAACTTTTACCTATGTCCATATATAAATAAGACTAGCAGACCGCGCGAACTTTGTACCGCCATATTTTATACATTTTCCACTAAAAAAAAAGATTATTGCCGCGATTATATTAATACCCAACGCTTTGGTCATAAATAGACTATCTAACACTATTTCTTTTTTCAATTCAAGTTCCTGATACATACATACATATCTTCACGCCAAATCCTTTGCGGGGTAGGTAGAGAGTACAAAGCGCCATAAAGCACGATTATTACACACCTTACTTGCTTAGCTGTTGATATTAGCGACTAAAAACCAAGATATGATGAAAATAATAGCAGTTAAAATAATAAGCAGTTAGCTGCATGAATGGGCCGGCTCAACCGACGAAATACCACCACCTCTCAGAAGACCAACGTAAAGTGGCTCATGGCACGTTTCGTTCGGTGAGAGAGGTACCCGGAGGTCCACCTCCCTTCCTCATCTTGGTCCCTTAAAGGTCGGCAACGCAATGGTAACACTATAAGCATTGCCGGTGTCCATGGGCGGCGCAGGTTGCTTACCATCAGGTCACACGCTTGCTCCTTTGCCCACCTATCCCATAAAAAAACATTATCAACTTCAATTAATAGCAATACCAGGGACTTTGTCAGAAGTTTTTTTCAATCTTTAGTTTTTTTTAATACTACTTTAACCCTTTTTTTTTAATTGGTCATTGTCATGGATTTAAAAAAAAATCTGGTCACCACATGTTCTTACCAGTATGGCTAGCTCACAGTGACTGTTTTTTTTATAATTTAAATGATGTCGATTTGGCACCTTGGGATTATTCTTATCAAAATAAATTCACTACATTTTAAAATAGATCACGATATTAAAAATGTAAATATAGATGGGCAACTCTATGTGGTATGCAGACGTGTAACAAACCCGCAAAGTCTTTATATTTTAGCAAAAGGCGCCAAGATCGAGGCGCTTCGTCCATTTATATGAAGTTGCAATATTGTAAAGAATTATAGATAATATTATATTTATAATAACATTATAATATCTGCGTGAAGAACTAACTGTAAACTAACTCTAGCTTTGACCCATGACTTTGGTTACTTAAGTAAGAAAATATTTTTAAATATTTTAATATTCGCATATTACATAAATATAATGAACGGAATATAACGCGACACATTTAGGTAAACAAATTATCTGTCTGCTTGTGACTACGGCCAGTGCAACCAGGCCGAAACGTAAAAGCTAATAATAAAAGTAAGTATTTGTTTACCTAAGCATGTCGCGTTATTTCCCGATTATTATACTCTTAAATAGATAAAATTCTAATCTATGTATCTAAATAGACACGGGGTCACAGATGTTACATGTTCACATCACCTATTAATTATTACAAAATAAATATATATATATATATATAACCCAAAAGACGATTAAATACTACAAACTCATTAGGGCAAAAAGAAACAATAAAAATGTCTAAGAAAATTAAAAAAAAATTACCTGCCAGCTATGAGCGGCGCCCATGACCGAGTTGGGCGGGACTCCCGGTCATATACAGGGTGCTTCATGGACCCTATCCTAACCACTTATATCTAGAATCTAGACACGCTTTGAAATCTAGATATCCTATAGAAAGTAAAAAAAGGCAAAAAAAAATTTTTTTTTACTTTTTTTACATAAATTATCCCTCATAAATATGAACCATGATCACCCTACTTCTGACCTACGACAACTGAGTTCATTGTGACTTCTCGCCTAAAGTATTTCATTCATTTTTCCATTTCGATCATCAATAGGGTTGTCAGCTCTAATTTTTAATAATTATGTGAAGTTACAAAAAAAAATGTAAGCTGACTACATTCTGATCTTCTTTCTGATCATTCTTTAAGAAACCACATGGAATCACCATGAAACATAACCAGTAAATAGTTTTCCCTGCCTACACTCTCATGTATTTGAGGCGTGAAGTTACACAAAAAAAGCTATCTGTATTCGGTTCGCAATAAGAAATCATATAAAATTACCATGAAACATTATCATTAAGTAATTTTCGCTGCCTACACCCGCATGTATTTGGGGCGTGAAGTTACAAAAAAAAATTAAGCTCACTACATTCTGATCTGTTTAAGAAACCACATGGAATTACCATGAAACATAATCAGTAAATAGTTTTTGCTGCCTACACTCTCATGTATTTGAGGCGTGAAGTTACACAAAAAAAGCTATCTGTATTCGGTTCGCAATAACAAATCATATAAAATTACCATGAAACATTATCAATAAGTAATTTTCGCTGCCTACACCCGCATGTATTTGGGGCGTGAAGTTACAAAAAAAAATTAAGCTGACTACATTCTGATCTGTTTAAGAAACCACATGGAATTACCATGAAACATAATCAGTAAATAGTTTTCGCTGCCTACACTCTCATGTATTTGAGGCAGTTACACAAAAAAACTGTGAACCCTACTTATTGATTCATTTGTAGGTACTTGACAGTGTGTGTATGACCTCTTACACGTGCTGTGACCTGTTACACGCGCCCGAAACTTCCATTGAAAATTGCCGCCTGCCTTTCGGCTCGCACAACATAACCTTGAACTCATCAGGCGGCATTTATAAAAAGAATTAGTCGGCATTTTGAAATATTAATATTATTTATTAAATTTTAATATTAAGGGTCCGTATAATTTTAATGTACCAACGCAAATTAATAGAGGATATTATCATTATATTGCATAACACGTGAAAGTTTAAAAAGTATTACGTAGGTAAATCCTAGGAGTCTCGGTGGTCCAGTGGGAGAGCACACAGCTTCTGATCCAGAGGTCCAGGTTCGAATCCTGACACTGGCTCACACCAATGACTTTTCGAAATTGTTTTCGGAAGTTAAGTGTGATAAATATCGATGACTGAAAACTTTCCATTCCATTTGAGACGTAAACATAACGGCGAGACGGGGCCTAACGGCCGCTGCCTACACCTTCGGGTAACAATAGGCGTGAAGTTATGTTATGCTATGTTAAATCCTGTATTCGGTATTGTGCGTATTATTACTTAAAATTTAGAGATTTTCTAAAATACTATTCCAATTTGCTTTGAATGAGATTTGAGTGAAATTAAAATATCTACTAGACTCTGTAGTACAGACACTAGTATTTTTAAACTGATTATCAAAAAGTAAGTTATCGTATAAAGGTTCCGTATTTTGGTATAACGGTACCCTAAGAAATTAAAAATGGCAGAGACACTAGTGTTCGTTAGGGATTCATTTTTTACACGCTCTTCATTATTGTTCGCTTGTTCTATCGGTCAGTATCATCTATCGGTGTCAAGTTAGTGCAAGTGCTATCTTTCGTTATTTTATAATGGCGGAGTATTCAAATGCAGAGTACTATGATATGATTATGTGTGTGGGTGCATCGGAGGGAATCCTTTCTGCAGTGTGCGAACTTTATCGACAACGTCACATTGATGGAAGCGAGCTGGAAAATCAGCGAAGACTTCCTTCTTATGCATGCTTCAGGAGGCTGGTCAACCGTTTGCACGCAAACGGTTCTTTCCACAGTCCCAACTCTGAAGGACGATCGAGTGACCGTGCGGATGCCCGTGTGGAACAGAATATTTTGGATCACTTTGCTGAAGATCCAACTAGAAGTACCAGAAAAGCCTCTGTCGTATTAGGTGTGTCTAAAATGAAAGTATGGAGAACTTTAAAAAAAGATAGTCAGCATCCTTACCATTACCAGCGCACACAAGAGCTGACAGAAGTAGATTTTTTATTGAGAGTACGATTCTGTGAGTGGTATCGTAGTCAGGTTACTGCTGACCATATGTTTGCGTCTCGGGTTTTATGGTCTGATGAGGCTACCTTTACCCGTTTTGGATTATCCAATAGCCACAACGAGCATTACTGGTCCCATGAAAATCCACATGCTTTTCGTCAAAGCCATTTTCAGCACAGGTGGAAAATTAATGTGTGGGCCGGTTTCATCGGTGACAAATTGATAGGCCCTGTATTTTTGCCGGACCGGTTGAACGGTGAAATCTACTTGGAAATGTTGAGGACCACCTTGGAGGAAGAACTTGAAGGCCTTCCTTTGTTAGTTTACCGCGACATGATTTTCCAGCAAGACGGGGTGCCAGCGCATTACAGTCGTTCTGTACGCGAATATCTGGACGATCGCTTTCGTGCGTGGATTGGTCGTTCTGGAACTGTTCCATGGCCACCACGGTCGCCCGATTTAACGCCAATGGACTTTTTTTTGTGGGGATATTTAAAAAGTGTGGTGTATGCTACGCAGTGTGAAACTGTGAAAGAAATGCGCCAAAAAATTGTGGAAACTTGTGGTACTCTAACACCGGAGTGTCTGAGCCGCGCCACACAATCTGTATCGCGGCGTGTTACGATAGGAGGACAGCACATTGAACCTTTTTGTAGTCACACTGAGAAATGGTAAGTGTTCACCATAAATCGTAAACGAAAAACATATGTTACGATTTCTTGTATGTGTGTATATGATGTCATTGAAAGTCTTGATAGTAGGGTGACCATGTCAAATATTATTATTTGCTGACTCAGTAGGAATTATTAATTTTTTTTCAGATCTAAAAGTTCGACTTATCGCATTTTAAATATAGCCATCCGATAGGCAATTCCATCCTGTATCCAGCCCTCGCGGCTTGATATACCCCTGTATCCAGCCCTCGCGGCTTGATATACCCAATGTGGGACACACTGTATATGTGCGCGGAATATTTGCCTAAGAAACGACTACTTACATTTTGTATTTTGCGATATCTTTTGAATTAAATGTCCGAATTGAATCATTCAAAAAGTTCTAGAAAGGTATTGAATATATCTTTATATTGAATTAATTTATTTTGAGGAGAGTTAATACCAAGGTACAAAATAAAGAGCTTTTAAAACGACCTCGTTATAATATAAAAAAACACCTATTGTGCGATAACTACAATAATATGACATATAGCGTCGCGGACTTTTTTGTCGAAAATTATATGTTCTGTGCATTATAAGTGCAGTACATCGTTTTGTTCTATGATCAATAGTTTTTGCAGCGTTCGCGATGTAAGAATTTTTTTCGGGTCTTTTTCTTACACCTTGGGTTACATTATTAGAATTATAGTAAGGATCCCTAATTTATTTGAAAATATAATATAGCCTAAAGCCTTCCTCGATTAATGTACTACACACCAGTGAAAGAATTTTTGAAATCGGATCGGTGGTTTCTGAGATTAGCGCGTTCAAACAAACAAACAAATAAACAAACTCTTCCGCTTTATAATATAAGTATAAAAGTATAGATATTTTTGTAATATCTCGGTATTAGGACGACACCGTCACTTAAACACAAATGAGTTTCTGTGTAAGGAAAGATTGACTGCTTTAAAATACATATATGAGGTAAAGTTTACTTGTTAGGTACTTCAGGAAAACTTACATACCTGTAAGAAAAAAAAATGTGCGTGGAGTTTGTTACACACTAAACGTAAAAGTCGCATTAGTAAAATTACCGACTGTTGAATCGAACATAAATCTTTATCTGAGTCTGGGTAGATCCTGGTAGATTTAGGTAGAACCTTGAAATATATTTCCGCCATATTGAATTTACAATGACATCACATTATTTTTTGTACCCATATTGTAGAAATTCGTTAAAAATTTATTTTTTGCCATATTGATTTCATGAATTATAAATGTAAACCACCCCGTTCTCACTCTCTCTATAAAAAAAAACACAAACCCCAGCCAGTGGTACAAAGGAGTGCTCCGCCGAAGAAGATATCTGCGTCTCCGTAAGTAACAATAAGGCCGGCTTTGTCGTTTCAAGGTGGTGGTGGATGGCAAGAAGGTTTGTGCGCATACCCCTGATATTAAAAAAATCCACATTTAGTGTGGTAGGGGGTGCTGTGATGTCCTTTTCCTTGCGTTTGCCCCGGACAGTTTTTTGTAAAGAGTGAAAATTTGCCCTCCCCAGAGTACGAAAAGCAGCTTGAGCGTGCACGCCTTGGTGAATACCAAACCGTGGACGTTCATGGGGGTATTCTCCAGTGTTGTGGTAACTGGTATCCCCCTGGGGTAAATATTCTTTTATTTTCACTGCCATTAAGGGGAGGGTGAAAGGGGATGGGCCTCCGGATACCTCTCTCACCGAGCGAAACGCATAAAAGCCACTTCACGTCAATATTCGGAGAGGCCGTGGTATTTCACCGGTCGAGCCGGCCCATTCATGCAACGAGCTGCGTGGCTCTACATTTGTGAATGAACTCATCAGGAAATCTCAGGAACTATAAGGCCGACTGGTATTAAATTTGATAAGTGTATTTCTTACGCGGTGTAACTAAGAACGCAGTTAGCTAAGAACGGATTTCATGAAACTCCAATAACAAAGGGAAACAAAGAGACGTTAAAAACATGTTATTCAAATATTGCTTTAATAGGTATGAATCTTTTTTTTATGGTATAGGAGGGCAAACGAGCAGGCATGTTACATGATGGTAAGCAACCAACGCCGCCCATGGACACCAGCAACACATACTGTTACTGTTGCGTTGCCGACCTTTAAGGGATAGGGGATAGGGAAGGATGGGGAAGGGGGTGGGCCTCCGGGTACCTCTCTCACTGAAAGAAACGGGGCATGAGCCACTTTACGTCGATCTTCCGAGAGGTCGTGGTATTTCACCGGTCGAGCCGGCCTATTCATGCAGCGAACTGCTTATTTTATATTACTTATTATTTTTGGCGTAATAACAATCACTAATAAGTTTGTTTGGAGGCAGGCATTTTGATGACATTTTGTGTGGATATCGGGTAGGTCTGAGAATCGGTTAAAATCTATTTAAAGTTAAAACCTTAAAATCGATTAAAAGTTAAAATCTATTTACTCTTTGATGGTAATAGTAGTCCACCGACTATTTTTTTTGGGCAAAACAATGTTAGCCGAGTCAGCTTATTATTATGTAAAATATTGATTTTGATTTGATTTGAAATAATAAAAAAACTTGTCGATCGCACGAGAATTGAGCTGTATAGCAATATAATTGGTCACGTGCAGGTCCACCTTCGATACGGGCGCTGGGCCCGGTGCGCGTGGTGGCGGGAGCCAACGCTACCATCTACTGCCCCTACGCCGGATATCCGATCAGGTCCATAGAGGTGCATTTTGATAGTATGATTTCTCTGATACACTAATACTATCTTTATTTTTAACTATTAAATACTAAACCAGCTGTCTACTGGTCTTACCTACTAACGTTATAATAATAATATAATATATTTCTTGGGACTGGCATCACACTCCAGTCAGGGTTTTTGAAACCCTTATCTACTACTGGTGACATTTTATTTAATAATGTCACGCGTGTGACTACAAAAACGTTATGTGAACGTTGTTTGTGAACATTTTTTGTTCAATAATTCGTGGTGAACACTTTATTTTACTCGATGCAACTGTGAAGCTTTATTAACAGATGAAATGTTCATGTTCTATTGATGCATTATTTGTGTATTTTGATACTTTCATGAACAACTTTCTGGGTGTAATGGAATCTATTGTTACTGCCAGACGAACAAAAAAAAATTATATTATGTTAAAAAAAGCGTGGGGTGCATGGTGTCAATAGTTATAAATATTTTATTGACAGATATGAGTAGAGTGATTATCATTTCGATAATATCTTAAAAAGCACCCCACGCTTTTTTTAAAATAAAATATTTTTTTTTTATTCACACTATTATTAATTTATATTTATTGAAATTTTTAACACTATTTTCTTAATTTAAATTCATTAAAATTTATTTTCTATTTTTTAGTTCGGTTTTCTATAAAAAGCGTGTTTTTTAGTTTTTTTAAACTATTATTTATTTTATATTTTTTAGTTCGGTTTTCTATAACAAGCGCATTTCTTAGTTTTTTAAACTATTGCTTAACTATTTTAAAGCGTGCTAACAACGGATATCAAAACCGAATTTGAGGAATAGTGCCATCTGTGACTTATACAAGGAACTCGTTTCAAGTTGATAACGTAGACTTTCCGCTGATTGCCACTAGATGGTGCGAGAAGTGAACTATGAACACTAAAAAATTAACAAAAATCATATTTTGCAAATTGAAAAATGGAATAATTTTATCAAATTAGTGTATTGTCATCGGTCCTCAATAAATCTACAAAGTTTGAACGAAATCTGGCCGTTTAAAGTGGGTCAAAATCGCGCCCAAAGAAGTCGGTTACAAACAAACATACAGGTGAAGCTAATAAAAAGCTAATAAAAAAAACAAGGTGGTTTTTGAGTATTATTAAGGAGGTAGGTAATTGTAGTGGTGATCCATGTCGGTATTGTCGGGGTGTGCGCAGCTCGGTGTCATGGTGGCGGCGGGGTGCGGGGGGCGCGGCGGCGGCGCTGGGGGGCGCGGGGGGCGAGCGGGTGCGGGCCCGCGGCGCCGCGCTGCTGCTGTCGCCCGCGCTGCCCCAGGACGGCGGGCACTACACGTGCGCCGTCACCGCGCCGGACGGGCCCAGCGCGCGCAAGGACATCGAAATACAAGTGCGAAGTATGTATGCCACCACTAAATACGAAGACCTCTCAGAAGATCGACGTAAAGTGGCTCATGCTGCGTTTCGTTCGGTGAGAGAGGTACTCGGAGTCCCACCTGCCTATCCCATGCTTTCCCATCCTACTCCTTTAAAGGTCGGTAACGCAACTGTAACACTATATGGGTAGCAGGTGTCCATGGGCGGCGCTAGTTACTTACCATCTGGTGAAACGCATGCGCGTTTTCCCTCCCATCCCATAAAAAAACACTGAATGTTCCTAAAAAAATGACATGAGTCATATAAGTCGTCTATATAAGTTTTTTTATAAATAGAGGAAATTGATTTAATAATAATGCAATTTTTCCCCAGGTCCACCCAAAATATCGCCGTTCATGTTTTCGTCGGAGTTAACGGAAGGCAGCTCGGTGCAAGTGCTGTGCGGAGTCTCGTCTGGTGACAAGCCGATGTATTTCTCCTGGTTGAAAGACGACGCACCGTTACCGCCCAATCTACAGGTCTCGTAACACACTACGATAGCTCAGTTCAAGTAGCTCGTGCTTTGCTCTGACATAGCTGACATACTCTATCACCACATGTATAATATATATGTATTATACTAGCTGGCCCGGCTAACGTTTTTTCGCCTCCGAAGCAATAAATAAAATATTTTTTCTTACAAAACTGCTACCTGCCAGTAAAAGTCAAAATCGGTCCGGTCGTTTCAGAGAATTCACTGAACGAAGAGACAGACAGACAGCCAAAAATGGTAAAAAAAAATCATAGAAATAAATTTATTTCAATATTACTCGGTGGCGCAGTGGTCGAGCACACGGCTTCTGATCCAGAGGTCCGGGTTCGATTCCAGACACTGGCTCACACCAATGACTTTTCGAAATTGTTTTCGGAAGTTATGTGTGATAAATATCGATGACTGACAAACTTTGTGCTCGGTATGGCAATAAGTTCGCCACCTATTCCATTTAGGACGTAAACATAACGGCGAGACGAGGCTTAACAGCCACTGCCTACACTTTCGGGTAACAAAAGACGTGAAGTTATGTATGTTCAATATTACAAACAGAGAGACATTTATCTGAAAAGGTTACATCAACTTTTCTAAAAACAATTTGTCAGTCAATAATATTTGTTTCATTTTATCCTTAGCCGCTGGAGCGATTATAATATTTTTTTTCTGTGGGTGTTCAAGAGGATTTTTTGATAGTTTATATTCACAAATAAGCTCGGCAGTTTACTT
Source organism: Euproctis similis (assembly GCA_905147225.2). Taxonomy (NCBI): domain Eukaryota; kingdom Metazoa; phylum Arthropoda; class Insecta; order Lepidoptera; family Erebidae; genus Euproctis; species Euproctis similis. The sequence continues at coordinate 25,475,463 of LR990111.1, forward strand.
GTAGTAAAGATAAATAACCTAAATAACGACGTCGCACCATCTGCCGGGCTTATTTGTGAATCTAAACCATCCTCGAATACCCTTGAACTAACAAAAAAAATATAAAAAGGTCCAGCCGTCTAGGAAGGTTTCAATGACATACACACGCACACAAGAAATATATATATATATATATTTATATATATATATATTTAGCGACTATTCAGTTTTTTAATAAAAAAAACTACAAAAATAGATTGATTACAAATTATATTTTCAATGAACAAATTAAATACAAAGAGATGAGCTCAAGAGAAGTCCTATCAAGCCCGATGCCGTCCGAGAAGTGAGTGAGCTCCGCCCGACCATCCACCGACGTGGGCTATCCCCACTCACTACCATTCTCGATCGTATGATCTAGCACAACAAAAGGTGATAATTCGGCCTCTCCTGATACGTGGACGTCCTCGCCCTTTTACAAAGTGTTGGTGGAGCACCCTGGTCTCGCCTCTACCGGCCCTGCCTGGACATCCTCAGTCGTAGCGCCCACGTCGTCTGCATCTACAAGTTAACACTACAACGCATCAGTTACATTATCAGTTTTGTAATTATTACTAGAGACCATCTAAATTATTATCTCGTTGTATATATCCTTCAGTCTTGAGTTTACCCACAGAAATTAATACATCGTAAATGAATACAACTTGGACACGTTATAGTCTCCAGCATAGGCACACGAGTTCGCATACTGGCTTCAGCATAGGCCCACAGTTCGCATACTGGCATCGACATACATATATATTTACACATGTACACCGGATTACGTCATAGGCACACAGTTCACATAACGTTTTCAGCATAGGCCCACAGTTCGCATACTGGCATCAGCATACATGTAAATTCACACGTGTACGCCGGATTACGTCATAGGCACACAGTTCGCATAACGTTGTCAAACAACCTTCAAAAATAAGGAATAAAAAGTAAACTTGCCTTTAAAAATGCGGTGCATGTATCCGGCGTATCTCCATACAAACGGAGTTTCGCTGTGTCTTGTCAATGAAATACGAAGCGTTTTGCGAGCATAATCACGTATATGGCGACGAAAGTAGCTTGCCAACCCAACCACTGCCTAATCTGTGTCATATTTGTGGGTACCGGCGAATCTACAGGTACTTGTATTTTATTTTATTTAACCCTCGGTTTTACCTGACCACAAAACATGATGAATCCTAATGAACTGGAGTAACTGGTAACTACCTGATAACACTCAACTCATTGACTCAACAAATTTGTCATCGTGCATCAATCGCTGGCCCGTTACAGTACCAATGTATATGACACTATCTTTATTAAGTACATCTGTGCCGATGCGTACGGGAACACTCATACTATAAGGCAACAACTAAATCAACCTCTAACGATATTTCATTAAATTCCACTAGAAGTTTACGTAATACGCAGATCCAAGGTTCGGAGTACCTATAGGGATCGTGCGTGAAATATAGAGGCAGCACTACTGTCGGACTGAGCGCTCTCTGGTGTTTTATTCGTGAACATAGTGGGATCAAAACAAATATTTAATAACGTTAAAAAAAGGTTATAACAATGGAAAAAATAATAAAATACGGATTTCAACCTGTAATCAATAATATAATACATGGCCAGAATGATGAGAAAGGTAAAAAAATATTCAAATCAAAGCTTGTGTACGGTGTTGTTGAAAAAAAGTGTACTTACCTTATGTCAGAGTTATTATAAAACAGAGAAATAATAAACATTAAATTTGAAATTATTTAAGAAAATAAAACCTTTCTCTTTTGTAAACAATTAATTTGTTTTTATTTAATACAATTAAAAAATTAATTCAGTTTTTACAATTATTTGAAAAAGACCTATTTCTCAACATCTTTTTCCTTAAACAATGGCTTCTGTATATTTACCAAAGCACAAATAACAAAAACAATTTCATCAATATGAGGAAATAATGAATTAAGTACTTTTGACAGAATTCTAATAGTATAGGAGCTAGCAACGTTTTTGAGCGACGAATTTAGGTCGGCTAGTTTTAAGATATGTTATTCCTCTTACTCTCCTGACCGTAACACTGGCAGTCTGGCTAGCTGTAGTGGTTGCGTTTGTTACTGCGCAGCCTATTTGTACACGTAAAATATCCGTTTTTCAAATCATTTTAAGAAGATTTTTGTTTGTTACATTATGTTTATTAAAGTTTTTGCAACATATATTAATTCTGCCAAACCGTTCTGATGTTGCTAAAGCTGTGCCAGACACAATTTTAGATGGACAAATTTTGGATTTTTCAAATTAATTTAGTATGGCTGAAATTTTGATATGATGTTATATAGGTATCCAAAAACCCAGACTAATTTTGCCAGACCGGTATCTGGTTGCTACCCTTCTGCCAAACGCATCCAAAAGTGAAACGTGATGTAGATCATTTTGCTTTGTCTAGCAATTGTTGTCGAATAAAATACAAAAAAAGGATTGAAAACAATGAAATAAATTTGTCCATCAGTACTGTATCAATGTGATAACACATTGTTGTAAAAAATTAAGATAATGATAAATCTCAACTATGAAAATCTTACTTATGAAGGCGAAATTTGTAAGTATGGATTTGTTCATGATTCTAACTCTTTCACGTAAAAACTACGGCATGAATTTTAATGAAATCTTACAAGATACAGCGTAAACATCAGAACAACACATAGGCAACATCTTATAACGATACGGTGTTTATTGCTGAAAATATGGCAATAAATACTAAGAAAATTAATCATGAAATGTCTTTTAACGCGTACGCTGCGAAAATTATAGATTACAAAACAAAAACATGTTCTACAATATTGAAGACCATATTTATATCTGTAAAAAAGTTAGCGAGACTATACTATACATTTATTTAAGTACTTTTGCTCATTTTAAAATTTCGAAAAAAATCCTGTTCAAATATTAATAGCAATAAACTTTGTATGCAGTTCCTTATAATATTTGAACAGGCACTTTTACCAAATTTTAAAATGTATAAAAGTACTTATATGTAGGCTTTGAACATCGTGACGTTGAAGCATTGAGCCCGGTGAAGCAATCACCAGCACGGCCACCATAACATTTTGAAACATAAGTTATAAATCCATCCAGTGCACAACCCACCATGAACTTGACAGTATGATAATGTTTATATTCAGAATACATTAATACTTTTTGATTAACTTCTGGTGGTACTTTAGTGTAAACTTCAGTACAATCAATTATCACACGTGTGTCTGGATAATGCTGCTTAAAAGATTCCGGTAGAGATGCACGTATTGTTGATTTAGATGGCTAAACGATGAAACTCTGTAGTAAAATATTTAACTGCTATATGTGTTTCACAAATATCCTATGTGCAGTTGTTCTATGAATATTAAAAATTACTGCCAATGCAGTAAATGATAAACCCGTTTTCAATTTGACTAATTTTATCAGGAAACTTGTTTTTTTGTCTACTTTAGAGGCTTTACAGTCTGGTAACATAGTTAAAAGCCATGAAAAAATTGCTAACGTCACACCTGTTAAACTGCTCATTGCTTTGTCAGTAGTAATTGAAGAGAGTCCATGAAAACCTTGACAAGATTTACTAAGGTCTATATTTATTGGATCACAACTTGAATCTTTAACATTTTTTATAATTGGTATTTTAGCTTCACAAATTTTATTTTGTTTTTTTTTTATTGGAATATTTACCTGTACTGCTGCCGTGTTTACATCGTTAGAATAGGTAAGATTGTCAAAAAAATATGCCAAATCTTCATAAGCTCCATCTGTGACTATCTCTGTTTGACAACTTATGCTCCGTTGCACAGGCTTCACCGTAACAGTTTCAACATGAATATCAATCGGATGTTCTTCAACACGACTTGCATGTTCTTCATTACCTTGCTCCATTACTGTGTCCATCGTATTATCAATGTTTATGTTGTTCCTTTATTTTTCACTCACAATATATTTATCGATGTGGATTGTGTTTGTTTCACGATTCCTGACTCGTTGGAAACGTTCTAAGGATTGCATATTTCTTTTTATATTTTCACGTCCAGGAAAAATCGAAGGAACATAAAATGGATGTAGAGGATGCTCTGATTTTTCATTATTTACAAAATGGGTACTACAAATATTTATTTGGTACCCAGTCTTTTGGATTTTCTGTGAAATCAAAGAAAACAATTAAAAGGTTAAGTCATAACTATAAGATAAATGTCTCAAATATTAGAAATTTTATTAATTAAATGATCAATTTTTACATACGTCGTATTTAAATGTTATAATTTTACTGAATGGTGCATTTCGTTTTTATAAATTTTAATTAATATTGTACTTACACGTAATTTTTTACTGCATTCATCCACTGTTTACGTTTTAATATTTTCCATGAGGCTCCTAACACGCTCTCTGGAAATTTATAAAATTTCACTTCCACACCGAATCCATGTTCTCGACGTGATGTATTATTACATCCAAGAATACATTTTTTTTTCTCGAAGCTGGCATTGTTTAAAAAAATTAAATATTTTTTATTTATAATTATTTAAAAGATAATCACATATGTTTACATTGAATACATGATCCGAACTGTTTTGGATACTTGCCACTAGTTGGCGTAAAAGTCTAGAAGCACGATCCCTATACCCTTAAGAACTTGACACGACAGTACTTTGTTATAATTGAAATCCTTAAGTACCGCCTCTGTTAGTAAAGAAACCCCTTGAATTATAACGGACATAGAATAACGGACGTAACGGCAGTCAAGTACCCACATGTTCGCAACACAAATTTACTTCTTTCCTAAGGACAAATCTCGATTGACTTTTAACAAAACATATCTACATTAGCCATGTTTTTTTTCATTATGCACATACCGGTACTTTACTACACTTAGTTTAGATATTAGACTTTTTAGGACAAAACTTTTGTACATGACCGACATCCCAAGAATTGTAACAATTACTATCCGAACGTGGAAATGGTCGTTTACGATTATCTACACGAAAATTACTTCGACTCGGGCTCACAGGATCACGGGAAGATGTTGCACTACTAGAAAGTCGTTAACAATAATAACAGGGTCAGATATAACTTTGCCATCAATCCTTAAGGATAAGCCAACATATGCAAAAAAGGGGGCAAACGAGCTTGCGGCGAAGCCGTGGCGGCCGAAGCCCATAACAAGGAAGCTTCCAAGTAAGTGCTTTGTGCCAACACCGAACATAGGCCTTCGCTATGTCCAAACTAACGGCCAGCGCCTCCTTTTTACTAACATAATACTTACTTTACCAGTACAATAATAATATATTATAATGTTAGTACAGATAGAAGAGAAGAGTTTGAACGAGTTCTCGTTGCTGATGTTCTCGGAGCTGACGGCGCGCCACAGCGGCTCGTACACGTGCCGCGTGTCCAATCACGCTGCCACCGTCAACTACACTGCCTCGCTCACTGTCAAAGGTGCCCACTGTAAACAGCACTAGCAGTAGTTTCACCTTCACCACTAGACACTCGCACTCCACTGTATAATACTTAAAGGAAGGTAACGAGTTGTTCAAAGGTGCACACTAGCAGTAGTTCCACCTTCACCACTAGACACTCGCACTCCACTGTATAATACTTAAAGGAAGGTAACGAGTTGTTCAAAGGTGCACACTGTAAACAGCACTAGCAGTAGTTCCACCTTCACCACTATACACTCGCACTCCACTGTATAATACTCAAAGGAAGGTAACGAGTTGTTCAAAGGTGCACACTGTAAACAGCACTAGCAGTAGTTCCACTTTCACCACTATACACTCGCACTCCACTGTATAATACTTAAAGGAAGGTAACGAGTTGTTCAAAGGTGCACACTGTAAACAGCACTAGCAGTAGTTCAACACTATACACTCGCACTCCACTGTATAATACTTAAAGGAAGTTAACGAGTTGTTCAAAGGTGCACACTAGCAGTAGTTCCACCTTCACCACTATACACTCGCACTCCACTGTATGATACTTAAAGGAATGCAACGAGTTGTTCAAAGGTTCACACTAGCAGTAGTTCCACCTTCACCACTATACACTCGCACTCCACTGTATGATACTTAAAAGAAGGTAACGAGTTGTTCAAAGGTGCACACTGTAAACAGCACTAGCAGTAGTTCCACCTTCACCACTATACACTCGCACTCCACTGTATAATACTTAAAGGAAGTTAACGAGTTGTTCAAAGGTGCACACTAGCAGTAGTTCCACCTTCACCACTATACACTCGCACTCCACTGTATGATACTTAAAAGAAGGTAACGAGTTGTTCAAAGGTGCACACTGTAAACAGCACTAGCAGTAGTTCCACCTTCAACACTATACACTCGCACTCCACTGTAAAATACTAAAAGGAAGGTAATGAATTATTCAAAATGCGAAATCAATAGACGAGTTTTCAATTATCTTGAAATAAACAAATTTCAAATAATCTCGCAAGTCAAGTCGCGTTGAAATTTTTACGCGGTAGAAGATCTAAAACAGCGAACTAATATCAGAAACCACACCGAAAATTTCTTCTATCCAACTAACTCGGACTAGATAGTAATAATATAAAAAAACAAGTTTGTACTACAATACTGCAGTTGATGTAACTTTAAACGTGATTGTGAATAGTGGCACCTTCATGGAGCACCGAGCCCTTCGACGCGTCGGTACTGCTCGGGGCGCCGCTGCTTGTACAATGTGGCGCCAGCGGGTATCCCACACCGACAGTGGTTTGGTACAGGCGCATCGGTGAGATCTTCTCTGTAAAATACCTTTACAAATGCATATTAATACTTATATAAATACTGGTATCAGCTCATCTGTGTCATGGTGTGCTCAAAGAAGATGGTGTCGGTGAGAGTAGTGGAGACCAGTGGCAGCAGGTGGACGGGCACAACGGGTCACTGTGGGCGCACACCGCCACTCGCGCGCACCGCGGCCTGTACCGCTGCGTCGCCGACAACGGCGTGGGCGTGCCACTCCACAAACACATCAACGTCTCTGTGCACGGTCAGTAATCACCTCCATCACCTCCACCTCTACACTCTGTCTTACTGTCTGTGTACATAGATAGGTACCAAACTAGATGGTTTGGTAAGCAAGGTACACGCGGTCAGTTTGAGCGTGCGACCTGAATAGGTACAGTTATATTAAATTAGAATGTAAATAACCTTTTTCATAGTCATATAATAGAAGATAGAATTTATAATCATCTTCAATTCAATATCCGTTGAATCGATACCCGTAATTACCTAATCACTCAACAAAAGTTAAATGGTACATACATAGTGTGTGCGCGTCCACAGAGGCGGCTCACTTTGAAGGCAGCGGCGGCAACGTCTCCTGCGTCCGGGGCCGCAGCGTGGCGCTCGTGTGCCACGCGCTCGGGGACTCCCCACTCACCGTGCAGTGGACGCATCGCGGGGTGCGACTCGACCTCTCCTCGTACCGGTGAGTGTGCTACCGTTCAATGTACAAGTCCTAATACTGCATCCGCGTATCGTGCGAGCATAGTATACGGTGAGCGATGACCGTCACAGATGGACGGTGAACGAGGCGCGCACGGCGGGCGGGGTGCGTTCCACGCTGCAGGTGCGCGCCGCGGGCCGGGGGGACGCCGGCCAGTACCGGTGCCTCGCGCACAACCAGTACGGCCGGAGCGAGCAGCTCCTGTATCTACACGTAGACGGTACTAACCATCGATACTTATATAATAGCGCCTAAAGCGTCTCCAATGAAACGGTTAACAATACAAAGTTCTCTTGGTCATTTATTAATTAATAACTAATGGTCTCTATTAGTCGACATTTGACACTAACTCGTTAAGTCATAAATTTGAAAATTATTAACGTTCTATTGTCAAAATTCAAACTTTCAATAATTACAGCTCCAAAATTAATTTTAATTTGCCTATGTTTCAAATAAATTATATAAATGTCTTCTATATGTCACGAGACTGAAACGTAAACATACCTTAGGTATGAAATTGACATAGTTGTGATGTGAGACCACAGAAATTATAATATGCCTATCGAGTTTACATAATCAACATTCAATAGAACTCTTATGAGTATATAATATAATCAAGGATAATATATCATTAAACAACTTGTTAGGATTATATCGCGTTTATTTAGAACTTATTTTTATTTATTTCCCGACGTTTTGAACGCTTTACAGAGACCATTTTCACGAGTAATTAACAAAAAGATGGAAGTCGTTCAAAAGCTATTTTCATTGATACAGAGTTAAGTAAAAAAAATACGCGGAGTCCCTACGCGCTACTGAAGTGGAACTTTTTAACAGACGAACATTTATAACACGCTTAATTTATAAAGAGCACAACTTACATTCCACAGTCGGTAGTTTTACCAATACACGGTAAAACTACTGACTGTGGAATGGAGATTGGCGGGTTCGATCCCCACTCGAGTATCCCTATCTTAAGGTCTGGGTAGAATTTGGTAGCTATTTTATTTAGGAGGATGTGCCATATTCGACGTCGCATTGTTCTTTGATTTAGGTACTCCCCCAAGCTCAAGCCCATTCGATACCCATATTGTAAAATGCATTAAAATACTTATAGCATTGGATTTAGAATGACGTCACATTTTCAAGTTACTATCGAAAAGCCCTTTCATTTGATACCCATATTGTAAAAAAGCATTAAAACTATATTTGAATGAGTGGCGGTGGAGTTTCACCGGTCGAGCCAGCCCATTCATGCAGCGAACTGCTTGGTTCTACGACTGTTAATAATATTATCCAAACTTAGCGTGCATAAAAACTTTAAAATTGAGTTCTAAGATTCAATACATTATAAATATTTATTACATACTTATTATATACATACTTAGATACTTACATACATTGCAAAATAACAAATATCGATTTAATTATCCTTATAATAACAAATATACGTCTGGCATGTTCGGTAGCCGCTTCGTACCTACTTGTTGTGTTACAAAAAAAAATAGAGATTTACAAAAAAAAAATACTAGCACAGATAGCACAAAAAGAATTAATTAGAAAGAAATTGCAATAAGGTAAAAATAATTAAGACAAATCAAAATGTAGTTTATGTAATGAAATTAAATACAAAGAAATTAAAAAGCCCTTATTTTACTAGCTAGAATTGTAACTTAGTATTGTAAAAAAAAATTGCATTTACTCCTGGGACCTCTTAAACCAGTGGAAGTGCTTGCCTCATCGTCTCGTCCGTAAGAATGTATTTATCTTAATAACTAGCTGATCCTGCGATCTTCGTACCCACTATAAGTATATTCTTTCTTTTTTAATACTTATTCTACAATTCGAGAACTGCATATTAGAAAAGAAATAACAATCCTACAATAATTTTATTGTTTGACTTAATATTATTATGTCAAACTATAAAAAACACAAATAACATTATATTTTATTCTATTTTGCCATTTTTTTGTTTGAGTAATAATAATAATAATATTCATCATCCCTGTTTATGGACCAACCTCGTATTTCAAGAAATATTTAAAAAAAAAATTAGCGAAATCGGTTCAGCTTTTCTAGAGTTTTGTACTTACTAACACATTCAGTTACTTATTTGCAGAGATGTACAAAATGGATTTAAAAAAGCATTTAAATACAAAATACTTTTCAGATTTATTATTTCAACAACAACTAAATAGTATTTCGTTTTTTTTATGGGATAGGAGGGCAAACGAGCAGGCGTGTCACCTGATGGTAAGAAACCAACGCCGCCCATGGACACCAGCAACACATATAGTGTTACTGTTGCGTTGCCGACCTTAAGGGATAGGGGAAAGGAAAGGATGGAGAAAGGGGGTGGGCCTCCGGGTACCTCTCTCACCAAACGAAACGCGACATGAGCCACTTTACGTTAGTCTTCTGAGAGGTCGTGGTATTTCACCGGTCGAGCCGGCCCATTCATGCAGAGAACTGCTTGGCTAAAGATTTCGTTTCGTATTTCAAATGCAAAATGCAAAATAGGTATTTTCAAAATACTTTTTGATGAAATCTTGAATGAGTCTCAGTGGTCCAGTGGTTGAGCGTTTGGGGTTGAGAATCTAGGAACATGGGGTCCGAGTGCTCGTACACTCTATAAAGATCCTGCAAACTGGCTGGTCTATTCTTCGCACAGGGGATTAGCATTGCCATTTGACGTGGCAATGCGGTCGGTCTTCTGGGCACTCTGCCAGTAGATCGAGAAGCGGATTTGAAATAATGCGATTGGGTCTCCAGTTTTCATGCGGCTCGGCGCATTAAGGTCGTTGTCGACGGGTCATGCTCCGACTTAAAATCCGTGAGTGCTGGAGTCCCCCAGGGCTGTGTGCTATCCCCTACGCTGTTTCTTCTGCATATCAATGACATGCTGCATTACAGCAATCTTCATTGTTATGCGGATACGGTACGGGGCTATGCGCTACGGCGGATGCCATATATACCGGCCACCCGCGAATTTCTCGGGAAAACGTCGATTCGCTCGGCTTGCCGTCAACCAAACTCTGTCAGATCGGCTTAGCCCCTTGACACTTCTCGCCACGCACTGTTCCGTTGTGGAACGAGTTGCCGGCAACGGTATTTCCGGACCGCTACGACCTAGGCACCTCCAAGAAACGAGCCTATTCCCACCTTAAAGGCCGGCAACGCTGATGTGATAACCTTGGTGTTGCAGATGTCCATGAGCGTAGTAGTAGTCGCTAGTAGGTCGTCACTTTCCATCAGGTGACCCGCAAGCTCCTTTGCCTCCTTATATCATTAAAAAAAACAATTAAGATCAAATAAGCGAGTGAGGTGTGCAAGAGTCATGCCTTATGTGCTCTGTTCTCTCTGCCTACTTCGCAATCGATTTGGCATGAGGTTATGTATGTATGTATAACTTTCAAAAATCATTTTGAAAAGTCATTAGTGTGAGCCAGGATTTGAACCCACAACAACTTCTTGATTCAAAAGCGGGGTGCTCGACGACTGGACCACCTATTAAATTTTACCTATAAAATTATAATAACCTGTAAAAACTTTTAAATTTTTGTACATACGATAAATAACAAACTATACTAAAATTGTACTTATAAAAAGAAATGGCATCTTATGAATGAATTTGGCTAAAATTAATCACAAAGTATTTTGTATTTTGAAATGACTATTCAAAATACAAAACACCTCTCGAGAGGTATTTCAAATAAAATACAAAATGCTTTCAACAAAAAGGTATTTAAATACAAAATGGGTATTTTGTATTTGTATTTTAAATAGAAGTATTTCAAATAAGTCATCTCAATCATCTCTGCTTATTTGTACATTGTAGATGTATGTAAATGCGTCAAAATATATTTTCTAATTAAAAAACAATCAAATAAATCTTCAAGACACGTACCTTGGCATTGTAACTCTATATCCGTCGCATTATCGCTTGGATTGTTATCAATCATTATTTATAAATCTTATCCACTAAATTCGAAAATAAAATCACTGCACTATTAAATTATAAGTGTTAAATTAAATTTTTAAAAAATAATTATGCGATGATATAAATATTATTAATTTAAATACGTAAACAAACTAATTACACACTGCTAACTTCGCTTCGCGAAAAATCACAAAAACAATATTTTTTGAGTGATATTGACTCACTCTCTCTCTTTCCTCTTCCCTAACCTTTATCATTCTTTCTCTTTTCCTCTCGTTTTGTAATGTTCTGCCGTCAAAAGAAACAACTAACATTTTTTTTACAAATTGAATTACATACATATTTGGAAACAGGCAAAAATGCCTATGTGCCTATATTTTTTATTATTTTTTTACAATCTCCACAAATAAATGTACATGAAACTCATTTTTTTAATAACTATTTAAAAAGAATATATCTGACTTACATTACGACGCGCATAGGAGTGCATTCACTAAAAGACCGTCTGCGAAATTGAGGTCGGTTCTATCAAGCAAATATTTATGATAATCATTACTGTTTGTATTGTGTCTAGGTGCTTTTCTATGTGTTTTAAGTATATTTTTAGAAAAGAAAATTAGATAAAAAGTATTAATAGCAAGGACATCTACTGGAAACCAGTGGTACTACATCGAAGCGAGTGAAGTATCTATTAAAAAACCCGTGTGCTGTGGAATTATCATCAAAACAGTGACTTTTGATATTAGCGACTAACAACCTAGATATGATGGAAATAATGGCAGTTAAAATATTAAGCAGTTGAATGAATGCATGAATGAGCTTAACCGGTGAAATACCACCACCTCCCAGAAGATCGACGTAAAGTGGCTCATGCCGCATTTCGTTCGGAGAGAGGTACCCGGAGGTCCACCTCCCTTCCCCATCCTTCTCCCTTAAAGGTCGGCAACGCAACGGTAACACTATAAGTGATGCCGGTGTCCATGGGCGGCGCAGGTTGCATACCTTCAGGTGACACGCTTGCTCCTTTGCCCTCCTATCCCTTAGAAAAAAATATTATCAACTTCAATCAATAGCAATACCAGGGACTTTGCCAGAAGTTTTTTGTCAATCTTTAGTTTTTTTTAATACTACTTGAACCTTTTTTTTTAATTTGTCATTGTCATCGATTTAAAAAAAAACCTGGTTACCACATGTTCTTACCAGTATGGCTAACTCACAGTGAGTGTTTTTTTTTTATATTTTAAATGATGTCGATTTGGCACCTTGGTATTACTCTTATCAAAATAAATTTACTAAATTTTAAAAAGGATCACGATATTAAAAATGTAAATATATATATATATATATATATATATATATATATATATATATATATATATATATATATAGATGGGCAACTATGTGGTATGCAGATGTGTAACAAACTCGCTAAGTCTTTATATTTTAGCAAAAGACGCCAAGATTGAGGTGCGTAGGAATATCTTGCGCTTCGTCCATTTATATGAAGTTGCAATATTGTAAAGAATTATAGATAATATTATAATATCTGCGTGAAGAACTAACTGTAAACTAACTCTAGCTTTGACCCATGACTTTGGTTACATAAGTATGAACATATTTTTAAATCTTTTAATATTCGCGTTCCATATTACTTAGATATAATAAACGGAAAATAATGCGACACATTTAGGTAAACAAATTATCTGTCTGCTTGTGACTACGGCCAGTGCAACCAGGCCAAAACGTCAAGCCAATAATAAAAGTAAGTATGTATTTGTTTACCTACACTTGTCGTGTTATTTCCCGTTTATCATACTCTTAAATAGATCAAATTCTAATGTTACGAGTATGTGTCTAAATAGACACGGGGTCACAGATGTTACAGGTTCACATCACCTATTAATTATTAATAAATAAATATACATATACCCCAAAAGACGATTAAATACTTTTTTTCTTTTTGTCCTAATGAGTTTGTATCATTAGGACAAAAAGAAAAAAAAAGGTCTAAGAAAATTAAAAAAAAAATTACCTGCCAGCTATGAGCGGCACTCATGACCGAGTCAGGCGGGTCTTCCGATCATACGAGTATATATGTGCGCGGAATATTTGCCTAAGAAACGTATACTTACATTTTGTATTTTGCGATATCTTTTGAATTAAATGTCCGAATTGAATCATTCAAAAAGTTCTAGAAAGGTATTGAATCTATCTTTATATTGAAGTAATTTATTGTGAGTAGAGTTAATACCAAAGTACAAAATAAAGAACTTTTAAAACGACCTCATTATAATTATTTTTAAAAATTCAAAATACACTTATTGTGCGATAACTACAATAGTTAGATATATGGCGTCGCGGACTTTTCTGTCGAAAATTAGATGTTCTGTGAAAGTGTAGTACATTGTTTTGTTCTATAATCAATAGTTTTTGCAGCGTTCGCGATTTAAGAATTTTTTTCGGGTCTTCTTCTTACACCTTGGGTTACATTATTAAACTTATAGTAAGGATCCCTAATTTATTTGAAAATATAATATAGCCTAAAGCCTTCCTCAATAAATGGACTATACACCAGTGAAAGAATTTTTGAAATCGGACTGGTGGTTTCTGAGATTAGCGTGTTCAAACAAACAAACAAACAAACAAACAAACTCTTCCGCTTTATAATATAAGTATAGATTAAATACAGTAATAAATACAGAAGTAAAAAGCCATTATTTTACCTGCGACCTATTACATTTTAATAACTATATTTTTTGATTGACTAATTACTTAATGTTTTACAATTCTAATACTGAACTAGTTGTGTTACTCCTGTGTTTGTATGGATACTTTTCATTAAGGTTCCCAAGGTTGGTTTTTCAGTTATAGCGACGTCAAACTAATTATTATTTGTTATTATTATATAGCATTAAAAAATGCCTTGTTTGTATATTCCTACTAATATTTGAATTTTTGGTTTTGTTCTTTTGAAGTGGAACTTCTAATGTCTCGTGCAAAAGCGTTTAACGCTTTTAACGCCCCCTCGCGGGTATTATAGGTAATATAAAACACTAAAACATAAATCGGCTTATATAAACCAAGGAAGAGAATTTCCATAGCGTGATTAAAAACTGTACATGGACATCTTATCGCACCGTGTCTCAAAAGTACTAACTGCATAAAAAATATTGTTTTTAATTTTTAAATTTATATGCTACTTAAAAAAAAGAACAAAACAAAAAATTCAAATATTAGTAGGAATATATAAACAAGGCATTTTTTAATGCTATATAATAATAATAATAACAAATAATAATTAGTTTGACGTCGCTATAACTGAAAAACCCACCTTGGAAACCTTAATAAAAAGTATCCATACTAGGTAGGAGTAACACAACTAGTTCATTATTAGAATTGTAAAACATTTAGTAATTAGTCAATAAATAATATAGTTATTAAAATGCAATAGGTCGCAGGTAAAATAATGGCTTTTTTACTTCTGTATTTATTACTGTATTTAATTTCATTATATAAACTAAATTTTAATTTGTCTTAATTATTTTAACCTTATTGCAACCATTATTGTACATGTACAAAAGTACAATTAGATTACAAATACGTTTAAGAAGTATGAAAAACAAAATGGGTAAAATAAATAATTTCTTTCTAATGTGCCGCCAAATAATCTATACATGTAATAAAATTGTAGGAAAGTTGAATATTTCATTGAGTTTCATTGAATATTTCACTTGCATAATTCTTGGGATATGATCTATAATCGATACCGAACCTCAAAATATAGTTTTTAGAATTTTTGTCTGTTTGTCTGTATGTTTGTTACGGATAAACTGTAAAAGTACTGCATGCTTTTACGTCGAATTTTGCTTAAATATAGCCAAGAGGGTCGAGTCAACACAGGCTAAATATTATCACACTATCACTAACTGGAGGTGAGCGATGAACCCGTATAATGGCACAGGCACAGTATTCTTCCTGCTTTTTTGGCGTCCACGCAGATGAAGTAGCGAGCAACAACTAGTATAGTTATTAAAATGCAACATGTAGCTAGTAAAATAAGGGCTTTTTAATTTCTTTGTATTTAATTTCATTACATAAACTACATTTTGATTTGTCTTAATTATTTTTACCTTATTGCAATTTCTTTCTAATTAATTCTTTTTGTGCTATCTGTACTAGTATTTTTTTTTTGTAAATCTCTATTTTTTTTTGTAACACAACAAGTAGGTACGAAGCGGCTACCGAACATGCCAGACGTATATTTGTTATTATAAGGATAATTAAATCGATATTTGTTATTTTGCAATGTATGTAAGTATCTAAGTATGTATATAATAAGTATGTAATAAATATTTATATTGTATTGAATCTTAGAACTCAATTTTAAAGTTTTTATACATGCTAAGTTTGGATAATATTATTAACAGTCGTAGAGCCAAGCAGTTCGCTGCATGAATGGGCTGGCTCGACAGGTGAAACTCACCGCCACTCATTCAAATATAGTTTTAATGCTTTTTTACAATATGGGTATCAAATGAAAGGGCTTTTCGATAGTAACTTGAAAATGTGACGTCATTCTAAATCCAATGCTATAAGTATTTTAATGCATTTTACAATATATCGAATGGGCTTGAGCTTGGGGGAGTACCTAAATCAAAGAACAATGCGACGTCGAATATGGCACATCCTCCTAAATAAAATAGTCACCAAATTGTACCCAGACCTTAAGATGGGGATACTCGAGTGGGGACCGAACCCGCCAATCTCCATTCCACAGTCAGTAGTTTTACCGTGTATTGGTAAAACTACCGACTGTGGAATGTAAGTTGTGCTCTTTATAAATTAAGCGTGTTATAAATGTTCGTCTGTTAAAAAGTTCCACTTCAGTAGCGCGTAGGGACTCCGCGTAATTTTTTTTTTAAGTAGCATATAAATTTAATAATTAAAAACAATATTTTTATGCAACTGCATAAAAATATTGTTTTTAATTTTGTGTCTCAAAAGTACTAACTAGTACTTTTGAGACACGGTGCGATAAAAACAGTGCCGCTACTAGCTACTAGATGTCTATGTACAGTTTTTAATCACGCTATGGAAATTCTCTTCCTTGGTTTATAAAAGCCGATTTATGTTTTAGTGTTTTATATTACCTATAATACCCGCGAGGGGGCGTTAAAAGCGTTAAACGCTTTTGCACGAGACATTAGAAGTTCCACTTCAATAAGTTCTAAATAAACGCAATATAATCCTAAAAAGTTGATTTAAAGTTATAAATGTGATTCGCGAAAATCTAAGAAATAAATATCATGGATGAATTTCAGTTGTTACGATTTTCACACACACCACCACCCACCACAATCACCACTACTTGAGTAGTTGACGGTCGAATATCAGCCGTCATACTATGACTTTTCCATTTGCAATGCTACTGTGCCTCCCGGACTAAGAATTCCAATTAAACAAAAGAATATCTACGCATTTGTGGTCTCGGTGGTCCAGTGGTCGAGCACCCCGCTTTTGAATCAAGAGGTCGCGGGTTCAAATCCTCGCTCAAACCAATGACTTTTCGAACTTAATTTGGAAAGTTTAATGTGTGATAAATATCGATGACTGAAAACTCTGTGCCCAGTATGGCAATAGGTTCGCCACCTATTCCATTTGGGACGTAAACATAATGGCTACTCGAAGCTTAATAGCCACTGCCTACATCAAAGGGTAGAAAAAGGCGTGAAGTCATGTCATGTTATGTTATCTATGCATATTATGGTAATGAAATAGTATCAAATGAATACATGATTCTGGGTGTATATAATGGTTATAAAATATTGAATCAGTGAACAATTGGTTAAGAAATAATTATTGCCAAGCAGCGAGCACAGGGCACCAATCTCACTTTAAATATACGACTACCCATTTGCCAAAGGAATCCAACATAATCTGTCGCTTTCGCCATTTTTCTATCAATACAACTGTCAAACCCCATAAAGTGAAGAAGACCTCGCTCTAACCTAAGTATTCTGCTCGCATTGGCTGAAACGTTGTTACAATATTATTACTTTTAATAAATTTACAAATGATACAAAAAAGTTCTGCACAGACAAAACACATTGTTGTCATATACTCCGTTATATAGATATTTTTTGTTCGCACCAGAACCCCCGGATAGTCCCCAACACGTATCACTCGACGGGGTGGGCACCCGATGGGCACGAGTGGCGTGGGCCGAGTCCTTACATGCTCTCACATACACGGCGCTATGTACAAAGCTGCGGGGGGAGTCCCCGCACAGTGACAGCGTACCACACACTAGCATCAACCTCACTCTAGATACCACTACTGATGAAAGGTAAGTCTTGCCCTTGTAAAAGATCATCGACATCAGTCAGTTCAGTGAACAAACTTTGTGGTGCATTTGTTAAACAGCTGACTGCTAATTAGAGATCAGTGAGTACTACTTGACATTTATGATCGTGATATGTATGGCGTCTTGGCATTCTTTTTTTATGTAGTAGTAGTACTTATGTTTTGCATAAGTGCGTTTAAAGATAGTGCAAGGAGTCCATCCGCGCTAGAAAAGGGGAATATGTCGAAAATCCGATATTTTAAACAGCCCTAGCCGACTGCGCTGCAATCGCGCGAATAATGTGGTCAGCCACTCGCACCATTTTTTCCATCGCTATTCGTCGAACTATTCGTCAAGTGTGTGGTAGCGGTATTTAGTTTAAAGAAATGGAATTTTGATCCTGATATTTTAATATATGTTAAGAACTATTCTAAAATATTTAAAAAGGTTTGCTTTGCTGCTAAATCAAATTATATAAGTAGGATCCAACAATCTCGGAACAAAATCAAAGCAACTTGGAATATCATTAACAATGAAACAGGTCGTACAAAGAGCCATGACGATAATATTTAGCTTACTATTAATAATAAAATTACTAAAGAGAAATATGCCGTTGCCGATGCATTTAATAACTTTTGGAACGAAGTTCCTTATCGCGCGTTGTGAAAGGGGACTTGACGGAAAAAATTCTTGAGAAAAGTTGTCACGACACAATACATCTTTTATTGGCTTATTTAACTACCCAAATGGTCTAGTGGCTGGGATACCTTGCTCTCATACAGGGGGCTCGGGTTTGAATCCCGGTATCGGAACTCTTTTTGAAGTTTTATTTTCCATGTTTTCATATTTTATATATGTTTTTTTTTAGCTTTCTCTCTCTTTCTCTTATAGAAAGCAAGCCAGATATTTTCATTTCTATTTCGCATTGAACAGTGTGGTGTCGCGACGATTATTTTTGTTGAGTGTATACAGGTTTTTTGTAAATAATAAAAAATAATAATAATAATGAATTCTGACAGTGTTTCTGCACAAGTTCTGGATATTGCATCTTTTTTAACATCAACTTCAGTAATGAAAAATCAAAACCATTTCTACAGTTTCTAGAAGAAGAATTTGATTTAAGAATTAACAATAATCCAGCAGAATCAACAACAAAATATAATACTATCATTGATGCAGTTTTATCAAGACATTTATATAAAATAGAATCCCAAACATATGTTTCCTACTTCAGTTACCACAAGCCAATTATTACAAAAATTGAGCCAACTGATTATGTTTATATTACATTATATTTGTCAATAATAAAAAAATATTATTATAACTTAAAAAAAATAAAATTTTATTCCAATTTCTTCACTAATTAATCGAAAGGAACTTGGTTCCATCCGGGTGTCCCTTGATACTTCTCAAGATTTTTTGCCAAAATTCCGAGTACTACAACTTCTGCATTAAATTCGTGTCCTCTTCAGGCTGAAACTCTGCTTAGGGATAGTGTGCGCGGGTACAACGTTTCTTTTAAATTTGATCATGTCGACTCTTACGAAATTATAAAAGTGTTCAAAGTATTAAATTCTAAAAAAAACTGCTGATCTATGGGGCATTTCCGTTAAATTGATAGATTCTATTATTGCCCTCATAGCTCCTGCCCCCATAGCCTGGATGTGCTTTTTAATAAATGTGTAGGTGCGGGTTTCCTAACTTAATGAAACACTGATTAAAACAACTTTTAGGATTATATCGCGTTTATTTCTATGAACAAAATGATGGTAGTTGTTCAATTTTTGAACAACTACCATCTTTTTGTTCATCATTCGTGAAAATGATGTCTGTAAAGAGTTCGAAACGTCGGGAAATAAATATAAATAAGTAAGAAATAAACGCGATATAATCCTAAAAGTTGTTTTAATCAATGAGTGAGATTCGCGAAAGTCTTAGAAACAAATTAATGAAATACGGTAAATTGATCCCCTTATTTAAAAATGGATATAATAATGATCCCACCAAGAACATAAATGTAAAAAAGAGAGTCATATTTAAAAACGAATTCTGCTTGGCTGTAAGTTTCGCCGTAAAAAGAATGGAGATCTAAATGAGTGTTATATTCAATGAACAACCCAAATATGTATTTAAAGTAATCAAATAGCATTATGAAGAAGTAATAAACTCTATTTGCTTTATTAGATACTTATAACGATTGCTGTAATTTAAAAAATGTGTAATTTTAAAGTAGATTAGTTGTGACTGTCGAGTATTCTGGTTGTTACACCTTATATTGACTAACCTTTTTCTTTTTACGCGAGGAAATGCTTTATGCACACCCCCCGCCTGGGTTCGGCAGAGGGTAGTGTGGGACTCCCAAAATAGTAAACTGCAATGCGATCCTAGGGTTACCCACTAAAACCTTGAGGCGGCCTTCCTCCGGCGTTGGGGTGGCCCAGGACAGTGCATCGGCCCTCTGGTCCACCCCGCCGTCGCCCCCCCTCTGTCACGAGGGGGTGCTCATCCTCGGGGAGCATCGGTGAAGCTCCCCCGGGCGGGGCGGCTCCGATCGCGTGCTGTAAAGAGGCGCGCGGCCGGCGGCGCCCCCGGCGACCCTCCCCGGCCGCACCGAGGGGTCATCCTTCCCGAGCCGTGACCCGGGCGCGATCACTAAGCTCGCCGCCGCCGCCTTCGAGCGGGATCGGCTCTCTCTCGACCCCGCTCGGCTGCTCCTCCTGGAGCATCACAGCTTCGCAGAAGGAGACCACAGCCCTCCACTCCTCCTCGCCCGCCAGCATTGCTGCGACCAACGCCGGCGGGGACAAGCCTCGCCCGATCCCGTCGACCAGGACTCGGCGCTCGGCCGCCCAGGCCGGGCAGACCTCCAGCGTGTGCTGGGCCGAGTCCAGGCCGGATGCGCAATGGAGGCATCTCGCCGTCTCTTCACGTTTTATTCGACTCAGATACTTACCGAAGCACCCGTGCCCGGTGAGTATCTGAGTCAACCTGTAGGTGACAGCGCCGGCCCGCGCATCCGGGCCCCCACCTCCCCGGCCGAGATCGTACGCGGCTGCGTACATCTCGGCCAGGGTGATGAAGGGGGGGGGGGGGGGGGCGAGGACCGTCGCCGATCGTACAGTAGCCCCGTACGATCCGTATGGCCATGATCCGCTCCAGGCTCCTCAGCAGAGCCCTGGAGCGGGAGGCTATTTTGACTAACCTACTGCTTTGTTTTCATAGTTATAATAATATTGTAATTTATTTCAAAAACTTTGAAAAGAGTATTTGGCACATGAGTTTCTTGCCCGATTCTGCTCATGATAGCCCCTACACTCGGAATCGGGCCGCTCGTGGCGATTGCGTCCGTGTATTTTTTTGTTCCACGGAGGCACTTTCCACAAGGGCTCGTGTTTGTATTTCATTTTAAATAATATGTTATCTGTACTTGTTGACTATTTTAAGTGACTGTGAAGACCTATGAAAATAAAGTTATTTTGACTTTGACTTTGTTCACATCATTACATAGTATAAAACAAAGTCACTTTCCGCTGTCTGTCCCCTTATATGCGCATATCTTTAAAACTACGCAACAGATTTTGATGCGATTTTTTTTAATAGTTAGAGGGTGTCAACGGGGTGGTTTTAATCTATAATTCATGTATAGTGTAGTAAAAAAAAACTGATAATTTTCAAGATTTAGAACTTTAATCGCAAACGCTGCCTGAACCCTAAGTGATAAATCAAAACAATGTACTACATTAATATACACCTTATCTCTTAGGGATAACCCACAATGATCATTTTTATTTTTTTACTTTTTACGAGAAATAATGACCCATTTACGAAGCGATTTTAAACATTACAGTATTAATTTTCATCTAATTAAGTATCCTAAATACATTGTGCATGTAATATAGATGATTCTGGCCCTTTACAGCATGCAGTTTAAACAAATATTTTCGAAGATATTGCAGTATTATGAATTATGCATAGCGGGACAGCAGTTATTACTTTTGATGCGGAACAAAGTTCGCTGGGTCAGCTAGTTAATCATAAATATCTATGTTTGAGTGGGGATCTGACATTACCTCTATTTTTTTATAATTATACATCGGAATGTGTTTGATACATTCAGATTAAAGAAGAATGGTGCTAGTACGTTAAGTGCACGTGTAGAGGGACTTCAACCCGCCGCGGCTTACTCCCTACGTCTAATCGCTTCCAACCACGTGGGGCAGTCAGCCCACTCGGAACAATTACTCTTCACCACAATCGAGGAAGGTATGGTAGAGTGAATTTATAGACATATAGTAAAATCGTAGGAAAGTCAAAACTGTGCATTAAATAATTTATTTTAGAAAACTTGGAATATGATCTACAATCGATACACGTATATACACACATAACATATTTTCACGTCTTTTTCTACCTGAAAGCAGAGGCTGTTAAGCCTTGACTTGCCCTTATGTTTACTCCCAAATAGAATATTTGGCCAACCTAGTGACATATACTGGGTACTAAATTGACAGCCATCGATATTTAACACACATAACTTACGAAAAGAATTTCGAAAAATATTGGTGTAAGCCCAGATTCGAACCATCACTTCTTGATTAAGAAGCTCGGCCACTGCAATACCGAACCAAAAAATAAGGTTTTTAGATTTTTTTTTCTTGTCTTCTTTGTCTCTTTATCTTTTTGTTTTGTTACGGACTTTGTCTTGTTACTCTAAAAGTAGTGCAAGCTTTTATTTGCCAATTTTGCATTAATATCACTAAGAGGTCGGGTCAACATATAGACCAATTATTATCACGCTATCATTAATTGGGGGTGAGCAATATCTAAAAAAGCGGTAAGAAGTGAGCGGGCTCAGCTAGTATTTATTTATACAACTCACGATATATCGATAGAGGAAGATGAAACAGGTAAAGGAAACTATTTATTACCCCCAAATGCGTCTCAAATTGAAGCGGAAATTATACAAAACCATTATCAGACCTCTCGTCACCTAAAAATCAGAATTTTGGGCTATGAAAGGAATGTATGAAAGAAGAATACATTCTGCAGAGACACGAATATTGAGATGGAAGTGACGAAAAGGGATAAAATACTGAATAAAGTCAGAAGAAGTTTAATTGTGCAACTGGAATGTAGTTTTTAAATAAACCACAATAAAGTGTATTCTATTGTATCATTGCTAGTTATTTTTTAGCTTTTAAATAACATTCCATGATTTCAATCCGCCAAGGACGATATTGAGAAATCGTCCTTAAACATTACATGATTACATACAACATGAGTTCATTTGACATGATTACAGTTCAATACTTGGTTTACATCAACACACAACACTTGGGTCCCTCCATTCCTAGACTCAGCCTTTATTAGAGCCGTTGGTAAAAATACCTGTTCTGGTTTGGTAACATTATCTGTCGATAGACCTGATACTATCTGTTCGATAATAGTGCCCTATGAGAATAACTAAGAACTTAGAGTAGGTACTCACCAGACCCTTGCGGATGCTGGTCATGGGAAGCTGAGGAATGTAGTGTACTGATAGATAGGTAGGTGATGTTATGATGTGTCTATTGTCTGAAATATGTGTGTAGATACTTCCCTGAGGGTTCGAGACCGGGAGGAATAGCCGAATCCTTGCACACCACACTTAATACCAATTCAAACCAAGACCGGGCACGGTGGCCAAAATATGACCCGATTACTGATTCTAAGGACTACAACCGACGCCTAACTAAAAATCATAGGCAGAGTAAGTTTTTACGCGATAACAAACAACGTGCGAATTTATATGTTACACACGAAAACTATAGCGTTCAGACCGTTCAGACAACGCGGCCATACCATTTTTATACTACGAAAAACGCCATCCGGCGGCACACGGTCGCGACACGAACGAACTACCGAAAGAGACCGATAAATATCGAACAGTCCCCCGCCCCAGCCAGACCGTGTCTGGATGAAGGCATTCTAACGGAGGTTAATCAATCGGTAAGCGGGAGAGAGTCGCGACAGCCCGCTTCAAAACTGAATCTCCAACCTTAACTTCAGAGACTCGAGGAATACCATCCGACCCGGGAAATAATTGAAGTATCCGACCGAGCCTCCATTGCAAAGGAGGTAAGTTCGATTCCTTTAAGAGGACAAGATCGCCTACACGCGGTGGGTTAGTTTTATCTGTCCATTTAACCCGTTGCTGCAGCAAATGTAAATACTCCAAGGACCACCGACGGTGGAATGATTACGTAATTTGCTGGAGCAGCTCAAAACGCGACAATCGATTGGCAGCGACATCAACAAACGGATACTCTGGCAAGGAAGTCAGGAGACTGCCAATTAAGAAGTGACCTGGAGTTAAGGGTTCCAGGTCACTGGGGTCAGACGAAATAGGACAAAGAGGGCGCGAGTTCAGGACCGCTTCGACCTTACAAAATACTGTCTGCAACTCCTCAAAGGTGAGGATCGTTTCCCCAATCACACGGCGGAGATGGACCTTGGCGACCTTGACGGCAGCTTCGAATATTCCGCCCCACGAAGGATAGCCGGGAGGATCAAAAATCCAAGTCACACCACGTTTGGACAACTCCGAGCCGATGTAGGTGTGATTATCAGATAAGAATTGAACGACTTCCTTCAAGTATCGGTCTGCACCCTTAAAATTTGTTCCACAATCTGAACGGATCAAATGAGGCAATCCGCGCCGACTAACAAACCGTGACAGACATGCAATAAAGGCCTCGGTGGACAGTGCTGAAACGAGTTCCAAGTGCACAGCCTTTGAAAACAAACACACAAATACGCACAAATAAGCCTTAACATGTCTGGCATTACGAACACTTGATGTTTTAACCGAAAATCTATGCCAACATTGACAAAGGGCCGAGCGGGTCTGACCCGATCCGATGGTAAGTCACCCATTAGGGGTTGAGTCAATGTGCCTTTCAATCTATAACACGGAATACATTTAAATATGACACTCCGAGCCGCTCGCCTGGCAGACAAAATCCAAAAGTCACGCTGCAGACAAGCCAGTAATGCATTCAATCCAGCATGACAATTTCGAACATGGCGGTCCTTGATAAGCAGCTTAACAAAATGACCGTGCTTCGGCAATAAAAGGGGATGTCGAGCCCCGTAAGATAATTCTGAATTACGCAGTCGGCCCCCTACTCGCAACAATTCAGACTCGTCAAGAAACAAATTAAGACGAGCAAGACTACCTCGCAGCTGTTGCTTCTCCTGACGGAGAAGTTTGATTTCCTTACCAAACGACTGAACTTGCACAATCCTAACGCAAGTGAGGAGGGCATCATGGCGTTCTTGAGGAGATAAGACTGAGGAAACTACTGGCTGTGACCGATTTCGACAGTTGTGAAGAAATCTTCTTATCCAACCGGTCACAGCAATGAGCTTGCCGAGAGTACTAAATCGGTTAAGCATCGGATCCGGCGATCCCTCTTCAGCTATCTCAGCAGCGAGTACCCTTAAACCTGGAAGAGGATCGACACACTCTGTCATTGGGGCAGGCCACATATCTTCAGAAGAGGCCAGCCAATCTGGTCCCCACCATAAGGGATGATTGATGATTTGTGAAGCAATCAGCCCACGTGATGCACAATCGGCTGGGTTGATCGGACCTGGTACATGACGCCAATCCATTGAAACCGTTGACGATCGTATTTGAGATACGCGATTGGCCACGAAGGTTTCCAAGGCATGAAGAGAAGCCTTAAGCCATGATAAGACAATTTGACTATCAGTCCAAGCTGTTACCGAATCAAATTTAATCCATTTCCCTAAGGTGTTGGTAACGACATGACTCAGAAGACGAGTGAGCAAAGCTGCTCCTGACAACTCTAACTTAGGAATTGTTAATTTGGTGCGCAAGGGCGCAACCTTACTTTTTCCTACGACTAACCGAACATGGACTTGACCGCTACTATCAACGGTGCGAAGATAAACAACAGCCGCATAACCATACTCCGATGCATCCGAGAACCCATGAAGACTGGCTCGACAGCAACTGATGGGTAGAATAGAACGAGGTAAATAGATATGCTGAAGTTTTGCGAGTGTCGCATAAAACCGTAGCCAATAGGACAGCAAATCTCCTGTCAAAGGACTATCCCAATCGAGACCAGAGATCCACAACTCCTGCAAGAAACATTTAGCCCAAAAAAACCACAGGAGTTACCCAACCATTTGGATCAAATATACGTGCGACCGTGGATAAAACCAAGCGTTTAGTCCACCGTTTCATTGGCTCTGATGGCTCAACCGAATAAGTGAATATATCCTGAGCTGGCCGATACTGAACTCCTAGTACTGCGATGGAGTCCGGATTGTCAGGATTCCGAAAAAGATGAGGTTCCTGCTGGTGTTCTGGCGGCAAACCCTCCAAGCCATCTGGAGAGTTAGATATCCATTTCCTTAGCTCGTAGCCACCAGCCTTAAGCAGCCCTATCAACTCATCCTTCAACACCAACGCCTCTTCCACCGACGAGGCACCTGTGCAAATATCGTCGACATATACGTCTGAGGGGAAGACGGCGGCTGCGCGCGGAAATCGCAGACGTTCGCGATCGGCTAAATGCAACAAGGAACGGATTGCAATGAACGGGCTGGACCTCAAGCCGTAAGTGTTTGTATTCAATTCGTATACTTGCAGTTGACAATTAGGATTCTCTCTCCAGAGTATCAGCTGGAAACGCCTATCATCAGGGTGGATTACTACCTGACGGAACATCATTTTAATGTCGGCTACAAAAACAACCCGATGGCGACGAAAACCAGTTAAAATATCCGCAATATCCACTTGAAGCTTGGGACCTGACATCAAGCAATCATTTAAAGAGACACCTGACGATGAAGGTGACGAACCATCAAACACCACCCGAATCTTACCATTCTTGAACACGGCGTGATGAGGAATGAAATAATGCTCATGGTCTTTCCACTTGAACTGTGACAGCGTCATGTGGCCCAGCTCCTTGTATTCTCTCATGAATTCTGTGTACTTTATGCGGAATTCGTTATCACGACACATCCGGCGCTCCATAGACAGTACCCTCCTTTCGGCTACAGTCCAGGAGTTACCTAGACGTGGACGGGGATCCAGAAAGGGCAATCGAGTAAAAAATCTACCTGTAGCAAAACGACCAGTATTTGCCAAGAAATATGACTCACATTCGTCATCGACTGGTCGATTCCGGGACGCAGCAGGGGGCTCCTCAACTTCCCAAAAACGCTGAAGAGAATCAGCGAGAGAGAGTCCTACCTGCAACGTGGTATCCGAAACCTGAAAGGCGTGGGAATATACTGGACCCATAATGACAGATCCCAAGTTTGTTGGAATCGCGACTAAACCTCCCGACTGAAGTAAGATAGTTCTGTCCAGTTTCAGTAGACCGATGACATCTGCTCCCAGTAAGAGCTCCACAGGTCTAGGTAGGTGGAAATGAGAGTCGGCTAATGTTAAACCGGATGTAAGACGCCGTACCTCCGGTGATAAAGAAACCTGAGGATGATTACCTAAGACGTTCCTCAAAACAACAGCACTTAAATTATATTTTATACTAGGGTGGAATAAGGAAGAGAAGGAGAACGACACCTTACCTACTACGTTGTCCACCGGAACTCCACCTACTCCAATAATTTCCTGACTCCGTGAGGACATCCTTAAACGGAGACGCCTCGCCAACCAAAATGACATGAGAGACCCCTGAGCACCGGAGTCCAAAATAGCCCGTGCCACTAACCCAGTTCCGCGAGGTGAGTGCACCATAACCTGCGCGGTGGGTAAGACAATAGTCGCTGGAGGGGATGTGGTTGGCGAGACTGCTGCTGCGAGTCAACATAAATCGGCACGCCCTGGCGACTGCTGACTCCAGGATTCCCGTTGCCGCTGTTCTTGAGGTGGACCGAAGGTCATATGGTCATACGAGTCCCACTCGGGCACCGGCGGCAGCCGATTAGCGCGCGACCTCATCGCCGAACCATGGACACTGCTGCCCGCTCGCAACTCACGAGTAACGCGAGGGCGCTCAGACGTAGGTGGCGAGAATGGCCTGTACTCGTTTATGTGTGCCCGCTCCGCGATATTAACTTGAGCGGACGGTGCACCACCATGTGAATACCTATGAGGCGCGACCACCGTCCCTATAATCTGCTGTGAAAAAGACGATGAGGCCTGACGACGCACGGGAGACGAAGGTGAGTGGTGTCGATTCGAACCCCCGCCCGTGTGAGCCGGTAACAACCCACCTTGATTGCCAGTCCGGTTCGGCTGACAGAGGAGTGTGTGGTGAGGCCCACCACAATGCGGACACGGTTGCTTGTCATCACATACATTGGCCATATGTGACCCCAAACAAGTATAACAACGCCCTAACCTACGGGCGAGAAAACGTCTTCGTGACACACTAGCTCTCAGAAACTGAGTACACTCTAAGGGTGTGTGATTTCCCCCATAACACACCCCACACCTACCTGGTCGCTCGACGGCCATAACGCGAGGCGGACGTCCCGGGCCCACGTCTCGCATAAGTTGCGGACGAGGTGGACGGGGCCTGGACGAATCAATAAGATGCGAACGCCCCGGCAATGGCACAGTGGGCAAGTTTTCTATTTTGCGACTCTGATCCTCCAAAAAACCCACTAACAAGTCAAATGTCGGTATGTCCGAGGCCGAGTCTCCACCGTGCAACTGTTCAAAACGAGATCTAATTTCCCCTGGTAACTTATTCAAAATAATATGTAATAATATAAAAGACCACTCGGTTACGGGGAAGTTCAAACCCTTAAAAGCATTTATAGCGACTAAGAGGGGGTTCAAAAGATCGAACCGCAACTGGTGAACCGATGACAGTTGAGGGATTTTTAAAATAGCCGCATTTAAGGTCGGCAAACGCTCATGGTAAATACTATCCGACAGCACGATGGAGGGGGCAGGTGATTGGTTAACCTGCCCCGTGGCCGCTGCTTCCATCAGCTGATCAACCATCGTCATGCAATGGTCGTACTCCGAATTACCGTATTCTATTAGTTTGGGGTCATCCGACTGCAGCAATACCCGGTAGACCGAATCCAGGACATCCACCTTGATAGGCACCTTTTCAATACGGTCCTTGAGCGCAGCAACCCTATCCGCACGACCGACTAAAGAAACAGCTGACGCAAGCCAGCGAGCTATATTCGATAAACTTGCTTTAGCCTCCGAAATTGTTAATGTCGGTGCCATTATTTAAAAATAATAAACGAAATGGTTACAAACGAACTGCTAAACACTCGGATACAAGTTGTAGTAAATAAGATCGATGTAACAAAAATATTATTTTATAATATAATTCAGAACGAACAGACGGTCTGAACGATATATTATGTGTATATGTTCTTCAAACGATATAATCAAATAACAAAAGATAAATAAAATAAATATCGAAAATATTTCAATAACGATACAAGAAAGTAGTCTGCCTACGACACGCAAATAACAGGCGCTATGCAAGTTACGTGAGTTATAAAGTTATAAATGTAAATACCTATTACAATCGACAAGAATAATAGTACCTAGAATACTCTTGAGAATGTTTCTCCAATGAGTCAGTAACTACCTACATTCAGAAAAAAAATATGAACACTACGTATTAAGTACAATTGAATACGATAAAAAAGTTACCCACTTATTTTAATTTTGATGCAAATAATTTTAATAATTTTCACAAAGGACTCAATATCTATTACGAAACCAATATTTTAATATATTAAACCACGCTCTGCTACCAGAATTGTTCGATAATAGTGCCCTATGAGAATAACTAAGAACTTAGAGTAGGTACTCACCAGACCCTTGCGGATGCTGGTCATGGGAAGCTGAGGAATGTAGTGTACTGATAGATAGGTAGGTGATGTTATGATGTGTCTATTGTCTGAAATATGTGTGTCGATACTTCCCTGAGGATTCGAGACCGGGAGGAATAGCCGAATCCTTGCACACCACACTTAATACCAATTCAAACCAAGACCGGGCACGGTGGCCAAAATATGACCCGATTACTGATTCTAAGAATTACAACCGACGCCTAACTAAAAGTCATAGGCAGAGTAAGTTTTTACGCGATAACAAACAACGTGCGAATTTATATGTTACACACGAAAACTATAGCGTTCAGACCGTTCAGACAACGCGGCCATACCATTTTTATACTACGAAAAACGCCATCTGGCGGCACACGGTCGCGACACGAACGAACTACCGAAAGAGACCGATAAATATCGAACACTATCGGATCGACACTGACAGAAGAACCAGTGGATTCCACAGTAGGTGTCGCTAAGTTGTGCTCTGATTTACGACCTCGATTTCCATCAGAGTGTAGTAATGAGTGATGGCGTTTATGACACACTCGACAAGTTGTAGGCTTTCTGCAGTCATGTACTGTGTGATTGCTACCAAGACAATTGTAGCATAGCTTATTGTTATTTACGAAATCCCGTCTGAACTGAATAGACTGATATTTGCAAATTTCTTACAAAAACACAACTTATATTAATCGGAACAAAATTCACAACGAACTGTGTAAGATGAACTAGTCGCCACGAAAGCCTTTGTTGGCCGACTGTGGTAATTCTTATTGCCTGAATAACGCGTTACTTTAGGTTGAATACATTCTAATGCGCGGAATCGATTTTCAATAAAGGTTTTAAATTGGTTCAAAGTCGGCAATTCGTTATTGGAATCTATATTACTACTTAACTCCCACTGTTTTCGAGTCTCCGGGTCTAATTTAAATGTTACAATTTGTATCACTATAATATCCCAAGTGGATACGTCTATATTGAGGTTCAAAAGCGCATCTAAACAGTCGGTCGTCGTATCTAACAATGATTTTAAAGCAGTTGCCGATTCTGATTGTACGTGTTTTTGAGCAAATAAACGGTTTAAAATACATTTAGCCAAATACTTTTTATTGTTATAACGTTTAACTAAGACATCCCAACATCGTATGTAATTGGCGTCAGTGATAGATGTATGCCTTACAAGTTGTTCGGCTTCGCCAGTTAAATGACCCTTAAGGTAATGCAATCTTTGAATATTATCTAGTGTATTGTTGTTATGGACCAGCGAAACAAATAAATCATGAAATGTTGTCCATTCCTCATAGCTGCCGGAAAACATAGGTATTAATATTTTTGGCAGTTTCACATAGTTATTAGGTTTACTGTTACAAGCAACTATTTGTTTCGTAGTTTTACGGCTAACTTGAAATTGTTCTAACATAGTTTTTAAGCTACATTTATAAGTTACATAGGTTTCCTCCGTACTATCATATATATCCTCTACCTTTTTTTCTAGATTTCCTAATTTAAACTGTTCATATAATTTTGTATTTGTGTTCTTAAAAGTTATCCAGTCCTTTTCTAATAAGTCTAACCTAGTATCTATACACACAAATGTGAGCATGTCTTTAGGACTCTTTTTAAACTTAGTAAAACCTTTGCTAATTACCCTTTGTATATCTTCTAAAACGTTAATTAATCCTTCCATATTTTTTCCAAGTTATGTATTTAAATGTTATATATAAATGTACTGGAAGTTTTATAAACGATAATAGTATCTCAACAATATGCTTTGAAACTATGTTCGTGAATTGTATAAAACAACGCAAAACTAAAATTATGTTTCACGAAATTTTGTAAAAACGTCTAAATATTTGGAGGAAAATTAAAAATTGGGTATAGGTTTACGGTTCCTTCGTTTTTTCTAAAATTATTCTAAGTTAATATTACCATGCAGACATTTAACTAACTAAATCACAATTAACATATAAAATACAATTTTTATAAATCTTAAATGTCATCAATGACAAAGTAAATTATCCACTAAAATATTATAAGTCCAATAATCTTCGCTAAAAGTAAAAGTTAAATTGTTCTTGTATATAATGTTCTAAATTGCTTGACACTGACTCGAAAAGATTCTTCAAATATTGGAAACAATTTATAATGTACTCACTGATGTACCACTGCTTTCGCCTTAGCTTACGTGAATCCGAATGTTGACGTCATGTGTTGTGACGTCAATCCAATCCTGAAACTGCAGCCGCCACTGTCTGGCGTCTGTATTTGATGAACTCCAAAATGAACCTTGTACCGTTTGCTGCAGCGATCCACTGCGTACAAGTGGTGGGCCCCTTGGGCTCCGTTGATTATCAAAAAAGACTGTTTCGCTAGCCCAATCCGGGTCGTTAAGGACCAATGTTTAGATTGGTTTCAAAATATAAACTTATACCTATGTTGAGCACCAAGAAGGTGCTTTGAACTGATTTGTACTAATTGACCTATTGTGAATACTAGGTGTATTTAATAAAACATATATATAATAGTTATAGCTGATTCCTAGTTTACAATCCCTGTTCTCGCTAGTTACTAATTAATGCTTGTTATTAAGCAAGTACCCAGTAACAAAAGATAGTGCGATTCAATCGTCTGCTACGGCGCCATCTAGTTTCCGTCACTTCACTTCACTTAATCACATCATGATAACTGAACTTAATTCGATACTTAACACAATCTATACTAACATTATACAGAGGAAAGGTTTGTATGTAACGAATAAACTCAAAAACTACTAGAACACCATTGGAAAGCTGCATTCACCATTTAATCACCATCATCATTATCGCCATTTCGTTTGTACGCGAGTACCACCGCGAGGCGGAAAGTTAGGGTATATAAATTGTGTCTATATCTAGTTTACTTCAAACCACGTATTAACTTATTCCGAATGTGTTCTATAATTCCTGTTCTTTATCACAACGTACAGCACCGTCAGCACCTCCGCAGACTGTTCGAGTGCAAGCGATGAACACCGGCGAGTTGCAAATGACGTGGTCCGTGAGTATCCTGCAAACAGCTTACATACCCAAACGACTCCTAGTTAATACTCGTCGTTCATACTCAGGTGCCACCTCATGATACATGGAACGGAGAGCTGATCGGTTACGTGGCCACGTGGCGCGAGCTCACGCGCGCGGATGACGACGACGAAGACACCGACAGCCACGTGAGCCACTCAGGCAGCGCTATGGCTGCCGGTTGGTCCCGGTCAGACTTGGTCGTAACCGGCCTTCGCTCGGGCGCACGCTACGCTCTGACCGTACGCGCTTACAATCGCGCGGGAGTGGGCCCTCCCTCGGTTACTGTATACGGTGCGACGGCCGAGGGAGTTCCCGAGCGTGCGCCGCGCGTCATTTCCTGCAACGCGCTGTCCCCGCGCACCTTACTCGTGCGCTGGAGGCCGCTTTCGGCGCGACAGGCTCTCACAGGATACGACATCCAATACTCGCCGACGTTCCCCGGTCCAGGTCAGCACCTATCAAATAGCCAAGTTTGTTATCAAATTTGTTCAAAGTATTGCAGCACAATAATCATAATATCTACATGCTTATCGGTGATGCAAAATGTTAACCCTAAACGTGATTGACAGCCGTGGGACAAGCCGAGGGCGACATCGGTGGTTCGGCGCGCTCGGGGATCGCAGCTGAGGTGACACTGCAGGGGCTGCGCGCTTCCATCAACTACACGGTGTGGGTGAGCGCGCGCGCAGCTGCGGGACCCGGGCCTCCCTCCGCGCCCGTATACTGCGCAACCATGGACGACGGTCAGCAGATACTTCATTATTTATCGGAATTATCTTTAGAAATACTTAACGTGTATTCCTAAAGAATATAGAGATCGAGTATATATAGTATTTCTAAAGAACATAACATAACTTCACGCCTTTTGTTACCCGAAGGTGTAGGCAGCGGCTGTTATGCCTCGTCTCGCCGTTATGTTTACGTCCCAAATGTAATAGGTGGCGAACCTATTGCCATACCGGGCACAAAATTTTTCAGTCATCGATCTTTATCGCACATAACTTCCGAAAACAATTTCGAAAAGTCATTGGTGTGAGCCAGTGTCTGGAATCGAACCCGGACCTCTGGATTAGAAGCCGTGTGATCGACCACTGCGCCACCGAGACTAAGAAAATTCAGATATAATTATTATTATGTTTTAACATAACAAAACTTCACGCCTTTGTTACCCGAAGTTGTAGGCAGCGGCTGTTAAGCCTCGTCTTGCCGTTATTTTTACGTTTTAAATGGAATAGAAGAACTGAGTAAGATTCGATGGGACATTGCTAGATTATCAGAAGTCCGAAAACAGTGGAGGGCACCGTAATCCTACAGTCTGGAAACTTACTGTTCTACCAGGAAGGCGATAACATCTCGCATGGTGGTGGCGGATTTATCGTTCACAGGTTTCTGGTAGCCAACGTGGAGAATATCGGGTGTGTATCGCCTAGGTTACCTTATATTCAGAATATATACAGGATGTTCACTGAAAGTCATACAGGTTTACACGCCGACCTCGACACACCAGGACGACGGAGTGGAGGCCTTATACGAGGATATCTCGAAAGACATCCACTCGAACAAAACTTACTTCACGGAGCTAAGAGACTTTAACGACAAACTAGGCAAAAGGAAAGACCATGAGCTGAGGGTAGGGCAATTTGGTGTTAGGCAGAGTTACCAGAAGGGTCAGAAGCTGGCTGATTTTTAGGAAAATAGGGGTCTCTATATGATGTATTCCTTCTTCAAAAAACTGCTCCAAAAGAAATGGACCTAAATAAGCCCTGATGGTTCAACAAGGAATGATATCGACTTCATATTGTCGGGCAAATAATACATTACTCAACGATCTCTTGGTGATGAAAAGAGTGAAAACTGGGAACGATCGCAGACAAGTTCGAAGCACGTTGAATATTTGCATCAAATTTGAGCGCCTGTAATTGATAAAGCCTACGCCCTTCACCTGTTCAATGTCAAAAGCTGGAAAACTTTCAGCTCGAACTCTGAAATCACTTCCAATACCTAGATGAGTGCGAAGGGTGAACGTTATGAACAACAAGATAGTGGTAACGATCCACGCTGTCAGTACTAGAATTTTTAGTAACCGACGTGTGATGTTCACGCGGATATTCCCGCTATTCCCGCTTGCAAGTGAGGGGATGGCGGGGGATGAGGAACGCCGCCCCGGCGTGTCCGTCAGGAAGAAAGGGTTTCACTTCGCCGACCGACTTCGCACAGTGTGCACGCGCATTGTGCACATATATATATTGTATATCAAATAAAATAGTTAATTAAATAGTACTTAAGTGTACAAAGTTTGTTTGATTTCCAAACAATATAAGCCAGAAATATACATATATTTAAGCACCTACACTAGTCCTAGGATTTGGCATTAAAATTAATGGCGAATACATCACGCACCTTCGATATTGCTGATGATATTGTGGTCATTGAGTCACTCGAGGACCTTGATAGAATGCTGAAGGACCTCAGCAAAGCTTCCCAACAGATGGGTCTCAGAATGAACATTGACAAGACTAAAGTAATGTCAATGAATGACATGATCAGTGGCCCATGTCATTCAATCACTGGCAATGCGGTTCTCGAAGTTTTGTATAAAATTAGACTCTAAATTACAGTGGGGCCCACATATAGAGACGTTATCTAGCAGACTTAGCGCAGCAGCTTACGCTGTAAAGAAAATACGTCAACTGACCGATGTTGATACAGCGCGTTTAGTTTATTTTAGTTATTTTCAGATCATTATGTCATAGGTTTATTGCTTTGGGGTAGTGCTGCGGGTGTAGACTCGATTTTTGTGCTCCAGAAACGAGCTCTTCGTGCTATCTATATGATGAGTCCCAGGGACACACTGAGAAGTAAATATAAAGAGATTCGAATAATGACGTTACATTCACAATATATTTTCGAAAATCTAATCTATGTTCATAAAAATATAACTAAATTTAAGCAAAACAGTGACATCCACCAATTCATCATCACCTTTCTATGTCCACTGTTGGACGTAGGCCTCCCCCATAGAACGCCATAGCTCACGGTCCTGCGCCTTCCGCATCCAGTGGCTAGCAGTAGCCTGCCCATCTCCACTTCAGCGTGCTAACCTTTCGGGCTATGTCGGTCACGCCTGATCTCCTGGGAATTTCCGTAATACGGATTTTGTCCCGCAAAGAGATTCCCAACATAGCCCGCACCATAGCTCTACAATAAACTTCCAAACGTTCCAAACGACGCGTTTGAATTATCGTTAGGTAAATTTAAGAAATATGTTAAAACTTGACTACATTAAAGGGCTTATTACTGTATCTCAGATTATCTAGTATTACTTGGAGTACTTGGGCTACTATTATATATTGGTGTACTATAGGAGTACTTGGGCTACTGCTTTTTAGAAAAAAATATTTTAGTTTTCGCTTCCGAGGCGTAACAAAGTTCGCTGGGTCAGCTAGTATAGGGAATTAGTTAGCTTCTATAATATATGTTTATCGATTGAGATTTAAATGACACAAATATGTATGATATGAAGTTAGTTGTATTTTCAATTATTTATAAGTTTATCACAAATTAAGTTTATAATATTTATCAGTCTACTGTTCTGAACGATATTGAGTATTATTTACACTGTACTGAACTACGAATACAATAAGTCTTTGTATATGGTTTTGTTTACATTGAGAGTGGCGAGAAATTTATTATAAATACGTATGAACGGTTTCCTCTTAGGTGTGCGACTGTTTGTGACTTGATCGGATGAATGAGTTCATTGTATGAGCATTATTGTATTCTTTGGTGGTAGTAAATGCATCATGAGGTAAGTGAATAATTTGGAACTTAAATATAATTATATAAAATATGATGAAAAGTCGAACTTCCACAATACTCTCCTGCCGAGACCGGTTCACGCTCGATAGTAGTCTGGAAATCTTAGTCTTCTACCACTTTGTGTCCTTTTTTCAATTTCTGTGGAAGGTGGTGGTTCTGGTAGTATTGCTGTTGGTTTATCGGTTGATGTCTGTTTTATGCAACATTCTTCGAAGACACTGTAGGCTGGTTTTAACCCGTCAATGGTCACCGTTTCTTCTCTATCTTGCACTTTTATTTTAAAAACTTTAGAGTTTCTCTCTAACACTTTGTATGGGCCTGTATATGGTGATTGAAGTGAGCGTTTCTCGGGACCTCGACGAAGGTATACATACTCGGTTTGCCATAAGTCTTTAGGTATGTCGAAATATTTGTTGCTCTGGTGGTTTGTTGTTGCTGGTGGTGGTGTTAAGTGAGCCAATTGTTTTTGAAGACGTTCTACAAAGTTGGCTGGATCGAGTGCATGTTTGGATGTAGGGGCGAAGAACTCTCCAGGCAACCTAAGTGGTTCACCTTAGACTAGTTCTGCCGCTGATGATTTCAGGTCTTTTTTCCAGGCTGCTTATATGCCGAGTAAAACTATGGGTAACGTCTCTGTCCATTCAATTGTGTTGTGGCAGACTATGGCTACATTTAGTTGCCGATGTAGTCGCTCCACCACTCCATTCAATCAATCAATCAATCAATCATTTATTTATTCACAATTTTGGGTATTTACAATATGGTTACAATGAATTTTTAAGTTTCTCCAAAATTTGCCAACGAAGGCGTATGAATGTTAAAATGTCAAAAAGTATACAAAAAAAATGTCAAGCATAATATTGAAATAATAATTTAAAATAATTAATGTGAAAACTAATCTGTCTGCAAGTAAATAATAAAAATGAGATTGAATTGAATGAGATTCCATTACATTGTGGTGTTGCGATGTTCAGCACTGATGAGTGATGTTAGGCTTGAATATAGTTGTGATTGGAATTGTTGTCCTCTATCTGTGGTGATTGTTGCGGGACATCCAAATCGCGATATCCAACCAGATATGGAGTCTCGTGCGCAGGTTTCGGCTGTGATGTCTGCTATAGGAAAGACTTCCGGCCAGCGTGTGAAACGACCGATTGCAGTCAGACAGTACCTGTAACCATTAGAGTATGGCAAGGGGCCTATTATGTCAATGTGGATTTGTGAAAAACGTTGGGAAGGAATAGGGAATGTGGATAAAGGAGAATAAGTATGGCGGGTAACTTTGGATATTTGGCAATCTGTGCATTCTTTTGTCCATCTCTTGCAGTCTTTTTGAACTCCAGGCCAAACAAATCTTTCGGCCACTAGTTTAGCGGTTGCTGCTGATCCGGGGTGGCTTAATTCGTGCATCTTGCAAAAGATTTGTTTACGGAATTTCGGTGTAATATATGGACGAATTATGTCTGTCGATACGTCACAGTAGACTCTGCCATGCTTTCTTAAGGTGAGTGCTGTTTCTTTTCTTAACAATTCTTGCAATTCAGGATCTTGTTCCTGATCTGTTGTAAGATCTGCGTAGTTAACGGCTTCAGTGACTTCGTCAATTCTCGACAATGTATCCGCTACCACGTTGTCGCTTCCCTGTATGTATCTCACGTCTGTAGTATATTGGGCTATTAAATCAAGATAGCGGAATTGTCGTGGTGAGCAATTGTCTCGTTTCGTTGAAAATGCGAAAGTAAGTGGCTTATGGTCGATGTAAATTGTAAAATTTCTAGCTTTTAACATATGCTTGAAATGTTTTATTGCTTCATAAATTGCAAGTAACTCTCTGTCGTATGGGCTATATTTGACTTGACTAGGTGAGAGTTTGCGTGAGAAGAATGACAGGGGTTTCCATACGTCTGAAACTTTTTGTTGGAGAATAGCACCGATAGATTGGTCAGAAGCGTCTGTAAAAAGGGCTAGATCTGCCTGAATGTCTGGATGTACAAGTAGAATGGCTTCTGCAAGGCTCTGCTTGCACAGTTCAAAGGCCTTCAGCATCTCTTCTGACATTTTTATTGGGGCTGCTCCTTTGTTGTTGTTCATGAGGGCTTCATTCAGTGGAGGTTGCAGTTTGGCGGCTTGTGGAATGAATCTTCGATAGTAATTTATCATTGCTAAAAATCTTCTGAATTGTTTGGCTTGGTTTGCTGGTGGCTTCATGTTTCGTATGACTTCTATTTTGTCTTCCAGCGGTCTGGTGCCTTCTGCTGTTATATGGTAGCCTAGGAAACAAACTTTTGGGACGCCGAAAATAGATTTGGAAGAGTTTATTAATATTCCGTATTTCGATAATCTTCGAAAAAGTTGTTCCAGGTTTTCCAGGTGTTCGGCTTCTGTTTTTGAGTAGACTAAAATATCATAAGAATAATTGTATATATTGCTCATTCCTTGCAACACTTTATCCATAAAACGCTGAAAAGTTTGCGCTGCGTTCCTCAGACCAAAGGTCATGAATGGAAATTCGTATAGGCCAAATGGAGTTGTTATGGCGGTTTTGGGTATATCTTCTTCAAAAAGAGGAATCTGGTTATAAGCTTTTATTAAATCTACCTTCGAAAATATGGTAGCTCCTGCCAGGTCATAAGAAAAGTCGTTGATGTGACGCATTGGGTAACATTCTGGTATCGTTCTCGCGTTTAATATCGGTAATGACCACACGGTCTCCACCCATCGTCTTTCTTCTTCGCTAGATGCAGTGGTGACGACCATGAGCTCTTGGATCTCCGTGCCGTTCCGTTGTGTAACATCTCTTCAAACTCTTTCTTCACGATTATCAGGTGGTCTGGGGCTAAGCGACGTGGACGTGCGTTCACAGGTGGTCCAGGTGTCGTCCGTATGTGGTGCTTTGTGCTATGTTTGAGTTCCACTGGTGTACCAGCGGGTCTCGTTATGCTTGGGTACTTCTTGAGAAGCTGGTGATATACTGAGTCACCCGTAACAGCTTTGATGGCAATCGTTTCTGCTTTTGTATTGGAATGTGGCACGGTAACAGACAGGCTAGTTAAATTATCAACAAGACGATGATGACGGCAGTCGACTAGTAAGTTGTAATGGCTTAAAAAATCGACCCCTATTATCGGTTTCTTCACGTCAGCTACAACAAATTGCCATACGAAATCACGACGCAAACCGAAGTCTAAATGTAGTTGTACGTATCCATAAGTTGAAATTTTGGTGTTGTTCGCGGCATAAAGTTCAAATTTCGTTTTATTACGGTGTCCTCGGGTCACTGTTTTACACATAAGTCAGAGCCTGTGGCAATTAGGAACTCTAACTTAGTCTTCTTATCGGTGACGAAGAGGCGGCCGTTATATTCGTGGCAGTCATTAGCCGCCGCTTCTGACTGCCGTTGGCATTTCCCTGATAACCGCAGGGTCGCGTGCACTTCACGGCTCTACTACCAAATTTATTGTGATAATAGCACTGACCGTTGTTCTTCCTTTGTGATTGGGATCGTGATCTTGATCGTTTCCGGTACGGTTCTCTGTAACGCCACTGTGGACGTGATTGATGTGCACTGAGAGCTGCTACTTGCTTGGTTAGCTCTGCAATCTGCTTGGCCATGGCTCCCATTGCTAACTTTAGCGACGGGACCGGAGTTTGTTGTGCCATTATTAAGTTTGTTTTCACAGTTTTTTTCTCGGGGTCACCAGTTCATAGGGGATTAGTTAGCTCCTATAATATATGTTTATCGATTGAGATTTAAATGACACAAATATGTATGATATGAAGTTAGTTATATTTTCAATTATTTATAAGTTTCTCACAAATTAAGTTTATAATATTTAACAGTCTAATGTTCTGAACGATATTGAGTATTATTTACACTGCACTGAACTACGAATACAATAAGTCTTTGTATATGGTTTTGTTTACATGGAGAGTGGCGAGAAATTTATTATAAATACGTATGAACGGTCTCCTCTTAGGTGTGCGACTGTTTGTGACTCGATCGGATGAATGAGTTCATTGTATTCTTTGGTGGTAGTAAATGCATCATGAGGAAGTGAATAATTTGGAACTTAAATATAATTATATAAAATATGATGAAAAGTCGAACTTCCACATCAGTATGAATTATGTGTAGACCTCATGCAAATTAAATATTCACAATACGTTTCGGGTTGAATATTTTTCTTGTTGGCGCAGTTCCAGAGATCGTGGAACATTTAAGTGCGGTGGGGAGTGGTGCAGATTCAGTGATCGTCACGTGGCTGGCTCCGCGCTCGTCGCGCCCCAGGCATTACACGCTCTACACCCGAGAACGTGACAAGTAAGTCACTCGTGTTTTGAAGCTATGAATAACTTTTTTCGCAGGATCCGAGCGCGGCGAACCACATAAATAAAATTAAAGTGTCTATTTGTACTATTTTAAAAAATACTGTAAACCGACTTCTAGAAACACCGTTAAGGAGGTCTGTGGTTTCGTAATAAGCAAAGCAGAATCAGACTGTTATTCCATGGGGTATATGTAATTTCTGTTAGTTATCAAATACAAACACGTTTAAAGATTTTGGGCTAGTAAAAGTAAATATTTTGTTGTGGTTTCGGATCGTAATAAAGATAAAACTAATGAAATGTACGTGTATTTATATATGTATATTATATATTTATATGTATATAATATATATATATATTGTTCGATAATAGTGCCCTATGAGAATAACTAAGAACTTAGAGTAGGTACTCACCAGACCCTTGCAGATGCTGGTCATGGGAAGCTGAGGAATGTAGTGTACTGATAGATAGGTAGGTGATGTTATGATGTGTCTATTGTCTGAAATATGTGTGTAGATACTTCCCTGAGGGTTCAAGACCGGGAGGAATAGCCGAATCCTTGCACACCACACTTAATACCAATTCAAACCAAGACCGGGCACGGTGGCCAAAATATGACCCGATTACTGATTCTAAGGACTACAACCGACGCCTAACTAAAAATCATAGGCAGAGTAAGTTTTTACGCGATAACAAACAACGTGCGAATTTATATGTTACACACGAAAACTATAGCGTTCAGACCGTTCAGACAACGCGGCCATACCATTTTTATACTACGAAAAACGCCATCCGGCGGCACACGGTCGCGACACGAACGAACTACCGAAAGAGACCGATAAATATCGAACAGTCCCCCGCCCCAGCCAGACCGTGTCTGGATGAAGGCATTCTAACGGAGGTTAATCAATCGGTAAGCGGGAGAGAGTCGCGACAGCCCGCTTCAAAACTGAATCTCCAACCTTAACTTCAGAGACTCGAGGAATACCATCCGACCCGGGAAATAATTGAAGTATCCGACCGAGCCTCCATTGCAAAGGAGGTAAGTTCGATTCCTTTAAGAGGACAAGATCGCATACACGCGGTGGGTTAGTTTTATCTGTCCATTTAACCCGTTGCTGCAGCAAATGTAAATACTCCAAGGACCACCGACGGTGGAATGATTGCGTAATTTGCTGGAGCAGCTCAAAACGCGACAATCGATTGGCAGCGACATCAACAAACAGATACTCTGGCAAGGAAGTCAGGGGACTGCCAATTAAGAAGTGACCTGGAGTTAAGGGTTCCAGGTCACTGGGGTCAGACGAAATAGGACAAAGAGGGCGCGAGTTCAGGACCGCTTCGACCTTACAAAATACTGTCTGCAACTCCTCAAAGGTGAGGATCGTTTCCCCAATCACACGGCGGAGATGGACCTTGGCGACCTTGACGGCAGCTTCGAATATTCCGCCCCACGAAGGATAGCCGGGAGGATCAAAAATCCAAGTCACACCACGTTTGGACAACTCCGAGCCGATGTAGGTGTGATTATCAGATAAGAATTGAACGACTTCCTTCAAGTATCGGTCTGCACCCTTAAAATTTGTTCCACAATCTGAACGGATCAAATGAGGCAATCCGCGCCGACTAACAAACCGTGACAGACATGCAATAAAGGCCTCGGTGGACAGTGCTGAAACGAGTTCCAAGTGCACAGCCTTTGAAAACAAACACACAAATACGCACAAATAAGCCTTAACATGTCTGGCATTACGAACACTTGATGTTTTAACCGAAAATCTATGCCAACATTGACAAAGGGCCGAGCGGGTCTGACCCGATCCGATGGTAAGTCACCCATTAGGGGTTGAGTCAATGTGCCTTTCA
Source organism: Euproctis similis (assembly GCA_905147225.2). NCBI lineage: Eukaryota > Metazoa > Arthropoda > Insecta > Lepidoptera > Erebidae > Euproctis > Euproctis similis. Next base: position 25,518,181 of record LR990111.1, read on the forward strand.
ATCTATAACACGGAATACATTTAAATATGACACTCCGAGCCGCTCGCCTGGCAGACAAAATCCAAAAGTCACGCTGCAGACAAGCCAGTAATGCATTAAATCCAGCATGACAATTTCGAACATGGCGGTCCTTGATAAGCAGCTTAACAAAATGACCGTGCTTCGGCAATAAAAGGGGATGTCGAGCCCCGTAAGATAATTCTGAATTACGCAGTCGGCCCCCTACTCGCAACAATTCAGACTCGTCAAGAAACAAATTAAGACGAGCAAGACTACCTCGCAGCTGTTGCTTCTCCTGACGGAGAAGTTTGATTTCCTTACCAAACGACTGAACTTGCACAATCCTAACGCAAGTGAGGAGGGCATCATGGCGTTCTTGAGGAGATAAGACTGAGGAAACTACTGGCTGTGACCGATTTCGACAGTTGTGAAGAAATCTTCTTATCCAACCGGTCACAGCAATGAGCTTGCCGAGAGTACTAAATCGGTTAAGCATCGGATCCGGCGATCCCTCTTCAGCTATCTCAGCAGCGAGTACCCTTAAACCTGGAAGAGGATCGACACACTCTGTCATTGGGGCAGGCCACATATCTTCAGAAGAGGCCAGCCAATCTGGTCCCCACCATAAGGGATGATTGATGATTTGTGAAGCAATCAGCCCACGTGATGCACAATCGGCTGGGTTGATCGGACCTGGTACATGACGCCAATCCATTGAAACCGTTGACGATCGTATTTGAGATACGCGATTGGCCACGAAGGTTTCCAAGGCATGAAGAGAAGCCTTAAGCCATGATAAGACAATTTGACTATCAGTCCAAGCTGTTACCGAATCAAATTTAATCCATTTCCCTAAGGTGTTGGTAACGACATGACTCAGAAGACGAGTGAGCAAAGCTGCTCCTGACAACTCTAACTTAGGAATTGTTAATTTGGTGCGCAAGGGCGCAACCTTACTTTTTCCTACGACTAACCGAACATGGACTTGACCGCTACTATCAACGGTGCGAAGATAAACAACAGCCGCATAACCATACTCCGATGCATCCGAGAACCCATGAAGACTGGCTCGACAGCAACTGATGGGTAGAATAGAATGAGGTATATAGATATGCTGAAGGTCTGCGAGTGTCGCATAAAACCGTAGCCAATAGGACAGCAAATCTCCTGTCAAAGGACTATCCCAATCGAGACCAGAGATCCACAACTCCTGCAAGAAACATTTAGCCCAAAAAACCACAGGAGTTACCCAACCATTTGGATCAAATATACGTGCGACCGTGGATAAAACCAAGCGTGTAGTCCACCGTTTCATTGGCTCTGATGGCTCAACCGAATAAGTGAATATATCCTGAGCTGGCCGATACTGAACTCCTAGTACTGCGATGGAGTCCGGATTGTCAGGATTCCGAAAAAGATGAGGTTCCTGCTGGTGTTCTGGCGGCAAACCCTCCAAGACATCTGGAGAGTTAGATATCCATTTCCTTAGCTCGTAGCCACCAGCCTTAAGCAGCCCTATCAACTCATCCTTCAACACCAACGCCTCTTCCACCGACGAGGCACCTGTGCAAATATCGTCGACATATACGTCTGAGGGGAAGACGGCGGCTGCGCGCGGAAATCGCAGACGTTCGCGATCGGCTAAATGCAACAAGGAACGGATTGCAATGAACGGGCTGGACCTCAAGCCGTAAGTGTTTGTATTCAATTCGTATACTTGCAGTTGACAATTAGGATTCTCTCTCCAGAGTATCAGCTGGAAACGCCTATCATCAGGGTGGATTACTACCTGACGGAACATCATTTTAATGTCGGCTACAAAAACAACCCGATGGCGACGAAAACCAGTTAAAATATCCGCAATATCCACTTGAAGCTTGGGACCTGACATCAAGCAATCATTTAAAGAGACACCTGACGATGAAGGTGACGAACCATCAAACACCACCCGAATCTTACCATTCTTGAACACGGCGTGATGAGGAATGAAATAATGCTCATGGTCTTTCCACTTGAACTGTGACAGCGTCATGTGGCCCAGCTCCTTGTATTCTCTCATGAATTCTGTGTACTTTATGCGGAATTCGTTATCACGACACATCCGGCGCTCCATAGACAGTACCCTCCTTTCGGCTACAGTCCAGGAGTTACCTAGACGTGGACGGGGATCCAGAAAGGGCAATCGAGTAAAAAATCTACCTGTAGCAAAACGACCAGTATTTGCCAAGAAATATGACTCACATTCGTCATCGACTGGTCGATTCCGGGACGCAGCAGGGGGCTCCTCAACTTCCCAAAAACGCTGAAGAGAATCAGCGAGAGAGAGTCCTACCTGCAACGTGGTATCCGAAACCTGAAAGGCGTGGGAATATACTGGACCCATAATGACAGATCCCAAGTTTGTTGGAATCGCGACTAAACCTCCCGACTGAAGTAAGATAGTTCTGTCCAGTTTCAGTAGACCGATGACATCTGCTCTCAGTAAGAGCTCCACAGGTCTAGGTAGGTGGAAATGAGAGTCGGCTAATGTTAAACCGGATGTAAGACGCCGTACCTCCGGTGATAAAGAAACCTGAGGATGATTACCTAAGACGTTCCTCAAAACAACAGCACTTAAATTATATTTTATACTAGGGTGGAATAAGGAAGAGAAGGAGAACGACACCTTACCTACTACGTTGTCCACCGGAACTCCACCTACTCCAATAATTTCCTGACTCCGTGAGGACATCCTTAAACGGAGACGCCTCGCCAACCAAAAGGACATGAGAGACCCCTGAGCACCGGAGTCCAAAATAGCCCGTGCCACTAACCCAGTTCCGCGAGGTGAGTGCACCATAACCTGCGCGGTGGGTAAGACAATAGTCGCTGGAGGGGATGTGGTTGGCGAGACTGCTGCTGCGAGTCAACATAAATCGGCACGCCCTGGCGACTGCTGACTCCAGGATTCCCGTTGCCGCTGTTCTTGAGGTGGACCGAAGGTCATATGGTCATACGAGTCCCACTCGGGCACCGGCGGCAGCCGATTAGCGCGCGACCTCATCGCCGAACCATGGACACTGCTGCCCGCTCGCAACTCACGAGTAACGCGAGGGCGCTCAGACGTAGGTGGCGAGAATGGCCTGTACTCGTTTATGTGTGCCCGCTCCGCGATATTAACTTGAGCGGACGGTGCACCACCATGTGAATACCTATGAGGCGCGACCACCGTCCCTATAATCTGCTGTGAAAAAGACGATGAGGCCTGACGACGCACGGGAGACGAAGGTGAGTGGTGTCGATTCGAACCCCCGCCCGTGTGAGCCGGTAACAACCCACCTTGATTGCCAGTCCGGTTCGGCTGACAGAGTGTGTGGTGAGGCCCACCACAATGCCGACACGGTTGCTTGTCATCACATACATTGGCCATATGTGACCCCAAACAAGTATAACAACGCCCTAACCTACGGGCGAGAAAACGTCTTCGTGACACACTAGCTCTCAGAAACTGAGTACACTCTAAGGGTGTGTGATTTCCCCCATAACACACCCCACACCTACCTGGTCGCTCGACGGCCATAACGCGAGGCGGACGTCCCGGGCCCATGTCTCGCATAAGTTGCGGACGAGGTGGACGGGGCCTGGACGAATCAATAAGATGCGAACGCCCCGGCAATGGCACAGTGGGCAAGTTTTCTATTTTGCGACTCTGATCCTCCAAAAAACCCACTAACAAGTCAAATGTCGGTATGTCCGAGGCCGAGTCTCCACCGTGCAACTGTTCAAAACGAGATCTAATTTCCCCTGGTAACTTATTCAAAATAATATGTAATAATATAAAAGACCACTCGGTTACGGGGAAGTTCAAACCCTTAAGAGCATTTATAGCGACTAAGAGGGGGTTCAAAAGATCGAACCGCAACTGGTGAACCGATGACAGTTGAGGGATTTTTAAAATAGCCGCCACATGTAAATCAGCGATCCGTCGCGTATTTTGATAACGACGGGTTAATAAATCCCGAGCTATACCGTAATTAATATCATTAATTTCCAAATGCTTAACTAAAGAGTGAGGCTCATCTTTTAAACACGTAAGTAAATATCCAAACTTTTGCGAATCCGCCAAGTCCCGACGGCGGTGTACTACGCTTTCAAAAAGTGCTACAAAACTAGGCCATTGTTCAAGAGAACCCGCAAAGGTCGGCACATTTAAGGTCGGCAAACGCTCATGGTAAATACTATCCGACAGCACGATGGAGGGGGCAGGTGATTGGTTAACCTGCCCCGTGGCCGCTGCTTCCATCAGCTGATCAACCATCGTCATGCAATGGTCGTACTCCGAATTACCGTATTCTATTAGTTTGGGGTCATCCGACTGCAGCAATACCCGGTAGACCGAATCCAGGACATCCACCTTGATAGGCACCTTTTCAATACGGTCCTTGAGCGCAGCAACCCTATCCGCACGACCGACTAAAGAAACAGCTGACGCAAGCCAGCGAGCTATATTCGATAAACTTGCTTTAGCCTCCGAAATTGTTAATGTCGGTGCCATTACTTAAAAATAATAAACGAAACGGTTACAAACGAACTGCTAAACACTCGGATACAAGTTGTAGTAAATAAGATCGATGTAACAAAAATATTATTTTATAATATAATTCAGAACGAACTAAGATCGATGTAACAAAAATATTATTTTATAATATAATTCAGAACGAACAGACGGTCTGAACGATATATTATGTGTATATGTTCTTCAAACGATATAATCAAATAACAAAAAATAAATAAAATAAATATCGAAAATATTTCAATAACGATACAAGAAAGTAGTCTGCCTACGACACGCAAATAACAGGCGCTATGCAAGTTACGTGAGTTATAAAGTTATAAATGTAAATACCTATTACAATCGACAAGAATAATAGTACCTAGAATACTCTTGAGAATGTTCCTCCAATGAGTCAGTAACTACCTACATTCAGAAAAAAAATATGAACACTACGTATTAAGTACAATTGAATACGATAAAAAAGTTACCCACTTATTTTAATTTTGATGCAAATAATTTTAATAATTTTCACAAAGGACTCAATAACTATTACGAAACCAATATTTTAATATATTAAACCACGCTCTGCTACCAGAATTGTTCGATAATAGTGCCCTATGAGAATAACTAAGAACTTAGAGTAGGTACTCACCAGACCCTTGCAGATGCTGGTCATGGAAAGCTGAGGAATGTAGTGTACTGATAGATAGGTAGGTGATGTTATGATGTGTCTATTGTCTGAAATATGTGTGTAGATACTTCCCTGAGGGTTCGAGACCGGGAGGAATAGCCGAATCCTTGCACACCACACTTAATACCAATTCAAACCAAGACCGGGCACGGTGGCCAAAATATGACCCGATTACTGATTCTAAGGACTACAACCGACGCCTAACTAAAAGTCATAGGCAGAGTAAGTTTTTACGCGATAACAAACAACGTGCGAATTTATATGTTACACACGAAAACTATAGCGTTCAGACCGTTCAGACAACGCGGCCATACCATTTTTATACTACGAAAAACGCCATCCGGCGGCACACGGTCGCGACACGAACGAACTACCGAAAGAGACCGATAAATATCGAACATATATATATATATTATATATATATTAAACTGAAAATTAAGCCTAAATATGAAGATTCATTAAAATACCGGTAACTTAAGTCGAAAATGTATACAGAGGGAGCAATGGGCTTTTGGATGATGAGGAGGTTTGGGCATACCCAATGCTCCCACTTACTTACTGTTCAGTATAGGAAAATTGTTAACAATTGGTTTATTTTTAATTAACGTAACATAACTTCACGCCAGTTTTACCCGAAGAAGTAGGCAGCGGCTGTTAAGCCTCGTTTCTCCGTTATGTTCACGTCCCAAATGGAATAGGTAGCGAACCTATTGCCATACCGGGCACAAAGTTGTCAGTCATTGATATTTATCACACATAAATTACGAAAAGTCGTAGTGAAAAGTCACGTGTGGGTGGTAGAGCCAAGCAGTTTACTGCATGAATGGGCCGGCTCGACCGGTGAAATACCACGACCTCTCAGAAGACCGACGTAAAGTGGCTCATGTCGCGTTTCGTTCGGTGAGAGAGGTACCCGGAGGCCCACCCCCCTTCCCCATCCTTTCCTATCCACTTCTCCATTCTTTTCTATCCCCTATCCCTTAAAGGTTGACAACGCAACAGTAACACTATATGTGTTGCTGGTGTCTATGGGCGGCGTTGGTTGCTTACCATCAGGTGACACGCTTGCTCGTTTGCCCTCCTATCCCATAAAAAAAGTCATTGGTGTGAGGCAGGATTTGAACCCACTATTTCTTGAATCAGAAGCGGGATGCTCGGCACTGCGCTACCGAGACTTAGTCCTTAAAGGGTAATAACCAATCTCCGATAATTTAAGATACTGTTTAAGATGTTTTTTTTTATTCCTTAACTCTTATCCTTGGTTTCTGTTATTGATATAGTTTAGTAATAGTCTATTTGTTAACTAATTTTTGAATTCCATTATGGATATAAACTGTATTATAGGCCGTGCCCAAGCCTCCCACCGGATATGCCCAAGCCTCCCTCCCATAAGGAGCATTGGGCACTTTTGACTTAGTTTATAATATATCGCATAATGTTGAGACTGATTGTAATTTTTAAGAAAGCTCTTCAATTATATGTGGTGCAACAAAAATTGGCAGTAAAAGTTGATTATCTATAAAATCTAATTTTTTATGCAAGAAATGACCGGTGAAATACCACGACCTCTCAGAAGACCGACGTAAAGTGGCCCATGCCACGTTTCGTTCGGTGAGAAAGGTACCCGGAGGCCCACCCCCTTCCCCATCCTTTCCTATCCCTTTCCCTTAAAGGTCGGCAACGCAACAGTAACACTATATTATGTGCTGCTGGTGTCCAAGGGCGGCGTTAGTTGCTTACCATCAGGTGACATGCCTGCTCGTTTGCCCTCCTATCCCATAAAAAAAAATAATTGCAAAAAAGTGCCCATCCCTCCCCTACCTCCCCTATATTTATTTATTTGAATATATCCAAATCCCGGCGCACATTGTACCTGCCTGTGTTTAAATTTTAAGTTCTTATGTATTTTCTTTCTACTACTACTACTCTATTCTATTCCACTCCACCCCACTCCACTCCACTCCACCCCACTCCACCCCACCCCACCCCTTCACACTGACTTTATACGTCGATGCACTGTATCTTGGACGATGAACATCATGGATTCGTTCATTCGTGCGGGTGCGATCAGTCGGAGCGCACGTCACAAGTAATAGTAAACATTTATAAATACACTTATTTTACAACTACCCACATGGTAATTTTAAAATGTGATAATGGCTAGTTTTGAGCGATCTTTAAGCTATACTTCGATTATAAATGATGTGGAATGTGAGCCAAGTGATAAACAAGGAGTAAGCGTGGATGATGTAGAAAGTGTTGAAAAGGAAGTTTCTGTGGCGGGAAAGAGAGGAAGAGAGGATAGCGAAGAGGATAAGTAAGATATAGAAGAAGATAATGAAGGATTCTCTGCAGTCGTTAAAAGAAAACCAAAGCGGTTACACCGCAGTTCAGTTGAAAATAACAAACAGATGGTGAGACATTCAGATACATCATCTACATTTGGGGTTAGCTTGTCATCTAAACAAGTACTTCCTAAACAGTTTGGTTTAGCAAAACTTTTGATAGCTGAAGGGATAAGCAATATATTGAAAGTAATATTTAAAAGTCCTTACAAAGTTAATATTATTTTTGAACGTAAAGAAGATTCTGAGAAATTACTTAACTGTCCAAGGTTTAATGAATCAGACTTTAAATGTCAAATTATGGAAGAAGTTAACCTCTCCTATAGTGTAGTGAGGAATATAGATTTGGACATTGAAGAGGAGGAAATAATTGAACAACTTAAATGTGAATACCAAATATTTTCTGCAAGAAGACTTAAAAGATTGGATGACAAAAATAAGTGGATCAATAGTGCTGTTACTCGCTTAGCGTTTAAAAGTTCATCATTACCCTCCTATGTTACGGGATATGGTTGCAGGTTTAAAATCGACCCTTACGTTTTCCCTGTCACTCAGTGCTCAGGATGTTGGAAATTTGGACATACAAAAATGATCCAAAAATGTCCTACAGGAAAAATAAAATGCTCAAAATGTGGTTAGAATCATCAGAACTGCGACACCAAACAACTTGTATGCCTAAACTGTAAAGGACCACATATGTCCCTTGATAAAAGTTGCCCTATCTTTAATAAAGAAAAACAGATTAAATATATAATGAATGAGAATAATTGTACATATAAAATTGCTCTAAACCTACGTCAGCAAAACATAACGTCACAGAAACACACAGATGTACAAAAAGTTGGGAACACAAATGAAAAACAACAAACACCAACAACATCTAGAGATACAAATAATTACAAACAAATTAAAAATGACGTTAGGACACCATTAGAGCGTAATAAAATACTATAAATAATACAAATGACATAGACAAAGACGAGCCAAATGTTATTAGGGAAAAATTAAGAAAGAATCAAAGAATATAATCAAAAAATATTTCCAGATTTAAATAGAGAAGAGTCATGGTTTATTCTAGAATCATTTATATCTGAACGAAGTATAAACACAAATAAAGAGAAAAAATTTCCATCAATCGAAACTTTATACTATAAGATTAAAGAGATTGTTTTTGCTGATGTGACTTTTAAAGAAAAAATATATATGGCTGTAAAACTCATCATAAAGGAGATCACTTCATTTGTAATGGCAACAATAAGAGATTTAGATTTGATAAAAAAAATATTTGACGTTGAAGACTGGACAAACTCTAATGAATAGACTACATGATTTTAATATAAACATCACACAATGGAATGCACAAAGTTTGAAACCGAAGTTGCCTGATTTTGAACTCTTACTTAATAGAGAAAAAATACATATAGCAGTGATAAGTGAAACCTGGCTGGCATCTGACTCTGACTTAAATATATATACATATCGTCAAGACTGGAGTGATGGTTATGGCGGGGTGGCCATTGTATGTCTTAAGTCTCTTAAATCGTATGTAACTTCCATAAATAATTGTAATTCTGGAATAGAAATAATTAGCATCAAAATTGTAAATTGCAAATCCCTTCATACTGTAGTTTCTATATATTGTCCATCATCTATTTGTACTACACAAGCAGATTGGGATAACATATTTTCAAAATTTTCCTCTAAAGCCTTAGTTTTGGAGGATTTTAATGGTCATCATTCTAATTGGTCTAACAGAATTGATGTGAGAGGCAATCAACTTTGTGATAGTTCTATAAATAATAACTATATTTCACTAAATGATGGTAGAACAGTGGTAAAGCCAAGCAGTTCACTGCATGAATGGGCCAGCTCGACCGGTGAAATACCACGACCTCTCAGAAGACCGACGTAAAGTGGCTCATGCCGCGTTTCGTTCGGTGACAGAGGTACCCGGAGGCCCACCCGCCTTCCCCATCCTTTCCTATCCCCTATCACTTAAAGGTCGGCAACGCAACAGTAACACTATATGTGTGCTGGTGTCCATGGGCGGCGTTGGTTGCTTACCATCAGGTGACACGCCTGCTCGTTTGCCTTCTTGTCCCATAAAAAAAAAGACCGACCAGGGTTAAGTTAGTTGAAAGTCATTCAAGTCATTCAAGAAACGTCACCTGATATATCCTTTTGTACCACAGATCTAAGTGCCAACACCACATGGCACGTATCCAATGAAAATCTGGGTAGCGATCATCTATTTATTAATATAATGTGTAAAGTATAAAGATTCCCTTTCTTACGTAGTGTAAGAAAAGGAATTTTAAAATGGCTAACTGGGCGAATTTCAAAACCACATTCACAAATTTAGTTTCTGTAAATAATATATCTTTTCATAACCTGCAAGAAATGTATGTATCATATTATAATAATATATTAATTAACAAAGCTGCAGAAAAAAATATCCCTATAATAAAGATTTGTACTAATCCTACCATTAAATTTATACCTAAGAACTATTGGAATATAGATATCTCAAAAATAGTAGCACATCGTAGATTAGCACTGAAACGGTTTAGACGAAATCAAACTCCCCAGAATTTAGGACAACTTAAAATTAAAATTGCTGAAGCCCAACGCATTATCAGACGAGCCATGTCCCAGAGCTGGCATAACTTTTGTGACAGTATTGATCACACAACTTCTTTGTCAAACATGTGACGGAAACTTAGATGGATGAAAGGTTTCAGACATTCCATGTCTTACATTTCAGACCAAAGTAAAGTGGAGCTATTAAATTCTCTGACACCTGATTTTGTTCATGAGCCGCCTAAGACTTTTAACATAACATAACATAACTTCACGCCTTTTGTTACCGGAAGGTGTAGGCAGCGGCTGGTAAGCCTCATCTCGCCGTTATGTTTACCCCCTAAATGGAATAGGTGGCGAACCTATTGCCATACCGGGCACAAAGTTTTTCAGTCATCGATATTTATCACACATAACTTCCAAAAACCATTTCGAAAAGTCATTGGTGTGAGCCAGTGTCTGGAATCGAACCCCGGACCTCTGGATCAGAATCCGTGTGCTCATCAACTGCGCCACCGAGACTGTTAAGACTTTTAATTCCTCAAATTCCACATTGGAGGCAGACTTTTCTCTGCATGAAATGAATGTCTGTATTAAAAGTAAAGATACATCTCCGGGGCAGGATGGTATAAATTACAGGATGCTATACAATTTACCAGACGCAGGAAGACAGCTTTTTGCTTGCTTGCTTTTTTTTCTTGCTTCAAATATATAACCGGATATTCATTTCTGGATACATTCCTACCCAGTGGCGAGATACAATAATTGTTACAATACCAAAGTCGGACCATTCTAAACTTCGACCTATTGCCTTAATTTCTTGTATAAGTAAAATTTTTAATTTAATGTTAACAAAACGATTAGAATGGTACATAGAGAATAGATGTATATTATCACGAAATACAGTTGGGTTTAGAAGGAATCAATACAGTCTAGATTGCCTCGCTCAGCTTATTACCAATATATAGATTGGATTTACACATAACTTACCAACTTTGTTGTGCTTCCGAGACTTGAAGGTGATAATGTACTTATCACAAAAGTAGTAACTACTTTAGATGAGCTATAAGTTGGTTCCAAGATATGCAACTATCTTTGGGAATTTTTAAAAGAACGCCATCTCCAAATTCGATGTGAACATAATGATATTGTTAGATAGACAAATAGAGGCATTCCACAAGGAGATCCCATATCACCTTTACTTTTCAACATTGTCACTTTTAGAATATGTCAAATCATTCAAGAAGTTACTGTTTGCCAGTACGCAGATGATTTTATTTTGTATACTAGGACTGATAATCTAGATGATAGTGTCTCTGTTATGCAAAATTCTTTAAATTGTGTATTAGCCTTATTGGAGAATTTAGGCCTTGAATGCCTTCCAGCTTCATGATATCCTTGATAACAGATATTGGTATAATAAGAAAAAACCATTGCTAGCAATAACTTTTCATGAAATACGACCGTACCCTATAGCTTCTTCGTATCCAATTGAAATGTATACATTGGGCACCTGGATGTCTAACATTAATTTTAAAAACACATTAAACGAGTCCTTGCACAGCCTTAAACACCCCAAATCATGTTATGAAATGAATACAATTAAAGTAGAAGTTTTTCTTTTTTTCGTTTTTTTTTTTCAGGAATTACGTCAAAAGTACCACGATCCTTATTGTTTATTTACTGATGGATCCAACTCTTCAAATGGCACCGATGCCGCATATTACGACTCTGTATCCATAACTCACGGTATTTATCACTTGAATAACGATTTATGTATTATGACTGTCGAATTATTTGCAATATCCCAAGCTTTACGTTACACTAATGCTCTAGATAACCACAAAATAGTTATCTTCACAGATAGTCGAAGTGCTATTCTCCATATTGCTCGGTGTGTCTCTGGTAGCAGAGGTAAACCGATAGCATATACCATTCTAGACCAAATTTGTGTAGCTAAGAGCAGAGGCTTGGATCTGACAATTCAATGGATTCCTTCCCACATAGGATTGTATGGGAATGAGGAGGCCGACAGATTAGCAAAGCTAGATGCATGTGAGGGATCTGATATCAATTTATTACCAACCCATTCCGAAATTTTAATTAAATCTAAAATAAAATGTTGCGATATGTTTAAAAAATATTTCAATGAAAGATCTAAAAGTAAGGGGATATAATACAGAAGCATACAAAGCGAGCCTCCTCATCTACCAGGGTTTTTAAATAGTAAATTAAGTGGATGACTAGTTGTTACTGCTTTGAGGTTACGTTCCGGAGACATTCCTAGTAGAAAATTCGCTTTTCTGATGAAGAAAACTGGTTCACTTAATTGTGAACAGTGTACCTGACGATGTAAATCACTTACTAACGGAGTGTGTCCGGAATGTTCATATTAGAAACTATATAATTGATAAATTGAATGTGAATGTCCGAGATATCGGAATTATCGGAACAGTATTTTATCTGCGCCAAACTCTGAGGCAGCGAGGTTGTTATATACATTTAAAATAGCTTAAAAGTAGTTTCATTGTCTAATAGGACAAAAATCCTTTTAATCAATAAAGATAAAAAAGCATGGATTCGTTAGGAAACGGTCTACTTCGGACAGGGTAGAATGCTCACCGCGACCCCCTGGCTCCCCATCATGACGGAGAAGTGCGCTGCAGTGGTTTAGTGGGTATACCGGCTTCCACACCGCGTGAGCCCCACATCCCCCTGTCGATGGTCCGGTGTAGGCCGGCGCCGGCGGGGCAATGCGTAAACCCTGGCATTCCACTGCGCAAACAAAAAAAAAAGGAAACGGTCTACTACTTCAAACTTAATACTATCGCTTGATTACATATTTGCAGGTATGGAACAGGGTGCTCAGGTCGATGTGATATACACTGATTATAGTTAATGTTTTGACCGTATCGATCATGTGTTGCTTCTCGAGAAGCTGCTGGCCGCGGTGATACACTGTGACTTATATCGATGGTTTTGTTTTTATATTTCAAATCGGACACAAGCTGTCGTTCTCCTTGGATACACATCCAGATGGTGTAGTGAGGGCACACTATTTTGGGCTCTATTTTGGGACCTTTATTGTTCCTATTATTCATCGCCGATATCAGACAGTGTTTTGAACATTCTTACATTCTGGTTTTTGCTGATGATATGAAGATACACAGAATAGTTAGGGATGTCTGTGATTCAAACCTATCGCAGGCCGATCTTCTTAGATTTGAGGCGTACTGTTACCGTAATAAACTACAGTTGAATGTATCCAATGCAATATGACTTACTCACGCTGGAAAACTATAGTTCGCTCTGACTATAAACTGTGCAGCCAACCGATCAGCAAGGTTGATAGTGTAACAGATCTAGGTATCGTCTTGGATAGCAAAGTTTTCTTGACCAACATATAGACCATATAATAACTAGCTTCTAGGGCACTGGGGTTCATCATTAGACAGTCTGCTCATTTTAGTTCCCTGAAATCCATCAAAGTTTTATATTGTTCATTCGTACGTAGCCACCTAGAGTACGCATCACAGGCTTGGAATCCTCAATATGAGATCTACCGGTCTCGTATTGAGGGAGTCCAAAAAAAGTTTTTACGCTATCTGGATTTTAGGGCCGGACTGTGTTCAGAAGATTATGGTCATCGTTGCAGGAGGTATCACTTTTTGCCACTGCACTGTAGACGACTGATAGATGACATATGCTATTTAACGAAAATTGCGAATGGTTCAGTAGACAGCCCTGAATTGTTGGCGAAAATAAACCTACGCACCAACAGCCCCGCGTATCGGCCGCGTCCGAACTATAGATGCAATTCTTTTATATTAAGAAGTTCACGCGATTTCAAGAGGGTGTTGCGGGAAGTAGATATTGACTTATTTCATACAAAGATATGCACAGCCAGAAGGGTAATGACTAGATATATTTTTCAGTTCTAGGCATATAGTCCGGGGATAAGCAAAATATATATGTGTGTATAATATGTAGGCATAGGCATGATGTATGTGTATATGTGTATATGTATATGTGTGTGTACGTATGTACTGCAATATGTAAATAATAATCCACTTATACTTATATGTGGAGACTTGTAATCGGCAATTTGTGTATCTAGTTGGTTTAATCTTTATATATGTCATTAGCCAGTAAGTCTTCCGAATAAATAAATAAATAGAGGGGCATACAAGCAGGCCTGGCACCCGTTGGTAAGCAACAAACGCCACCCATAAGCACCTGAACACAGATAGTGTTACAATTGCGTTGCCAGTCCTTACAATGGGATATGGCAGGGGTTGGAAGTGGGGTGTAAAGGGGAGAGGGAAGGGGTTGGGGCTCCGGATACCTCTCTCACCAAACGAAACGCGGCATTAGCCACTTTACGTCCATATTCAGAGAGGCCGTGTTATTTTACTGGCCGAGCCGGCCTATTCATGCAGCAAACTGCGTGGTAGAGCCAAAAATATTAAATGTACGTACTGCTATATACATACAATGTATCCCTTTTGGCCGTCCCTGCACTCCGTTATGCCACCTCAGCACTTTGCCGCTATGTCCGCTAAGACCATTCATCCAATCTTCTGTCTCATTCCTACTTCCTAGTAAGACGGCAGTCCTAATTAAAATCAAGTTTAATTATTTATTTATTTTTAAAGACAATTTTCGTTCTTTCCTCGCGCTTTGCTTCCGGAGTGAAAGACTATGAAATGTAGGACCAAGACATCTCTGAGTTCGAATAAAATTGAGGATCACAAGAGTCGTTCTAGTCGCAGCTTATGCTCCCGTCAGCTCCGCTGATATGCATGAACTCAAGGAGTTTTGGGAAACTATTAGGGATATTCTGGTTTGGTTGAAGGAAATGAAAAGATAATTCTATTTCTTTGTGGTGTTCTTAATGGATGGGCCGAAACCAAGACAGATGGCCTGCAGGTTATCCTTGGTCTGTATGGATTTACTCCATGCTGGTAAGCCGATCTTGGACGTATGTTTGAACGAAACGTCCTAATGTGTAACACATTATTCTGTCATAAACATATTCACAGGTATACGTGGAGACTGAATAAACAAAAAAGCATGATTGATCAGATTCTGGTAGATAGTCGTCTATTAGACGTCTACTAGAGCCTACAGAAGCCCCACTCTTGATATGGACCACTAGCTGGTGGTAAACCGGTTCGTGTGTGCTTTCAAGAAATGGAGGCACTGGCGAGTGCGTATCCATTTCGGAGAACTTGAAACGATTTAATGTGAGAAATTAGAAGATAAAAGTGTACAGAGTATGTATGTAGACCTAGTCAGTAAAAGACTCAATGACACGAGTCTTTCTGACTTAGGTGTTGAAGAATGCTGGGAAAGAATGAAAGATAATATAGTGAATAGTGCAACAGAAGTATGTGGTTGTACAAAAAGGCATAAGATTCTGAAAGGAGATGGGACTGGCGGGACGCGGATATAAAGTCGAAAGAAAGAAAAAAGTCTGGTTGGATTATGTCTCAAGTTTGGATCAGAATGATAGTATGACAGAGAAAAAGTATAAGAGCTACTGCCGCTGCATGAATAAAATGAAAACCAAAGCCTTAGTGAAAAGGAAGCGTGATAGATTATTTGCATATGAGAAAGTGAGGTTGAGGGACAATTTCGAAACAAACTCTTCTGTAGGGAAGCTAGAGAGTCTTCGTCAACATCCAGAATGGACAAAATTATGTCTAAGGCTGGTGACATTCTTGCAATGACATGTCTTGGACAGATCCAGGAAACAAGCGTAGATAGGTATTCTACGTTTTGTATAGTAAGTTACGGTGTGCTTAAGACTCAACACAGCTGTTTCCGTTGACAATCCAGGTCGAAATCCGAACTAGTTGTCATGAGGCTTTATAAACTTATTCAGTTGTTTATTAAGCACACCGTCAAAGACCTTGCCTATTATAGTGGCAAGAGAGATAGGCCTATAGTTCGATGCATTCGCGAGATCACTATATTTATTTAGAACGACTACTGTCCGCGTCATCTTATCTGGTAAATAACAATGAGCATTATATAACAGCGATAAAACCCTCGAAACACCGGCGTACCGAAGATGCTCAATGCTCAGCCTGACATGACCCGGAGATTTACCTCGTGACATAGATGTTATTATACAGGGTTATTCTAAATGATGGACCCATTTTCAAAAGTAAAAATTTTATTAAAGTAAAAATGCAAAATGAACAACCTTTATACCAATGAAAAGAGAAAGTTTCAAAGTTTGTGGCTGGTGGTGATGGTTCCATAACCGGCCGGTAGAGTTCTCGCGCGACAATAGGCCGCCATTTCGTGTAACTGTTCAGTTGTGAGTGAGCGGGCGACTGTTGAGCACAAGGTTTTTTGCGTTATTGAGTTTGCAAAAAGTGAGTCGCAAATTGTAGTGCAGCGGGCATTTCGTACCAAATTCGGGATTGAACCTCCAACTAGAAAAAGCATTAGCCTTTGGTTTAAGCAATTTCAACAGGCTGGAAGTGTGTTGAAAGGAAAAAGCACAGGCCGACCACGTGTGTCAGATGATGATGTCAGACGGATTGAAGAAAGTTTTCTTCGTAGTCCTGCTAAGTCAACAAGTAGAGCTAGTAGAGAGCTTGGAATACCCCAAACAACTGTATGGAAAGTTTTGAGACGGCGTTTGTTGTACAAGCCCTACCGATTACAACTTGTCCAGGCTCTCAAACCTGATGACAAAGAGAAGCGTCTCGAGTTTTGTGGTTATGTGCTACAAATGATGGAGGACCACACGTTTCTACAGAGTGTAATTTTTAGCGATGAAGCGACTTTCCACCTTAGTGGAAAAGTCAATAGGCACAATGTTCGCCTACGGGGTTTGCAAAATCCACATGCAACATTGGAACACGAAAGAGACTCGCATAAGATAAACGTGTTCTGTGCCTTATCCTGTACAAAGGTTTACGGGCCATTTTTCTTTGCGGAAACAACTGTAAATGGAATAATTTATCTGGACATGTTAGAACAATGGCTTTTTTTTTTTTTTTTTTTTTTTTTATGGAGAAAAGGGGCAAACGAGCGAGCGGGTCACCTGGTGGTAAGCGATCACCGCCGCCCATGGACATCCGCAACACCAGGGGCGTCGCATCAGCGTTGCCGGCCTTTAAGATAGGAATACGCTCGTTTCTTGAAGGTACCAAGGTCGTAGCGGTCCGGGAATACCGTTGCCGGCAGCTGGTTCCATATAGGAGCAGTGCGTGGCAGGAAGTGACGGCTGAATCGCACTGTCGTAGATCGCCAACTATTCAGCCGATGTGGATGGAGACACTGGCGAGTCGGGCGATTGCGAAAGTCAAAGTGGCTGTTTCCTCAACTTGCGGAAGACGCGCAAAACTTCATTTTCCAACAGGATGGTGCTCCGCCCCATTGGCACTTAGCTGTACGAGGCTTTTTAAATGAATCCCTTCCTCATCGCTGGATAGGTCGCAGGGGAAACGAGGACTCAATAACACCAGATACGCTTTCTCGCGTGTGGGATGAGTTTGGCTACCGTGTTGATGTTTGCCGTGCAGCAGCCGGAGGCCACATTGAACACTTGTAAGGTATTAAAAAAAACTTTGAAACGTTCTCTTTTCATTGGTATAAAGGTTGTTCATTTTGCATTTTTACTTTAATAAAATTTTTACTTTTGAAAATGGGTCCATCATTTAGAATAACCCTGTATTACTGATATCTTCCATATTAATCTGAGTACCTAGTGCCCTGCCGGGCTCAACACTGAGCACTATGCGTGATGTTCCTAAGGGGGACTTTACATGGAAGCGCTCTCTAAAGTGGTTAGCTATATCGGCCGGATCAGTCATCCCGCCAATGGACACAGGAATACCCGGTCTACTGCATAAGTTATTTGTGTTTTTCCAGAAAGACTGAAAATCGTTTTCAGAGTGGTATGCTGCTAGGGTGTCCATTTTTATTTGATTTTCATGATCCTGACACCACTTCAGTCGAGATTTAAAAAGTTTTCGAGCCTCGTTCATTTTTTTGTAATAATAACCGGATTCTGGTCTACCATACGAAACCCACAACATAAAGTAATGGCGCGCATCCCTATGTGCATCGGCTACATGCCTGTTCCAACCAACGACTTTCTTGTTAGTAGATCTAGTTTTACAACAATTAGTGGCTGCCTCACTAATAATGTTCACAATACTCTTATAAAATAAATCTATAGCATTTCTATGGCTACTGATATTACATGTCAACCCACAGCAGTTACAGAGTTCTTGTGGGAGATTGAGCAAATTTCACTTAGCATTACACTCATTTGTATATAGTTCTATCTGTTTCGGGTTTCTCGCTCCACATATACACTTGTTATACGAAAAATTTACATTAGGTATTAAAGATGTCAGAATATTTAAATTGCACTCAATCGCTAAAAGATAATGGTCTGACCATAGAACATCATATAACACAGACACGCCCACAACAGACTGGACAGTGGCTGGACGTGGCTTTTGTAACTAGACAGTGGTCGAGCCAGCGCTTAGATCCGTGCGCCTCACTCACAAACGTGTGCGTGTCAGATGCCGTTCCTAACATGTCAGTATCTATACAATTCCAATTTTGTTCTGCACAGAAATCAACAAGTTCCTCAATAGACTCTTTCAGATGGATGTGCGTTGAAATCTCCCAAAATATAAACATAATCTACACCAGAGTTCTCTATAATAGCACTTACCGAACCGAGGATATCCGTAAAAAGAGTTTGATTAATACAAGCGTCCGTAGGCATATACTTAGTCATGCCATAAATATTGTAACAAAGAAAAAATTTTTTTTTTATTGCAACTAACATTTATTACTTTTACAGTGTATTACTTTAATACATAAATATAAAACGATATAAAATATAAAAAGCTTATTCGAAGTGGTCTCCATTGGCTGCAATACATGCCTTTAAACGTTGAGGCCAGTTATCAATAGAAACACGCACTCTTTCCATGGGAAAATTCTTCACTGCCAATCATATGGATTGTTTTAGGGATTCTAAATTATTATGACGTTTAGAGCAAGCCGTACTCTCTAAAACTGACCACAAATCATAATACAGTGGATTAAGATCGGGACTAGACGACGGCCAGTCTTCAGCTCTAATGAAGTCCGAAACGTTCGCTTCCAACCAAGATTGCGTGGACCGAGCTTTATGACCCGGTGCCGAGTCTTGCCGGAAGGACCATTCTTCGTTATTGAACATGGTGTTGTTAAGGGGCTTGACTACCTTTTCAAGAATGGTATCTTGATACACTTGTGCCGATACCTTTTTCACAAAAATATGGCTCAGTCACTCCTTCGTAGCTAACACCCCACCAAACCATCACTGAAATCGGATAATGCCCACGTTGCACTCTGTCAACTAATTGGGAAGCTTCCTTAGAGCTTTGAGCATAAATACGGTCATTTTGTTTGTTAAAATGTTGCTCAATTGTAAAAACTTTTTCATCCGGAAACAATATTTTTCTGTGACCTCCCTTTGCGTACCACTTCAGTAGTTGTTTGGATTTTAACACCCTATTCTTTTTTAAATTATCAGTTAATAACTGACCAGTGCGCCTCTTATAGGCTGCAAGTCCTAAGTCATCTTTTAAAATACGCGACATTGTTCTAGGTGATATCTTCATCTCCCGAGATAAAATCTTTTGCTTGCGGACAGGATTTCTTCGAATTCTTTCCCTTACTGCTTTGACCACCTTTTTCGTACGAACACTACGTAGACGGCCAGGTGCTTTTCTGTCACAAACAGAGGAGGTCTCATTGTACCTATTAATAACCCGGTACACAAACATTTGACTAATACCAAGTGTATGGAGAGTTTTAAAAATTGCATTTGGCTCCATACCTACTTTGTGTAATGCAATCACAGCGATTCGGTTCTCTTTATCACCCCACTCCATTTTAATATCGCAAAATATTGTACAATGTATTGGCGCCAAAACGAGAAAACACAATGAACAATCGTATAAAAATGACAGATTCCAAATTCAAATGTAATATTTTTTTATTTTTAGTTGTAACAGTATTTATGGCCAGACTAAGTATATGTCACGGTAAGAGTGAATAATTGAAGATTATTAATAATTATCTACTATTATTAATAATTACCGAAAGTCGAGGTTAAAGTGATAAATTAATCACATTTGACGGTTATTATTAATAATTTAACCCTAGTACTGATAAATGTAATAAGTGGCTCGGCTTAGTTGGCTCGGTTTTATTGTTTTAAAAGCACGTGCACGTTATTTGTTGTTGCTTACTAGGGTTAGTTAATTGTTTAGTTTAGGTTTAGTTTAGGTTAGGTTTTAGGTTTTTTTTTGTTTCTAGGCAAGAGTCAGAATCCTCATGGACACCCAAACTACGTCACGTATGAGGTAGTTTGGGTAGTGCCGGACTCTTATCGGCTAAACCTGTCTCCTGCCCTCTATGCTTTCTCCATAGACTGAGACTATTATAACTTTTACCAATATGTGTCGTGAATTATTAATAATTACTACTAAAAGTAATAAATTTCGATCGTTTATTCACATTTACCAAAACATGTGGTTATTATTAATAATTTTGTAAAAATATTAATAATTTTCAATTAATCAGATTTACCGTAACATATACACTCATCACTAATAACGATTTATTATCTAACACTATTTTAACTGCACATAAACGTGGATTCTGAATAACATGCACATTTTGAAATAGCTCTCGTCTCCGCAGTAAGGCAACTTCTCCATACGGTCTACCTTGTAAAATTCCCTCTGATGTATTTTCTGCTGATACTCCCACGTAACTAAAATCATCACTTATTGTGCCCAGATATGTTATCTCATCCGGTAACAGCCATGTTGCTTGGAGCGCCACAATATCTGATGATTTACATATGTCTCTTAAACAATGTAAAGACCTCTTCACATTCTAACAATTAAATTGTATAGATTTCTATTCATCATTAATTGATTTGAGAAGCGCCGATCTCCATTTGAGGATTATCGAGTATCTCTTTTGGTTTGAAATGTATAAAACGGCGAAAAATTACCCCCTGTGGCCATATCTTAGCATCTAAAAATATATATCTTTTATGTTGAGGCACAAAGAACTTGTCTGCGTCATGATTACAAGCTCTTTTAATTGTTATTTTCTCCATCGAGATAGTTTCACCAGTTTTTTGTAGAATATAGTCCGTAATATCCGATTGCAACGTATTCTTATTTATGTTGGAGATAAATATAGGCACTTGTTTATCAGCCGCTTTGAACTTATCTTCTGCTGTAACTGCAACACTCCCAAAATTACCCACCAAACGGTTCCTTGTCTTATGTTTCTTAGACTTCACCAATGTGAAACCATCCTTATTTTTTAAAATGTCTGCATAAGTCGGTATGTACTGGTTCGATACATGAAACGCTTGATCGCGCGTTTGTGTTATGCTTGCTAGATTATCATTGGTAGATATTAAATGAGGACTACCCTCACCGCGTTCCATCTCACGGCATTCATAACGGCGCATACATACATTTATAATATTCATAATGTTTTGCAAAAACGGTCCACAACTACCCTCAAGTCCGTTTTGAGTAACATTTACTAAATTAAAATTATGTTCGTTCACTGTTGGTGATAATACTTGCTGTCGTAAATTAGTATGTGGCACTTCACAGTTTGCTCGGTTTGAACTGACCTTAGCAAGCGACGGTGACAATAACTGAGAAGTGTTATTCTGACATAGTTTCTTAATATCTTCAAGCTGATCTCGGGTGGCGTAATCCGAATCCTGACGATGCTAAATATCATATTCGAATGTTTTGATCGAATTATTGCATTATCATCGATCGCTGATCGGTGTAAAAAGTTTAAATAAAATTGGATCGGATTTTAAGACCCTAAATCGACTATTCTCCCATAACATTATTTGTTGAATTATATGTAACAAGTTTCACTTTTGACGTGGTTTTTATTAAGCCACTCAATTTTTTTTTACTATGCTTATTCATGGTTCATTATTTTTGCTCTGGTAAGGATGGGAGGCGAGTGGACGCAGCGCGTGGAGGCGATACCAGGCGAGGCAGAGGTGTGGCGCGAAGTACGTGGACTGCGCGAGCACACCGTGTACACGATGTGGGTGCGCGCGCACGGAGCCGCGGGGGACGGGCCGCCCTCGCGCGCGGTCACGGCCGCGCCCGCAGCGCCCAGTAAGGCTCGCCACACACTCACGTCGCATACTATTCCACTCCTATTGATATTAACATGTTTTGGTCGTGACGTGGCACGTATACAGTGGCGGCGAGGATCACGTCGCTGAGTCGCGCGGTGCAGGTGGCGCAGGGGGCGCAGGGGGCGCGGGTCCGGTTGCGCTGCGCGGCGGTGGGCGCGCCGCCGCTGCGCCGCACATGGACGCCCAGCCCGCCTGCGCACACATCACACACACTAACTGACAACGGAGATCTCCTCATCCACAGTCAGTCAAATAATTATTTTTTAAAGTAAAACTTCTTAAACGTTTACTCCTCGTCAGCTTTTAACTCATTTAACGCCCGCTAGCCGCAGATGACTGTTGAGTTTTTGAAGTGAAACTTCTTTAGAATCGTTGTGATTTCAAACCGGATGCAATGGAAATACGACAGGTAAGAGACATAAATCCTACAATGCGTAGGATGAAGCCAGGAAAGAATGAGACAGAAATATACATACTATTTTATTATATATTAACGGTCTCTCCTCTTAGTTTTTTGGAATTTCAGTTTCTACATTGACACACTGTATAGAAACAATTTTTATAATCACAAAAATATCCAAAGGCTAAAAGCTCGATGTCACGCAATTTAGAGATTGTTCGAAGCGGCGTATCCACTTGGCTACGGATGGTAGTTGAAGTGATTGTCAATTACCCGTATGTATAATAACTAACTACGAAAATTTCGGAATGCGATTTCTTTTATGTATTGCCATCTATGTCCATCAGGTAATACTACATACTACACAGATTACCGATGTAGATTTGAACGACTTCCTCAACTTTATTTAAGGTTTAGCGACATCTATGAACTAAATCAATAATTATCAATAATGATAACGATTGAACGAGTTGTTTTTAAATATTTGTGTCAGCCATGAGCCAGTATTACTTTAGTTCGTTTTATGTGAATAATAAAAAAAATGCTTGTATTGGACATATAATATATGCAATTAGTACAGAGAAAAATAACACATCAATATAAATAAATGAAACGTGACATTCCAAATTTAAAATATTTTTCTTTTTAAAACATTCTTAAAATAAACTAGAGTTCACATCAAAGAGTGTGTTTAAGTATATGTGTGTTATTATTTAACTGCGTGTTTGTGAGTACTTTTATATGTTGTTGTGCTAAATAATAAGTTTTATAAGTTGCCGAAAATTAATGCCGAAAAGTGTCGTCAATATCGACGCAAAAAAGTAAAATAAAATTAAAATGAAAAAAAAAATCCCGGAAAAACTTCAACAGAATGTAGTTGCGAGTTTCGTGCGCGTAAAAAACACTTATTTAACAATCAAAATAGATGTTCAAATATAAATGTTAATGTGACTGATGTAATAAATGGTAAGTCTAAATATTTTTTAATCCTATTTTAAGTATAAACTAATATTTTAATGTTTTTCAATCAATCAATTTGATTTTAATTTATACTGATCATGGATTATATACTAGCTGACCCGGCGAACTTTGTTCCGCATCAAAAGTAATAAATAAGTAAAATTTGGACCTTGAAAAGTTCAATTTGTGCTATTTATCGGCACGCGTTTTGGTGCGCAACGCCACTGCTATGTCCCGCTATGTTAATACTGTAATATCTTCGTAAATATTCGTTTAAATTACATGCTGTGAAGGGCTATATTGATCTATATTAAAAACACAATCTATTTAATACACTTAATTGGATGAAAATTAATGCTGTAATGTTTCAAATCGCTTCGTAAATGAGCCATTATTTCTCGTAAAATGTAAACAAATAAAAATGGTCATTGTAGGTTATTTCTAAAAGATGGACATATGCCCTCGCGGACTTTTTTGTAGACCTTCTAAAGGTGTTTAATAATGTAGAACATTATTTTTATCTCTCACTTAGGATTCAGCCAGCAGCGTTTGCAAATAAAGTGCTAAATCTCAAAAATTATCATTTTATAGTCTCGGTGGCCCAGTGGTCGAGAACACGGTTTCTGATCCAGAGGCCCGGGTTCTATTCCAGACGCTGGCTCACACCAATGACTTTTCGAAATTGTTTTTGGATGATAAGTGTGATAAATATCGATGACCGAAAACTTTGTGCCTGGTATGGCAATAGGTTCGCCACCTATTCCATTTGGAAAGTAAACATAACGGCGAGACGAGGCTTAACAGCTGCTGCCTACACGTGAAGTTATGTTATCATTTTTTTCTTAACAACATCATATATGAATTATTATTATAGATCAAAACCACCCCGTCGACACACGGTAACTATTAAAAACAAACTGCATTAAAATCCGTTGCGTAGTTTTAAAGATATAAGCATATAAGGAGACAGACAGCAGAAAGTAACTTTGTTTTATACTATGTAATGATATATATCGATTTACTGAAGTTTCACTTCTAGCGTGTGTGAATTGCAGACATACCATTTTTTTATCTTATTTTGTAAATCACAACTCTTATGTACTAAACATTTAAATATATTATATATTTAAATGTTTCTTTAATAATTTTACCTGCACCTATATTCAATTAGGTCACCCATCCAAAACATTGCCACGCTCGTAGTTACTTAACTTTATAATCGGACGATAAGAGACGTATGCAATGTGCTATGCTATATATACTGCATACGACAGCAAGCAGAAGCCAATAGCTCGTTTCTGAAGCACAAAAATAGACTGAATTTCAGCTGCTTTACCCTATAGTAAAATCATTAATATGGATAATAAACAATAGTGGACCGAGAATGGAACCCTGAGGAACGCCCATAGACACTGGTGATCCAGACAATCTCGCTCCGTTTACATCAACAAACTGAAACCTGTTGCTTAAGTATGATGCAACAAGACTAAGTACAGTGTTTTAATACCGTCGTGACTCAGCTTACGTAAAAGTGTGTGGTATTTCACGTAGTCGAAAGCTTTAGAGAGATAACAGAATACGCCAATTGCAACTTGCGTGTTCTCCCAAGCATCGAAAATATGTTTAATAAGAGTCAGTAGTAGAAGGACCTTTTATAAAACCGTACTGCTAACCTAACCTGCTTTGTGAAAAAGATTATTTAAAATGGTTTAGTATTTGATTTGAAATAATTTGAAATGCACCTGCAAAAGACTGAGGATCATAATTATTTATGCCTGGCGTTTGTAGACAAGGAGAAAGACTTTGATTCCGTCGAAACTTGGGCAGTCCCTCCAGAGGCGCCAAATTGACTATCGGTATATCGAAGTGTAGCAAGGTTTGTATAGAAACGCACCTATGTCAGTTCGGATTGTGTCTGTGAGTACGAATCCAATCCCATTGTAAAAGGTGTCAGGCAAGGGGAAGCAATGTCCCCGAAGCTGTACACCGCTGCATTGGAAGACATATTCAAGCTCCTGGATAGGTCTGGACTAGGCATGAACATCAATGGCAATTTGAACAATGTGTGTTACCAATTAAATCCACAATACGAAGATACGCAAGAGATCTCGCGTGACCGACATAGCCCGTAAGATCAGCATACTGAAGTGAGTGTAGATGGGCAGGCCACATCGCTCGACGAACCGATTACCGCTGGGGTAACGTGGGTGGGGTACGTCCAGCAGTGGCCCATAAAATTCTAATGATTATGTCTGTATGTCAAGTATTAAGAAATAAAATTGTGTTTTTTAAATTATTTTTTGTAGTATTAGTATTCTAATATTCGACTAATATCGTATTCGGCTAATATCTTGCATATCCGACAAACAATACATAACAGTTTCCTCTTTATAGGCTCACTAGGAACATAATTTACTTTAGTATATTATTATATATGTATATTATTTATTTCAGTATATTACAATTGATTTTTTTAAGGGATAGGAGGGCAAACGAGCACGCGTGTCACCTGATAGTAAGCAACCAACGCCACCCATGGACACCAGCAACACATATAGTGTTACTGTTGCGTTGCCGACCTTTAAGGGAAAGGGGATAGCGGCATGAGCCATATTACGTTGGTCTTCTGAGAGGTCGTGGTATTTCACGGGTCGAGCCGGCCCATTCATGCAGCGAATTGCTGGACTCTATATGTGATGAAAACGAAAGTTATGATATTTGAAAGAGTCCATCCATACGAATGCAAGGATAATTGTTGACAATGTAGTGCTGGAAAAGGTGAATGAAATTGTATATCTTGGATGCGATTTTAGCAGGGATGGAAGATACACCACGGATATAGAAAGAAGAGTGGCGTTAGGAAATAGAGTAAATGGGGCGTTGGGAAGATTCCTGGGCGCAAAAAAATATTAGCAGAAAAGCCCAACTAGCAATCCGCAATACAATACTGATTCCTACGCTAACTTATGGAAGCGCGAGCTGGGTATGGCAGAGTGTTGATGAAAGTAGAATAAATGCGGTCGAAATCGTCCGCATCGTCCGCGTCGGATCTGCGGAATATCAGCGGAGTGATCCTAGCTGACCGCTGACCGAAATAAGGTTATAAGAAAGGAAGGCGGCTTGAAAGAGAGTGTCGGTGCAAAAGTAAGAAAGGGTATGCTCCGATGGTCCGCACATGTAGAAAGGATGGATGATGCAAGATTGACGAAGCAGATATACAATACAATGGATGTAGGAGTCGAGGACGGCCAAGACACACATTCCATGACCAAATAGAACGTGTTCTGGAGGAAGGTGATGTTAAGAGCCTCAAAAATCGACTCGCGTGCATGAAAAGATTTATTCTCATAACTCTTTTCAATGAAGCAAGTGAGGTGTGTAAGAATCGTGCCTTATGGCGCTCCGTTCTCTATGCCTACCCGCAAGGGATTTGGCGTGAAGTTATGTATGTATGTATATTACTTGTATAGAAAGTAACTTGATGTTTAATTTTCATTTATCATATACCAGAGGAATCATTATCAAATATAATATTTTACATAGATAATTTAATGAAAAACAGACACAGTTAACATTTATTCCAATTATGTAATTTATTAATTTCTTGATGGTTAAATAATCTTCTAAAACATCATTTACAAGTTCAGTTAACTTTAGTTATTACTAGGCATCCCACGATAAATATTATAGACTTATATTAACGTATATTTTTCCATTCCAAATTGATCCTTATATTATTATTATAAATCCAATTGTGAATTGAAGGCCATGTTGCACTTTTTCCGTGCGGATGGACACCGCACACCGTTTTTTGAGTTGTAATAATAGATCAAAAGTTGTTTAAAGTAATCTCTATCTCGGCGAGTTCACAAAGCACTAGTTTACAGACAACAATGATACGTCACTACACTCGAGGTGACATCGAATAACTTACGACTTACAGAAATGGACACGCCGGGTCGCGTAAACTACACGTGCGTGGTGCGCAACAGCCTCGGGTCGGACGCGCTGCGGGCGAGCGTGGAGGTGCGCGCGCCGCCCGCCGCGCCCGCGCTGCGCCTCGAGAGCGGGGGGCGCGGGGGGCGGGGCGGGCGCGCGGCGCTGCGCGTGGCGTGGAGCGCTGTCGGCGCCGCGCGCGCCTACACGCTGCGCTGGGCGCGCGACGGCCGCCCCGGCCCGCCCGCCGCGCGCCTGCTGCCGCCCGCCCCCACGGCGCACGCGCTCACGGGCCTGCTGTGCGGCGCCCTCTATCGCATCACGGTGCAGGCGCACGGCGACCTCGATGACTCCGCTCGTTCCGTTGAGCTACTCGCACGCACCGCGGGTGACAGTCAGTATATTCGCTCGATGTTACCGATCTCGTCCGGTGTGCTCGATTTGTTTAGTGATGAAAAGTTTGAGAGAGTGTGTCGCGTGTAGAGGCCCTGGCGGCGGCGGGCAGACGCTGCGTGTGGACCAACAGCACGGCGCTTCGCGTCAACCTGCTCGCGTGGGAGGCGCGCTGCCCCGCGCCCGTCTGGAGCGTCGCCGTGCGCCCCGACCGCGGAACGCGCTGGCTGCAGCTGCACACCGACGGTGAACTAGCCGAGGTCGTTATCATTCTACTTACTCGCGAGTCCATGAGTGACTCGGTTTGACTCTCCGACCGCACACCGATGACTTTTCGAAATTAATTTCGTAAGTTATGTGTGATAAATATTGATGACTGAAAACTTTGTGCCCGGTGTGGCAATAGGTTCGCCATTACTTTTGGAACGAAGTTCCTTACGGCAGGCTTGGAGGGGATAGGGATTTTGCTGCGCGACCGAACTGAAAAAAATGTGATAGTAAAACCGTAAGAAAAAATCCGTGGAGTAAAACCGCGTGGAAATAAACCGCGTGGAATAAAACCGTTAAATGAGACGTGCGCAGGCGCGCAAACTTGTCGCTCGGGCGATCGAGCGAGCGACGGGGTCACCGCATTCCAATGCACGTTATTAGACAAAAGTTTTAAAACGTAAAATTTCGCCTGTTAAATCAAGGGAGGTAGGCAGATGAGACACTATAAACTATATATATTTTTAGAAAGGGTGAACGATAAGGAGTGACTTAGTATTAAGGATTTTGATTTTAATTAGACAAAAAATTTCTATAAATAGGAACTGCAAAATAAACCCGCAAAATACTGGGCAATAGATTAGATTAGACTAAAGTTAGTATTACTGAGGTGTTGGGTCTGTGACCTAATATTTATTTTGCAAAAATAGGTTAAGGTTTGTGTTTTTGCTGCCCGCTCCCTTTTGGAGAACCGGAGTGAAGGTGCAATCACAAAAATACTAATCGCAATTCTTGCACTCTGCCTGCCTCATCAGGGCCTAGGCGTGAGTGTAACGAAGTGGGCGTGTCCTCGGATGACCGAGGATCGATTCCAGCAGCAGACGTTTTTAATTTTTTTTTTTATTTATTCTCTTTTTAATTATTTAATATTCTTTTTATGTTAATTGTAGATATTTGGCAAGAAAATTTGGCAAAATATTTGGAAAACCCGGGAGAAAATTCAAAATTTCACTTCTTTCTTTATTTATTTTATTAATGATCTGTGTTTGCCGGTACACCGTGTTAGAACGTTCATAACTACAAAACCTGTAATAAAATAGTTTCTTCATCCCAAAACACATCCTCTTTTGTTATTTCCTTTTCCTATAAACACCCGTTACCAAAATAATAGCTCTTCCAAATTCCCATATAATAATAATAATAATATTTATTTCAACCAAAACCAATATACATAAAAGTGCTAACAAGAGATGGCAGATACAATTCAAAACTTAGTGCTAAGGAAAGATACATACTTTAATAATGTAACAATGTATTACATACTAAGAAATAAGAACCCTGCCTCTTAAACTAGGGTGACCTGTATTATAAGAGACAGTGTTCGGCTAACAATAATGTATAACAATATGTAGAGTGAACAAGTCGCTCCAGCCACCCATTAAAATGCTAGAACCTTGTAATTATGGGAATACATACTTTGAATGTGTGTGAAAGTATGACAAGTGAAATGTATGAAAGTGTTCGAGAGTGTGAGTACATGTTTAAGTGATGTACATGATAGAGTGAATGTCAGTGTACCTATCTTGGTAGTGTAGAGTGTAAGTATGTAGTTATAATTAAGCGAGAAACATTAGTAGTGACTCAGTCTGCGAGTAATCCTGCTGAAGGAGCCAACTGGTCACCAAAGGTTTAAGCTGCTTTACATTCAGATCTATTATGTTTAGCTTTTTATGGACTTGTTTATAAAGGTGTGTGCTCATGATGTAGAATTGGCGCTTCGCGAATGTAGTTCTGTGCCGGGCAGTTGATGGAAAGTTTGTTCGCTTACATGGGTCTGAGGGGGAAACACTAGGATGCTTCTTAAGAATTGAACGAAGGACATATAGCTGGCGAACAGTTAGCGTCTTACATTCTAAATATAGTTGGGTTGTAGGATACCGATATGGTTTCCGAGTCATAACTTTAAGGATTGATCTCTGCGCTCTCTCAATTTCCAGAAACTTAGATTTGGCTGCCGCGCCCCATACCGCGATACAATATCCTTTAACCGACTGACACAGAGAAGAGAACACCATTTTTAGTGTGTTAAAGTCTGCAGAGGCTCGGAGTGTTTTAAAAATATGAATAAGTCTCATAGTCCTAGTTTTGAGCGTATCAATATGTATATCCGAACTCAAACCCCTATCAATATTTACTCCTAAGTATTTTACCGACTCAGTCCTTGTGAGGGTCGGACAGTCACACGCGGAAGTTGTTTGGGAACAATTATGAGCAACTATCGAGAATGACTGATTCGGTAAAGTAGTTTTTCGAAGAGCAAAGGGGATTAACAAGTCTTACTTACATTTAATGTTAAAAGATTAGAGTGGAGCCAAGAAGTTATTTTAGCCAGAGCCGTTTCTGCACTGCTTTTAACGCTATCCCACGAGGGACCGTTGACTATAATTGCGGTATCATCTGCATAGGCATAGATTTTGGCATTTGGGAGAGACATATTGCACAGATCGTTGACATATACTTGGAATAAAGTCGGGCCCAGGATGCTACCTTGCGGGACTCTGTAGGAGACAGGTTCTTTTTTACTAAGGAGGTCGTTGATTTTAACACGTTGGGTACGATTATTAAGGTAACTCTTAAAAATCTCGAGGGCAGAGCCTCTCACACCAATGCGTTCCAATTTAGTGGTAAGAATGGGGATTGAAACAGTATCAAACGCCTTTGAAAGATCCAAGAAGATACCTAGGCACTTGGGTCTTTTTGTCAAGGGACTCGGCAACTGATTGCGTTAAGTCTAACACAGCATCCTCAGTTGATACCCCGGAACGAAAGCCGTATTGGTTATTAGAGATAATTTTGTGATTATCCAAGAAGTTCTTGAGACGGTTACTGAGAACTCTCTCAAAGACCTTAGACAGTGAGCTTAGTACCGAGATGGGCCTATAGTTGCCTATACAACTCCTGTCCCCTCCCTTGTGTATAGGGTGAATTATACCTTTTTTTAAGGCGTCCGGAAAAATACCCATTCCTAAACAATGATTAATTATATGTGTTAGGGGTGGTATCAATGAATGCCGACAATATTTTAAAAGAGAAGAGGAGATTCCGTCCCAACCTATGGCTGAGTTATCACGCAGCTGTAGGACGAGAGACTCCACCTCGGATTCGTCTACATCCAGCAAGGCGAAGGAGTTACAGGGAGGCAGATGGTGAGTGTTTATGGAGTCCGTGTTAGTGTTCTGAGTTACAGAAATAGATAAGGGGTTTTTGGATAAAATGTCGGTTGCCATAATTTTACCCAGATTAGTGAAGGTGGTGCAGACTTCGTTAATAGAAGAACTGGGGGTATCACAGATTTTAAGTAACTCAATAGGACTCGACTTAGGCTTACAAGTATTAGTTATGTCTTTAATGGTGGCCCAGAGGGCTCGTGGGTTATTTTTAGCTTTCTCCAATTCGTTTTTTTCGTACGCAGTTTTTTGTTTTCGTAATATTGAGTTACAGAAATTACGGTAGCGGCTATATGTAATTTTAAGGATAAGGTTTTCCGGATCCCTTCTTGCCCTTGTATGTAATTTGTCTCTGTTATTGATACATTTTAAAAGACCTTTTGTAATCCACGGCTTTATTATTTTTTGTCGTCTGGGTATTTCAATTTGTTTGGTGTGTCTGTCTGTAACTGTAACAATATTCGTAATAAAGGAATTCATTAATAGGTTTGGGTCATTTATACTAAAAATATATGAAAAATCCGTGCAGCCCAGTTCAGCATTTATTGCTTCATAATTAACAGTGGTCGAATAGTGTTTAGTTGTTCTGTGGTCTTTGTTTGTATTGGGAAGTGTTACTACCAGTGGTTTATGGTCGGTGATGTGTGATTCCAATAAAAGTGTCGTTAAATGTTTATTTTTGGTTTTGATGAATGTGTGGTCTATGCATCTATCAAGACGAGTGGGGAAGAAGTGTGTAGGTAGGAGTCCGTGTGATGAGTTTAGAGTCAGATAGTCAATCTTTCGTTCGTCATTATTATTTGGTATTATGTCAATGTTAAGATCGCCTATCAATAGGACATTTTGGCAAGAGGACAGATTAGCGTATGTCCGCTTTAAGCTCTCCATAAACATATCAAAGCTCTCTTTAGAGTTGTAGGATGGTGAGCGGTACACTGCCACAATGGATAGTAGTTTATTATTAGTTGAGCAGATAAGACAATTCACAATTGGCCACAGAATATTGGTTCATGCACAGATACGTGCAGACCCAGTCTTGCGTAGATAACAACACCATCATTTTGGTTTGAATTTATGGTCGTAAAATATGATTGGAATCCATGTAGGGTTGGTAAATTGATAACTACACTAAGCCAGCACTCAGTTAGAATTATGAAGTCATAGTTTATTTTCGTAGAGCGCAATAGTACTTGGAGTTGATCAAAGTTTTTATTTATACTGCGTATATTTAAGTGTAGAATAGTTAGATCGGAGGTGTTTTGCTTTAATAATGCAGGACAGTCATCGGGACTAGTAAGGAAGGAGTCGCCCATGTTTAATGAGTCAAGTTCAGTATTTATTTCATTAATTATAGCCATTGGTGATGATGTAGTTGGCGAAAAGTGGTCTGTTTAAGTGTGACTGTAGTTCGCGCAGCATTGGAGCTAACGTCGCTTAAAAATGCCATTATAAAGGTAGTAGTAGTGCTGTGGTTAGTTGACATGTACGCAAGAAGATAGATGGTTAGCGTGTGAGACCTCAAATATGCTATGGTGAGTATTTTTAAATGTGTGTGTTGGTATGGTATAACTGTGTGCTTACATTTAATAACAAATACAGAAACTATTATAAAACTATAAAGTATAAAAGTTGTAATGCAGACATTTTGCAATAGGTTTAGAAGAAAAGTTATGGATAGATTGTCATTATTATATACTAGTCACGTGTTAGTAGCAATATCACGCAGACATTTTTCGGAGCCTATTAGAATTTGCTTGCCACCCTCAGCTTTTCGCAGAAATATATTTCCATTGGATATCCAACAAAATTTATATAAATTTTTCTTGGCAAAATCCCGAGCAAGAAAGTAAATTTTTTTTGTGCTCGGGGGCAGTTGTTCGGCGATAAATATAGGCTTACTCGGTCCTGAGATACCTATTAATGATGTATTAATTTTATCCTCCTTATACTTATCTTTGTTGAAGAATCGGACGGCCGCCAACACAGACATCTTTCTTTGAACCGTCGTAAACTCTGCAATGATGGGCCGCGGAGTGAGAGACGTATTGGATGGTTTCGATGGTAAACGATATACATCCCGTATTTCCTCCTCAGATAGCTTCAGACCGACGGATTTACCGATGTCACATACAGTGTTTATGAGGCTAGATGGGGTCTCGTGAGGTGATTGCGGGAGATTACGGATTTCTATACCCGATGATCTTGAGGCAAGTTGCAGGTCCTGAATTTTCTTTTCCAGTCTTTCGATGTATTGTCTCTGCTCAAGACGCTCCTTCCTCAACTCCTCAACCTCTTTCTTCAAATCTTCGAACTGAGCATTTATGAAACACATTGATTTAACCATTTCGCCGTTCGATTTCCTTATCTCTGCATTCGACGACTGGATATGTGTATTTTGTTTCTTTATCTCGGCAATATCAGAGACTAGCTGAGACATAACATTAGTTTGTTCCGCGAGCATTTTAGAGATCGAATTACTAACTGAACCCGGCGAGTTTTCTTGTCGGGGGCGTTTGTTTCTACAGATATTCACATAGTCGCCCGTCATAATAGCCGAGTTAATGTCGGGTTCCGACTGGGTCAGAGGCATATTATTCGGTGCCCTAGTTGTTTTAGGAGGTGTACGTTGCATATTAGCCATGTTAATATTATTATTATAGGGCAATACTTATTGAATTAAGCAATACTTATAGGGCACACTAACACGTCTTGAAGTAAAAATTCGTAGCCGATGCGATTATCTGCTACGGTCGTAGTCGCTATGCTCGGTGACGTCAACCGCATGTACCAGATCACTGTTTGAGTACTTACTCCATAGGCCCGGGTGGCGCGTTGGTATAACAGTCCGGCCCACAGCACACGCTTAAGAGGTTGATGGTTCGAGTCCAGCCAATCGGCTTAATTTTTTGGATGTTAATTTAGGGAATTATTGTCAGATGTTATTATATCTCGCTCTAGGAGGACCACCCAGTGGGTGTGTAAAACCGGCAAGGCACACGTAAGTAGAACAAGGAATCACTGTTTACTCACAACAAAACCAATCACAAAAATAGAAAGCTAAAAATCAAAGTACTGAGCGACGCACGTCCACTCGATAAAAGATCTCTCGGCCGAATCTACATACATTTGTCCATAATAGCAACTCCTGCAGTAATCACAAGAGCAACTTACATCTCTGCGCCTGTGATACTGACTAACAGATCAGTAAATTTTATGTTCACCGGTACGCCTTCCAGGTGAGACTTAAGTTTTAACAAACTCATAATGTATTTTGGCAGTACAGAACACATTCCCATCATATATTTCTTTTTCTCTAAATTATTTCAATATAAAATAAAAGCTGCTCCAAGCCTTCATACTTTTACCTAATATCGTTGCACCTGTAGAAATAATAGCAGCAATTTACACAGACTCTCTTAACACTATTGTGAAAGAGTAGAACATAATTAACCACAACAATTATATATTTAACAACCCCTTTAGGGGTATAGTAGGATTTAAACGGTCAACACAACTTTTGTCGCTGTTGACATAGATAGGTATACAAATGACCTGGGCGCAATAAGTTATAGCTAAATAATGGCTATAGGCCTTGACATAGGTTATAATTAATATAAGCAAAATACAAAGGTGATCAATCACTGTTTTGTTAAAGAAGTTTTCACTAGTCATAAATTTTTGTGTGTTTCAACTTCGTTGCTGATGACCTGAAATAGGAAACTGTAACACATAAACGACGATAACCCATCTTGTGACTTATCTTACTCTTTTATAACTCACTAAGAGTGAAATAAAACTATAACATATAACCTATAATTGGAACGAAGTTCCTTACGGCAGGCTTGGAGGGGATAGGGATTTTGCTGCGCGACCGAACTGAAAAAAATGTGATAGTAAAACCGTAAGAAAAAATCCGTGGAAAAAAGTGCGTGGAATAAAACTGTTAAATGAGACGTGTGCAGGCGCGACAGTCGCATACACAAGCGAGTACGTATTAAACGTTTTACGTATTTAAAATAAAGATACATATTTTGTTATTTTAGTTGATAATTTGAATTACGATGTTTTTTATTTTAAGTAATTTATTATTTCCTAAAATATTGAATTTCCTAAATACTTTCTTGTACTTAAATAAAAACTAATCAGCAAAATTTAAGAGAAAAATCAAGAAAACCTACATAAAATTGAGCACGATTTTTTTTGCAATTTGTGTCGATTCTACATTAGCCGAAGGAACTTCGTTCCTACCTGGTGTTCCACGACACCACATCATTTTTATTAAAATTTTTGGGTTAGATGACTTTGACGTGTGATTAAATTGCACTATTGTTTCGCTATTGAGGATTGTTTATAAAAGCGCAGTCCTATTACCAAAAGCGACGTGACTCGAGTGAACATTCGGGATTCAGTCGGATATAGCTCGCGTCAACATGAGCAAAGCTGCAGGTAATTGCTTGTCTTTAATATAATTAATCAGACTAGGCAACTAAGGCTAAATCAAATTATTTAAGTAGCCAGATCCAACAATCTGGGAACAAGATCAAAGCAACATGGACTATCATAAGCAATGAGACAGGTCGTTCAAACGCCGTGACGATACTTTTCAGATTATTAATGATAAAATTGTCGAAGAGAAATGTGCTGTTGAGCAATGAGCGTCCCCAGTGTTCCATACTCGGCCCCTAATTATTTAATATCCATATCAATGACTTGCCCTTTTGCATACAGAAATTTTGTAACGTTGTACTCTTTGACTAGACTGTAAAAGAGTACATATGATGAAGTGAATCGTTCTCTCACACAAGTTCATGAATGGCACACGGCTTATAATTGAGTTGTAATTGCGAACTATACTAAACTAATAAAATTTACTATGCCTATTGTTAAAGGTCCTGATATAAGAATATCTACGAAAATTCTAGACCCAGTAAAGTCTACTGAATTCTTGGGTATTACCCTAGAGAATACGCTACAGTGGGGCCCACAAGTTAACTCTTTAGCGGGAAAACTTAGCTCTGCTGTTTACGTAGTTCGAAAAGTTCGACAGCTTACCGATATTGCAACCGCCAGATTAGTAGTTTAGTTATTTTCATAGCGTTATGTCATATGGTATATTACTATGGGGTAGAGCAGCTGAGATTCAGTCAATTTCGTTATCCAAAAACGAGCTATTCGGGCAAATTATAATTTGGGTGCCAAGGTCTCCCTCAGAGAACGTTTAAACTTTTAAAGGAACTGTGAAAAGTTAACTGTTAAAGGAAATGACATTTTAACAGTTATCTCCCAGTTTATTCATAATAACATTATGTTTGAGCGTTGAGGGCTCATTAAGAATCACTTAAAAAATAATGTGAAGTCATTCTAAATCCAATATGGCGGATCATCCAAGATAGAGGAACAGTTTTTAATGCATTTCTACAATATGGGTATCAAATGATAGGGCTTGTTAATAGTAACTCGAAAAAAAATATGACGTCATTCCAAATCCAATATGGCGGGAAAAATATTTGCATTTCAACAATATGGGTATCAAATGAAAGGACTTATTGAAATTAACTCAAAAATAATATGACGTCATTCTAAATCCAATATGGCGGATATTCCACCATATTTGCATTTCTACAATATGGGTATCAAATGAAAGGGCTTGTTAAAAATAACTCTAACTACCACTAACAGTGGTAGAGCCAAGCAGTTCGCTGCATGAATGGGCCGGCTCGACCGGTGAAATACCACGGCCTCTCAGAATTTCGACGTGAAGTGGCTTGTGCCGCGTTTCGTTCGGTGAGAGAGGTATCCGGAGGCCCATCCCCTTCACCCTCCCCTTAATGGCAGCGACATTAAAAGATCATTTACCCCAGGGGGGTACCAGCTGCCACAGCACTGGAGAATCCCCCCTTGAGCGTCCACGGTTTGGTATTCACCAAGGCGTGGACGCTCAAGCTGCCCCTCGTAGTCTGGGGAGGGCAAAATCTCGCTCGTCACTAAAAACTGTCCGGGGCAAACGTAAGGGCATTGCGACTCCCCCTGCCACGCTAAACGTGGACTTTTGCAATATCAGGGGCATTCACTCAAATCTGCTTGCCATTCACCACCACCTGGAAACGGCAAAGCCTGCTTTGCTATTCCTTACAGAGACACAGATATCTTCTCCGGCAGACACCTCATATCTCCTATACCCCGGATACAAACTGGAATACAGCTTTGTACCGCGGGCCGGAGTGTGTGTGTTTGTCCGGGAGGATATCTGTGCTCGACGCCTCGGCAGCCTTGAAGGAAGGGACCTATCGACCCTCTGGCTGCGTGTTGATAGCGACGACCACCCCCGCATCTACGCATGTCTTTATAGGTCCCATAGCGGTAATACCGAAACAGACCGACTCATGGACCACGTTCAAACGGCTGCAGATTCCGTACTTCAACAGGTCCCATCCGCGGAAATCGTTATTCTGGGCGATTTCAATGCCCACCACGTCGATTGGCTTGGATCTCGCACCACCGACCACGCGGGTAGATCTGTTCATGACTTTGCTCTAGCATATGATCTAACACAACTGGTTACCGCACCCACGCGAATCCCAGATGTTGATAATCATATACCTTCCCTGTTGGATCTTCTGCTGACCTCCCATCCGGACAGATATGTGGTTTCTGTAGACGCCCCTTTGGGTTCTTCGGACCACTGTCTGATAAGGAGTACGGTGCCACTCACGTGCCCACTTCGACCGCACATTGCGAGTCGCCGCCGTGTGTGGCACTATAGGTCAGCGGACTGGGATGGGATGCGAAATTTCTTCGCATCTTACCCATGGGGGCAAGTTTGCTTCTCGCCGGATGATCCTGACGTCGTTGCCGACTCTGTTGCTGACGTGGTACTGCAGGGAATGGAGCTCTTTGTTCCATCCTCAGTGGTGCCAATCGGCGGCAGATCCCAGCCCTGGTTTGATCGCTCATGCAAAACGGCATTACGTTTTAAGCATGAGTGTTATCAAGCCTGGGCAAAAGCAGTGGCGTCCCAGGACTCTGACACCGGCCCTCTTAAGAAGAAGTACAACCTTGCCTCCAGGTCCTTCAAAAGAGTTATAGCCGTAGCAAAGTCTCAGTACATAGGCAAAATTGGCGAGAAACTAGTTCGCCTTCCCTCGGGAACCCGTGCGTTCTGGTCGCTCGCCAAGGCTGTTCTTGGGAATTTTTGTAAGCCGTCTCTTCCACCGTTGCACCGGGAGGACCAGTCACTAGCCCACGACGCAAAAGAGAAAGCCGACCTTCTTGGCACTCTTTTTGCGTCCAACTCGACTTTGGACGATATGGGTAACATCGCACCGACTATTCCACATTGCGGTCACGCCATGCCGGAGGTTCGTTTCCGGCAAAGTACTGTGCGACGCATACTTCTATCCCTGGATGTCCACAAGTCGAGTGGGCCTGACGGAATCCCAGCAATTGTGCTGAAGACGTGTGCTCCAGAGTTGGCACCGGTTCTAACGCGTCTTTTCCAGTACTCCTACTCTCTCGGCGCTGTGCCAGCATCATGGAAGGTTGCTTTAGTCCATCCGATCCCTAAAAAAGGTGACCGCTCAGATCCGTCCAACTACAGACCTATCGCCATCACCTCCCTATTCTCCAAAATAATGGAAACACTCATCAACCGCCAGCTCCTTAAGTATCTAGAAGAACACCAGTTGATAAGTGACCGTCAGTACGGATTCCGTCAAGGTCGCTCAGCTGGTGATCTTTTAGCGTACTTTACCCATCGGTGGGCGGAAGCGGTTGAGAGTAAAGGAGAGGCGCTGGCCGTTAGTTTGGACGTAGCGAAGGCCTTTGATCGGGTTTGGCACAAAGCACTTCTTTCGAAGCTTCCATGTTATGGGCTTCCCGAGAAATTATGCGATTGGGTTTCCAGCTTTCTCACGGCTCGGAGCATTAAAGTTGTTGTCGACGGGTC
Organism: Euproctis similis; assembly: GCA_905147225.2. Classification (NCBI taxonomy): domain Eukaryota; kingdom Metazoa; phylum Arthropoda; class Insecta; order Lepidoptera; family Erebidae; genus Euproctis; species Euproctis similis. Next base: position 25,557,634 of record LR990111.1, read on the forward strand.
ATGCTCCGACTTAAAACCTGTGAATGCTGGAGTCCCCCAGGGCTGTGTGCTATCCCCTACGCTGTTTCTTCTGCATATCAATGACATGCTGCTTAGCAGCAATCTTCATTGTTATGCGGATGACAGTACCGGGGATGCCTTATATACCGGTCACCCGCGTATTTCTCGGGAAAACGTCGACGAGCACCGGAATAAACTTGTGTCTGAAATCGAAACTCTGCTTAGTCAGGTTTCGGAATGGGGCCGACTAAACTTAGTCCAATTCAACCCTAAGAAGACACAGGTTTGCGCGTTTACCGCTAAAAAGACACCCTTTGTCGTAGCTCCCTGTTTTGAGAGCACTCCCTTACCCGCCTCAGCCGCTATCGGAATTCTTGGTGTCGACTTGTCGAGTGACGTCCAGTTCCGCGGTCATCTGGAGGGCAAGGCCAAATTGGCTTCCAAAAAGCTTGGTGTGCTCAATAGAGCGGGACAGTATTTCACGTCAGGTCATCGCCTGCAACTTTACAAGGCGCAGGTCCGTCCTCACGTGGAATACTGTTCACATCTTTGGGCGGGGGCACCCCAGTACCAGCTTACTCCATTTGACCGCATCCAACGACGCGCGGTTAGGCTTGTCGACAACCAAGCTCTTACTGATCGGCTTGATCCTCTGGCGTTGCGGAGAGAGGTGGCATCTCTATGTATCCTCTACCGCATATACCACGGGGAGTGCTCTGAGGAATTGTTCGGATTAATACCGCCAGCTGATTTCCGCCACCGTTCGACGCGCCAACGCTACCACCCGCATTGGCTGAATGGTTGGCGGTCGACAACAGTGCGTTTTAACAGGCACTTCTTGCCACGCACTGTTCCTTCATGGAACCAGTTGCCGGCGACGGTATTTCCGGACCGCTACGACCTAGGAACCTTCAAGAAACGAGCCTATTCCCATCTGAAAGGGCGGCAACGCTGATGTGATGCCCCTGGTATTGCAGACGCCATGGGCGGCGGTGATTGCTTTCCATCAGGTGACCCGCAAGCTCGTTTGCCCCTTATCCCATAAAAAAAAAAAAAAAAAAAAAAACTCGAAAAATAATGTGACGTCATTCTAAATACAATACGGTGGACCATCCAAGATGATGGCATACATATTTTTGATGCATTTCTACAATATGGCTTTGAATTAAAAATCATCGTTGCGATTAAATGGAAAAGAAAGCTCCAAGCTGAAATTGAATTAGATGATCTCCTTATTGAAGAGCTGGAATGTTTGTAATTAAGCGGTAAACTAACTTGCAATAATGATACGTTGAATGAAATGACACTAACCTAGCCAGCTATAACTAAAAATAAAAAAAAAATTATAAGCAAAAATCCTTTTTAAAGAAGCTTTTATTTAAGCGCTCTAAAAATAAAAAATAATATTTCCTTAAAAATTTCAAGTATCAACTTAGACCCTCAGTATGTACTATTTATTTAATAATATAAGCTTGTCGCGAGGTTTGACTCCCTATCAGTAGGTAATTAAATTGCAGTGGATAATATAGTAAAGTTACTAATTTTATAATGTCAAATCAAACCAAAATAACTTTATTTTCATGGGTCTTCACACACAGTTAAATATAGTCCGTAAATACAGATATTTAACTTATTATTGTATTTAAAGCATAACATATTAAAACACGAGCGCTTGAGAAAAATGCCTCCTTGAAACAAAAATGCACGGACGATTCTGAGTGTAAGGTTGTTATGAGAAGAAATGGGCAAAACACTCATGTAAATTAATCTACTAACTTTACTACATTATCTATTGCAATTTGCAATTCAGCTGCACCCCCCATTTTGTGTCGCGGTTAAGCTTAATAAGGCAACCAAACTTATGCCCCGCATTCCCTCCCTTAAGTACCGTTTTCAGGAAGGTAATTACGACATAATAAGGAGTGAAATTCAGTCTATTGACTGGAATACATTATTGACAGGGGGAAACAGTGGAGGATTTGGTTAGTTTATTCTATGAGAAAATATATGAAATTATACGTTTACAAATACCAAAACGGCCGATAAAATCCAATGAGTTTCCTGTGTGGTTCTCGCGGCCTTTATGTCACGTTTTTAAAAACAAAGAAAAGTCTTGGATAAAGTGGAAAAAGTCGGGAAACAAATCCGACTATTTAAATTTCTCTTATATACGTCAACGCATTAAAAAACTAAGCAAAATATGTTATGACAATTATATGTCACTTGTAGAACATGGCCATATAGGCGATATCAAAATATTCTAGTCCTTTGTTAACAGTCGTAAAGATAAATCAGGAATTCCAGACAACATAATTTATAATAATAACAGGTCCGATAATCCGCATGATATTTGTGAGCTGTTCTCAGATTATTTTAGCTCAGTGTATGAAAAAAAGCAACCATCACATAATTCATCTTGTACGAATAATCCCCCTGTCAATATAGGTGACGCTATAGGTGATTTACTATTTACTAGAAATGATATTATTGAAGAACTTGAGTCACTCGACGTAAATAAAGGTCCTGGGCCTGATGGGGTGCCTGCCTTCTTTCTTAAACACACAGCTGATGCTGTAAGCATTCCGATCTGTACTATATTCAATGCTAGCTTGAGGGAAGGCACTGTACCCCAGATATGGAAAAATGCTAATGTCACTCCTGTTCACAAAAGTGGTAGTAGAAATGATGTCACAAATTACCGTCCGATATCCTCGCTATCTATTTTGTCGAAGGTTCTAGAGAAACTAGTACACAAAGCTATCTATCCCTGTCTACATAAAGTTATTATCCCAGAACAACACGGATTTGTATTAAAGCGGTCGACCCTTACAAACCTAACACTATATACATCATTCTTATTTCATAGTCTTGATAACCGTGAACAAGTAGACTCCATTTACACTGATTTTAGCAAGGCTTTCGATAAAGTGGACCATGATTTGCTATTAAAAAAAATAGCCTTCAATGGCATACGTGGCAACTTACTACGCTGGTTTTCTTCCTACATCACAAATAGAACACAGAAGGTATTATTAGTGTCACTTCTGGTGTACCACAAGGCTCCATTTTAGGGCCGCTGTTGTTTATTTTATTCATAAACGACATAAACTATTGTTTCAAACATAGTAAGTTCCTCTTATATGGCGATGATCTCAAAGTTTTTAGTTGTATTAGAACCGTTGAAGATTGTCACAGATTGCAGGACGATTTGGATCGTCTTTCAGATTATTGTGTAAGAAATAGGCTTCAACTCAGTACGGGCAAATGCAAGAGCATTACGTTTACTAAAAAGATTATTACTGTAAGTTTTAACTACTATTTACACTACACGTCGCTATCTTCAGTTACCGTTATACGAGACCTAGGCATATATCTTGATTCGAAATTACATTTAGATCAGCATATAAATCATATAACAAATAAAGCCTTTCAACTTTATGGGTTCGTTATGCGTACGTGTCGTTCCTTCAAAAGTTTTAGCTCTTATATTTATTTATATAAATCCCTAATCAGATCTCAGCTGGAATACTGCACACCTGTTTGGAACCCGTATTACATCAAATATTGTGACCAATTAGAAGCTGTACAGCGTAAATTTGTTAAATCTGTTAACTATAAGTGTTTTAATGCCAAGTCGTCATACTCTTCTCTCATGTCCAAATTTTCTTTACCCAGTCTGAAGACCAGAAGATTACTTATGGATCAAATGTTTCTCTATAATACATGTCATAATAAGTATGATCGCAACGCACTCACTAACCAAATTTATATACGAATCCCAAGTCGCTCTCAACGAATACGTGATGCATATACACATAAACTGTTTGTTCCTAAATTGTGTAGAACTATTGCTGGTGAGCGCGTGCCGATGGATCGAGCCATGAAATCTTACAATGACTATTTTAGTGATATTGATATCTTTGCCCAATCCAGTGGTACATATAAAAAGCGAATTTTGAATTGTCTCATGGAGCGTTGAGCTCGAGCACATATACATTTATCTTCTTTTTATTTTGCTATTTGCTTATTCTCTTCGTGTTTCTTTTTGTCTAAATATTTTTCATAAATTATAAGAAGTCACATAGTAACATGTGGGTAACGGTGCTGGTTGTACATTAATTTTAGATTGTCTTATCATAATTTATCTCTTTACACTTATTGTACAATTGTTTGTTATCCTGAATAAATAAAATAAAAATAAAAATAAAATTTAATTACCTACTGATAGGGAGTCAAACCTCGCGACAAGCTTTTATTATTATAGTTGACTCTCAAGTTCTCATGTCTACTCCAAATAATAGCTCGATTGCAGGCTTGCTTTTGGATTTTGCTTTAAAACAATATAACATTGTCAAGAATAACAAAGATAAAATTCTAGACTTAGTTTTATGCAATAATAGAATATCAAACCTTACTAGTACCTCGAGCCCTCTTTCCATAATTGTCATACAACATCCTCCCATACAATTCTTTTTATCTCTTTGTAATGATGCCTCACTTGAGCCCAACAAAAACACTTATTATCGTTTCTTTAAGGCTGATTATGAGCAAATTGTTTCTTTTCATAATGAAATCTGCTGCGAAGATGAATTTTTCAATTGCAAGACTATTGACTAAATGCTCTGTATTTTTTATAAATATTTACACAAAGCTATAGAAAGGTTCGTGCCGAAATCATCACCCAGATCAAAAAAATACCCTTTGTGGTTCTCTCGAGACTTGATCAATAGTCTGAAAGAAAAGTTTAAATATAGAAAAAAAATTACAGAAGTTTAATAGCAAACCTCTAGACCGTATATTATACGAATTGGCTAAATCACGGTCTGAGCGCCTGTTGACTTTTTGTTACAGAACTTACATGACTCGGCTGGAAGATAGCATACGATCAAATCCAAAAATTTTCTGGTCTTTTGTAAAAGATAAAAAGAAAAATCACAACCATTATCCAGCGCAAATGACTCTTAATTCTCATACAGCATCTAACGGCAAGGACATATGCAATCTTTTCGCAAAAAACTTTTCCGCCGCTTATAGTGCCTTTTCTGGCAATATTTCTCCGGTGGTGAGTCCTGTCGCAAAATTGTCAAATAACTACTTAGCTTCGATCCAGTTCAGAGACGACCATGTCTTAAAAATACTCAAAAGACTTGCCATATATAAAGGTGCTGGTTCTGATGGACTGCCTACTATCTTTGCAGCAAGGAGTGCATCCGCCTTAGCTAGGCCTTTGCAATTAATCTTCAACAAATCTCTGAGCACAGGTACTTTCTCATCTTCGTAGAAAGTAGCGTTAGTAGTTCCTTTACACAAGTGTCGTGCAAAAGACCATATAAAAAATTACAGGCCAATTTCAATTTTGCCGGTGTTTGCCAAGATCTTCGAGAATCTCCTCTACCCAATTCTGTCCTGGTACGTTAAACAATTAATTGATAACAATCAACATGGATTTATGCATCGAAGATCAACTGCCACAAACTTGGTTTCTTTCGTACACGATCTTTCAAAATTACTCGACAGTCGCTCTTCTGTCGACGCAGTTTACACTGATTTCAGTAAGGCATTCGATCGCATCAATCATCAGATTTTACTGCATAAACTTTCCATATGCGGTTTGACTGATCCTCTCCTCAGTTGGTGTGAGTCCTACTTAACGCATAGAGAGTCGCTAGTTGTGGCCAATGGTTTCTCCTCTAATCCCTATCCAGTCTATGCAGGCGTGCCACAGGGATCACACTTGGGACCACTGTTTTTTAACATCTTTATCAATGATATTGGTGAATGCTTTCAACATTCCCAATACTATTTATTTGCAGATGATCTGAAGCTTTTCAAAGTTGTTAACTCAACTGATGATTCGTTGCTCTTACAAATGGATCTCGACAGTCTCATAGAGTGGTGTCATAACAATGATATGGACCTCAATGCTTCTAAATGCTTTGCCATCAATTTCTCACGGAAAACTGCACGCCCTCACCATCAATACCATTAACAACGACATCCTGGTTGAAGTAGATCACATGGTTTCTCCTCTAATCCCTATCCAGTCTATGCAGGCGTGCCACAGGGATCACACTTGGAACCACTGTTTTTTAACATCTTTATCAACGATATTGGTGAATGCTTACAACATTCCCAATACTATTTATTTGTAGATGATCTGAAGCTTTTTTTAGACTTGGGCATAATAATCGATCACAAACTGAGAATGAATTTACACATCGAGTGCATGTGCACGAAGACATATAAATGTTTGGGGTTCATTTTGCGCAACTGTAGACATTTCAAGTGTCCAAAAACAAAGATATTACTTTACAATCTGCTGGTTCGTAGCGGCCTGGAGTACTGCAGTGTCGTGTGGAGCCCAATTTACGAGGTTTACATTAAACGTATAGAAAGCGTGCAAAAACGATTCTTGTGGCATCTCGCTTTCTCATGTAAACTTGGTAAGAAGCTTATAAGTTACACCGACCGCTTGAGGTACTTCAGGATGAATTCATTGGCTGATCGTAGACGCATGCTAGATTTATCTTTTTTATATAAACTTGCCAATGGTCTGCTTGATACTCCTGATTTGTTATCATCTTTGAATTTCGCAATACCTTTCACTTTACCGAGAGTTTCAAGGTTCAACATATTAAGAACCTCGAGTAGAAACTCTAACCTGGGACACAACGCGCCCCTTAACAGGATGGTGCGCCAGTTCCAAGCTGTTTCAAAGCATGAGACTGTTGATCTGTTCGCGAGGGATGCTACCAAATTTAAAAAGGCAATCAGCTTACTCTGATGGCATTATAATCAACTATTTGCATAAAACCTCATCAATACCATTAATACTTACATCTCTTACTCAATGTATCTATATAAATTTCATTCATGTCTCATAATTTGTAGTTCTAACTGTTGCAATCTCTAATCATTTAAATGTATAATTATTGATTTTAATTAATGTAAATGTGTAACGTTTTTATTTTATATGTTTATCGCCGCACTCGTTTTCTTGTGCTCGTAGGTTTTGTCTATAATTATAATAACATTTATCATTTTGTCATAATTTCTGTTTACTATATATAACACTAGCTGTGCCCGCGACTTCGTACGCGTGGAATTTGTGATCAGATAGCTATATTTTTACATAGACAGTTGAGAAGTAATTACCTCTAAAATGAAATTGTAACTGGTAGGATAAGTACAGATTGCGGTAGCAATGGTTGTTGCCCGCATTGTTTATTTTCATTTTAACAGGAATTTTTGTAGTATAGCTGTAGCCCGCGACGTCATCTGCCTGAACGCTATACAGCACCAAAAATACCTACGATTATACCTTTTAAAATAACATTTATTTACCCGTTACTTCTTTACATTTCATAAATACAGAAAGTACAGTAACAGAGGGAGACTGTCTTTTGTAAAATTGTTGAACTTCAAAAGTGCTGATTTTCAGTCTGCTTTGAATAAATGACTTTATGGTGATTCTGCTGAATTAAGTAATAAGTTGCGACTGAAGCAAATGTAGAAAATAATGAATAAGAAAATATAAATATAGAAAAGGATAAAAATATATACTTATAAAACTTCTCTATAAACAACATTGCTGGTTTGGCTCTCCGCAGCCAAAATGTAAAGAGAGTCAGGACTGGTGACGCGGGAGCAAGCGACGTACAGCTGCCCGTGTGAGAAGCAGCTCGTCCTGAGGTCGACACCCGCTGCTCTCAGTGTCTGCCCCTGCGACTTATTGATGGTCATCGCGAAGCAAACACTCACGGGGAACTGTACGCGCTTGAACTGGAACGGGAAGTTATGAGGTATGAGGGGAATGCGTGGTACAAATACTGCCTCGCCTACGCCACAACCCGTAAGAATTTCCGCCTCAATGCTGTGTCTGTGGAGCGAGATGACTTTCAGGCGGGTCCCGTTACACAACTTCGGAGGAGATAGGTTCCGAAGAAGCATAATCGGGACACCGACTTTCAGCTTGATAGTATGCGCTGGAAGTCCACTTGCTGACAGAGAGTTCAGAAATTCCACGGGATAATGTGTGGCATCATCTTGCTCGATGACAGTGTTTATAGAGGTGTAAACCACTTCATTCCCCTCAATTTTCGAGAGAATGCATTCGTTGATTGCTTCAGCCTGACCATTTTTGGGCGTCAAAATTGCCCGCTCACATACCCAAGAATTCTGCTGGTGCGGTATATGACTGATGTCCCCGTACACACAGCGAATGAGTTCTTCTAAGCTGGATACGACTCTACCGAGAGACTCTGGAAGCACCACCTGCCCACCTCTCTCCTCTGGTAGAGTGCCTTCGCCAAGACTTAGAAGAACATCGGAGAATTCTTGAGCACGTGCATTGCCGCCGAGCCGAGCTCTCATATTAATGGTCAAGCGCAGCGTACGAACTCGTGACCACAGCGAAGATCGTTTCAACGAAGCATTCACCTCGTCAGCCCTCGATCCCCGCGTCACCACGGGAAGCGTTTGTCGGAAATCGCCACTGAATAGAACTGTGACACCACCCATCAAGTGTTCGTTCCTGCGGATGTCCTGCAGGGTTCTGTCCACGGCCTCAACTGCTTTTCTATTGGCCATCGTACACTCATCCCATACGATCAGAGAGCAATCCTTCAGCACGTGTCCCTTATCACTATTGCGTGACACACCACAAACAGGCGTTTCGGTGCTCTCTAAATCGATGGGAATTTTAAACATGGCATGTGCTGTCTTGCCACCCGGAAGCAGTGTGGCAGCGATTCCCGACGACGCTACAGCAATGGCAATTTTGCCTTGCCTCCTGACCTCTGCAAGTATGCCAGTGGTAACAAATGTTTTTCCTGTTCCACCAGGAGCATCCAAGAAAAACATTTTACCCTGGTTTTGCCCAACGCTTTTAAGAACAGTGTCATAAATTTGTTTTTGCTCTGAAGAGAACAAAGCGACATGGTGATTTCGTATGGTGGTCATTTCGCTCGGATCGTAAATTGTCTCAGCGTTATACTCTCGATTTCCACGGTCTTGATGCGGTGATGATTGGGGAGCTGGTAACCCATATTCGACCAATGGATTGCCGCCGATGGAAATGACCACGTCTTGAAGTGAACTAAGACAGGTGTTCGATAATGAGCTAGGAAAAGTAATACGCGGTGTACTGTCGCTCCTATCAAACCTCGTCAAGATAGACAAATATATAATATATGAGTTAAATAAAGTGAGTGAGTGAGAATATATAAGATAGATACACACACATAATATATGTACATACATACAGATACCAATACATACATATACAATACACATATAAATACGTATTTAAATAAACAAAATTTAAATAAATATACAATATATACTCATTGAACAATGTCTGCTGAGTTATTTAAAGTGCAAAATAGTGTTCTTTGAAAGACGTTTTTTGAAAGTTGCCAGTCTTCAGTCCAGTGCCAGTCCAGCTTGTCGGACAGTCAGCGGTAATTCAGTCCACAGGCGTGTAGCCTGGACTGAAAACGATTTATGGAGAAAATTTGTGGAGTGTGTATTTCTAGGGTCAAACTCGCTGATGATCTCAAGCATCTCGCATGTGTGTCATGAAGAAACGTGAAACGTTTTTTGAGATAGTGAGGAGTAGTAGAATTGAAAAGAGTAATATACAGAAGACAGAGAACATGAGTATTCCTTCGAAGACGAATGGACAACCACTTGAGCTTATTACGAAATTCCGTGACGTGGTCATATTTGCGTAAACCAAATATGAATCTAATACAAAGATTCTGAAGACGCTCAAGTCTATGAAGTTGGTTTTCAGTGAGATCAAGATAGCTGGTATCGGCATAGTCAAGAATAGGTAGGAGAATAGATTGTGCAAGCGCAGTCTTGGTGGCAACGGGTAGAAAGTTACGGAGTCTTCTTAAACTACCTGCTGAGCGGAACACCTTGCGGCTGACATTTTCTAACTGTGCCGATCAGAAGAGTACCTTATCGCTATAAGGTATGGTGGTACCGTCAAATTTCACCTTAGGCAGTGTTAAGGTCAACCTAATTCGACGCCAACGCCATCTAGTTAGCGAATAGGAAACATTTTTTTTTAATGGTGTAAAATTATAAAATTACGAAGCAATCATTACACCAATAAATACCGAACAAAAATATTAACAGTTTTTAGCATATACAAATACATTTTTTTAATTGTCTTGCTCATCTCTGAAAAGAATTAACGATACAATTTTAAAGAAGAAAATGCACAACTCCATCTATGACTCTTAAAAACATCTATTGACCGCAAGCGCATGATGAAATTTCAATTATTTATATTCAAAAAGTGTTTAAACATGTAATTCGACTTGATGTTTTTAAAATCTCAAAGATTTATTTATATCTAAAACCAAAAAGTGCTTACACGTGTAATTCAACTTAATGTTTTCTGTTTTGTAAATCTCATAGATGGCACTGTTTTAAAATTGTCTGTTATGTTTAACGGCATAAGTTAATTAAAATGTGAAGCTAACTTATATTATATTATTATTATTATTATATGTATAGATTAAAGCATGGTTATTAACATAATAACACCATAACAACATACAAATATGCGTCGTTAGATTACACGTTGCTACAGAATACATTGAAGAAATAAAGGTTCACTGCTCGTTCCTCGTAGGTGATAGCGTGATAATATGTAGCCTATATGTTGACCCGACTTCTTAATAATTTTCGTGCCAAATTTGAAGTAAATCCATGCAGTACTTTTTGAGTTTATCCCGGACATACATACAGACAAACAGACAAACAGACAAACAGACAAACAGACAAACAGACAAAAATTCTAAAAAGTATATTTTTGGCTTCGGTATCGATTGCAGATCACACACCAAGTATTCTTTTTAAAAAATATTCAATGTACAGTTTTGACTTTTCTACAATTTTATTATATGTATAGATTTTTATTTGCGTGTCTCAATTGAACTCATTTAACGGATTTGTTGGATCTGTCAGATGCACAGACTAGAGACTGTTTTAACAACAATATTTCATGGATACGTTTATGTTATGTTATATTATACTCTTGTAGAAGATAATGAAAGGATAGAGAAAACTATTAGGTATATATTAGATACAATTTTACGATAGTCTTAATTTCGATTAAGAACAGAACTCTCGTCGTTGTTCTATAGCCATATAAGTTCTAAAACTGCTCCTACACTCTTTAAAATAAGAGTAAACCCTGCATTAAATCAATCAAAATGCAGTCTGATCGAATTGAAATCCCAAATTCAACGTCTACAAGTTGCAAAATTAATATTCCCGCTCAGAAAGTTGTACGAACGATTCAGTAACAATTCAACATTAGTGCTGCCGGTAGCTCCTAAGATTTTTGTAGTCAGAGCGCTTACAGAGCACTAATGTGTCTACTCTTAATACTACCTAATGAAACTAAATGTTTTATTAAGAATACTAGCTGTGCCCGCGACTTCGTACGCGTGGAATTTGTGATCAGATAGCTATATTTTTACATAGACAGTTGAGAAGTAATTACCTCTAAAATGAAATTGTAACTGGTAGGATAAGTACAGATTGCGGTAGCAATGGTTGTTGCCCGCATTGTTTATTTTCATTTTAACAGGAATTTTTGTAGTATAGCTGTAGCCCGCGACGTCATCTGCCTGAACGCTATACAGCACCAAAAATACCTACGATTATACCTTTTAAAATAACATTTATTTACCCGTTACTTCTTTACATTTCATAAATACAGAAAGTACAGTAACAGAGGGAGACTGTCTTTTGTAAAATTGTTGAACTTCAAAAGTGCTGATTTTCAGTCTGCTTTGAATAAATGACTTTATGGTGATTCTGCTGAATTAAGTAATAAGTTGCGACTGAAGCAAATGTAGAAAATAATGAATAAGAAAATATAAATATAGAAAAGGATAAAAATATATACTTATAAAACTTCTCTATAAACAACATTGCTGGTTTGGCTCTCCGCAGCCAAAATGTAAAGAGAGTCAGGACTGGTGACGCGGGAGCAAGCGACGTACAGCTGCCCGTGTGAGAAGCAGCTCGTCCTGAGGTCGACACCCGCTGCTCTCAGTGTCTGCCCCTGCGACTTATTGATGGTCATCGCGAAGCAAACACTCACGGGGAACTGTACGCGCTTGAACTGGAACGGGAAGTTATGAGGTATGAGGGGAATGCGTGGTACAAATACTGCCTCGCCTACGCCACAACCCGTAAGAATTTCCGCCTCAATGCTGTGTCTGTGGAGCGAGATGACTTTCAGGCGGGTCCCGTTACACAACTTCGGAGGAGATAGGTTCCGAAGAAGCATAATCGGGACACCGACTTTCAGCTTGATAGTATGCGCTGGAAGTCCACTTGCTGACAGAGAGTTCAGAAATTCCACGGGATAATGTGTGGCATCATCTTGCTCGATGACAGTGTTTATAGAGGTGTAAACCACTTCATTCCCCTCAATTTTCGAGAGAATGCATTCGTTGATTGCTTCAGCCTGACCATTTTTGGGCGTCAAAATTGCCCGCTCACATACCCAAGAATTCTGCTGGTGCGGTATATGACTGATGTCCCCGTACACACAGCGAATGAGTTCTTCTAAGCTGGATACGACTCTACCGAGAGACTCTGGAAGCACCACCTGCCCACCTCTCTCCTCTGGTAGAGTGCCTTCGCCAAGACTTAGAAGAACATCGGAGAATTCTTGAGCACGTGCATTGCCGCCGAGCCGAGCTCTCATATTAATGGTCAAGCGCAGCGTACGAACTCGTGACCACAGCGAAGATCGTTTCAACGAAGCATTCACCTCGTCAGCCCTCGATCCCCGCGTCACCACGGGAAGCGTTTGTCGGAAATCGCCACTGAATAGAACTGTGACACCACCCATCAAGTGTTCGTTCCTGCGGATGTCCTGCAGGGTTCTGTCCACGGCCTCAACTGCTTTTCTATTGGCCATCGTACACTCATCCCATACGATCAGAGAGCAATCCTTCAGCACGTGTCCCTTATCACTATTGCGTGACACACCACAAACAGGCGTTTCGGTGCTCTCTAAATCGATGGGAATTTTAAACATGGCATGTGCTGTCTTGCCACCCGGAAGCAGTGTGGCAGCGATTCCCGACGACGCTACAGCAATGGCAATTTTGCCTTGCCTCCTGACCTCTGCAAGTATGCCAGTGGTAACAAATGTTTTTCCTGTTCCACCAGGAGCATCCAAGAAAAACATTTTACCCTGGTTTTGCCCAACGCTTTTAAGAACAGTGTCATAAATTTGTTTTTGCTCTGAAGAGAACAAAGCGACATGGTGATTTCGTATGGTGGTCATTTCGCTCGGATCGTAAATTGTCTCAGCGTTATACTCTCGATTTCCACGGTCTTGATGCGGTGATGATTGGGGAGCTGGTAACCCATATTCGACCAATGGATTGCCGCCGATGGAAATGACCACGTCTTGAAGTGAACTAAGACAGGTGTTCGATAATGAGCTAGGAAAAGTAATACGCGGTGTACTGTCGCTCCTATCAAACCTCGTCAAGATAGACAAATATATAATATATGAGTTAAATAAAGTGAGTGAGTGAGAATATATAAGATAGATACACACACATAATATATGTACATACATACAGATACCAATACATACATATACAATACACATATAAATACGTATTTAAATAAACAAAATTTAAATAAATATACAATATATACTCATTGAACAATGTCTGCTGAGTTATTTAAAGTGCAAAATAGTGTTCTTTGAAAGACGTTTTTTGAAAGTTGCCAGTCTTCAGTCCAGTGCCAGTCCAGCTTGTCGGACAGTCAGCGGTAATTCAGTCCACAGGCGTGTAGCCTGGACTGAAAACGATTTATGGAGAAAATTTGTGGAGTGTGTATTTCTAGGGTCAAACTCGCTGATGATCTCAAGCATCTCGCATGTGTGTCATGAAGAAACGTGAAACGTTTTTTGAGATAGTGAGGAGTAGTAGAATTGAAAAGAGTAATATACAGAAGACAGAGAACATGAGTATTCCTTCGAAGACGAATGGACAACCACTTGAGCTTATTACGAAATTCCGTGACGTGGTCATATTTGCGTAAACCAAATATGAATCTAATACAAAGATTCTGAAGACGCTCAAGTCTATGAAGTTGGTTTTCAGTGAGATCAAGATAGCTGGTATCGGCATAGTCAAGAATAGGTAGGAGAATAGATTGTGCAAGCGCAGTCTTGGTGGCAACGGGTAGAAAGTTACGGAGTCTTCTTAAACTACCTGCTGAGCGGAACACCTTGCGGCTGACATTTTCTAACTGTGCCGATCAGAAGAGTACCTTATCGCTATAAGGTATGGTGGTACCGTCAAATTTCACCTTAGGCAGTGTTAAGGTCAACCTAATTCGACGCCAACGCCATCTAGTTAGCGAATAGGAAACATTTTTTTTTAATGGTGTAAAATTATAAAATTACGAAGCAATCATTACACCAATAAATACCGAACAAAAATATTAACAGTTTTTAGCATATACAAATACATTTTTTTAATTGTCTTGCTCATCTCTGAAAAGAATTAACGATACAATTTTAAAGAAGAAAATGCACAACTCCATCTATGACTCTTAAAAACATCTATTGACCGCAAGCGCATGATGAAATTTCAATTATTTATATTCAAAAAGTGTTTAAACATGTAATTCGACTTGATGTTTTTAAAATCTCAAAGATTTATTTATATCTAAAACCAAAAAGTGCTTACACGTGTAATTCAACTTAATGTTTTCTGTTTTGTAAATCTCATAGATGGCACTGTTTTAAAATTGTCTGTTATGTTTAACGGCATAAGTTAATTAAAATGTGAAGCTAACTTATATTATATTATTATTATTATTATATGTATAGATTAAAGCATGGTTATTAACATAATAACACCATAACAACATACAAATATGCGTCGTTAGATTACACGTTGCTACAGAATACATTGAAGAAATAAAGGTTCACTGCTCGTTCCTCGTAGGTGATAGCGTGATAATATGTAGCCTATATGTTGACCCGACTTCTTAATAATTTTCGTGCCAAATTTGAAGTAAATCCATGCAGTACTTTTTGAGTTTATCCCGGACATACATACAGACAAACAGACAAACAGACAAACAGACAAACAGACAAACAGACAAACAGACAAAAATTCTAAAAAGTATATTTTTGGCTTCGGTATCGATTGCAGATCACACACCAAGTATTCTTTTTAAAAAATATTCAATGTACAGTTTTGACTTTTCTACAATTTTATTATATGTATAGATAACATAACTTCACGCCTTTTGTTACCCGAAGGTGTAGGCAGCAGCTGTTAAGCCTCGTCTCGCCGTTATGTTTACGTCCCAAATGGAATAGGTGGCGAACCTATTGCTATACCGGGCACAAAGTTTTTCAGTCATCGATATTTATCACACATAACTTCCGAAAAGAATTTCGAAAAGTCATTGGTGTGAGCCAGTGTCTGGAATCGAACACGGAACTCTGGATCAGAATCCGTGTGCTCGACCACTGCGCCACCGAGACTTCAAATTGCTATTATGTATGTACTATTATATGTATTGGATGTAATATGATATGATGTAATATTAAGATTATAATTTACTTTAACAGTTCTTGTCGTATATCAAAAACTGTTATGTAACGCATAGTGGATGAAAATTGTGTTAAAAAGTGACACAGAAATAGGAAAAGCCGTCTTAAGTAATAAAAAAAAATTATGGAGTTGAATAAAAGTAATAATGGCGTACAGGCGAACAACCTGCAGCCGGGCTCGTGGTACGAGGTGCGAGTGGAGGCTCGCTCCCCGCCCGGGGACACAGTCGCGCTCTACAGAGCCGCCACGCGCACAGCCACGGGCGGTCAGTACCATCTACTATATGACAGTAGTAGTTCATTACACTAATAGGGTTAAATACCAGCTGTATTGGGACATCTTGATGCCAATGCAGACTCAGTGGATGCATTTATATTAGTGTTCAGCGGTTACCAGGATCACTGTATATTCAATAGCTTATGGCACCAAGTTATACGGAACACTCATGTGAATTAATCTGTGTCAGTTCCAGTAGAAGTAGATAGCACCAAGTTGGATGTATAGAAGTAGTGGGGGTTGTTTGCAGAGAGCGTGGGCGAGGTGAGCGACGTCCCGGTAGCGCCGCACGGGAGCGCCGCGCCCCCCGCCCCCTGGCACGCGCCCCTCGCGCCCGCACTCCTCGCCACCGCTCTCGCCCTGCTGCTGGCTGCACTCGCCGGTACCATTTCTCATTAAGTAGCATAAAACAAGATCGCATTCCGCTGTTTGTCCCCTGACATGCTTAGATCTTTGAAACTATGCATCTTATTTTAATCTTGTTTTTATAGGTTTGTGTGTAGAATACATGCATAATACATACATTAAGGAAAAATAAATCATTTTCGATGTTTGAAGTTTTAATTGCAAACGCTGGCTGAAACTTTTTTTTTAATGGGATAAGAGGGCAAACGAGCAGGCGTGTCACCTGATGGTAAGCAACCAACGCCGCCCATGGACACCAGCAACACATATAGTGTTACTGTTGCGTTGCCTACCCTTAAGGGATAGGGGATAGGAAAGGATGGGGAAGGGGGTGGGCCTCCGGGTACGTCTCTCACCGAACGAAACGCGGCATCAGCCACTTTACGTCGGTCTTCTGAAAAGTCGTGGTATTTCACCGGTCGAGCCGGCCCATTCATGCAGCGAACTGCTTGGCTCTACCACTGTTAAATGATAAATAAAAATACATCTTAATACATCTTAGACCTTAAAAAGGTCCACCCAAAAGAATGGTGTATGTCTATCTTATTGGGACAACCCACAATTACCATTTTTATAGGTATCTTAACCTTTTACGGCAAATAATGGCTTATTACGAAGCATCACAGCAGTAATCCTTAACTAATTAAGTACATTAAAAACATAATGCATTTAATATAGATCTGTTTGGCCCTTTACAGCATGTCATTTAAACGCAAATATTTTTGTAGACATTACAGATTTAAAATGTAGGAACATAGCGGTTACGTCGCGTGCCGATAAATAGCTCCAATGCAACTTAACAAAATGTAAAATTTACTCACCTGTTGCTTCCGAGGCGTAACAAATATGACTTGCGGCTTGACTAGTATATTATAAACAACTACAACACTACTTTATATAATAATGGTAAAGTATCATATATTGTCGGCCCTGGGGTCCGGTTTATAGGGCTCCTGGTGGTCAGAACACGCTGTCGTGCTGATGATGCGTGTTTTAGGCAAGAGTGCTCACGACAAGGCGAGTGTCACCCACACCCGCAGCTGTACAGCACAGAACCCACCAAGAGAAACGGGAAGATAGTAACTCCACTAGACGGTAAGAGATCGACAGTCATTAAGTTCTCTAATTCAGCAATTGGGTTCCTAAAACTACTCACTGTAATGTTACGTGAGTAAAGTACATTTGTTCAGTGCCAGTGGCAGGAGAAGTGCACGAGATCAGCCCTTATGCCACGTTCAGCATGTCGGAGGAGAGCCGAAGCACGGCAGGATGCGCGCTGCATTTGCGCTCCTTCGGAGGCGCCGAGACGCTGAGCCTAGCGGCGGCGCCCCCCAGACCCAACCTACTCCAACACAACAGTGGTGAGTGACATCTCATGTGCTAATAATTTCAAGAATATTAAATATTATTTCATCGTTCATCGGTGTTATCCGAAAATGCATCCGTGTCTTATCTATCTGGTGACAGAGTACGGGCGCCCTCGGGACAGTGACAGCGAGTCGAGTAGCTCCCCGTGCGCAGCCTGTGCGCGCGCAGCCGAGTTGTACCGCGTGCCAGCCGTCCGCCTCGCCGGTGCGTAGCGCACCCCCGTCCGACCCTCGCGGGGGTCAGGACGTCTGACGACACTCACGAACACGCATGCTATGTTGCAGACACGCTGCCTGCGGTCGCGCTTGACTCCAGCGCGGACGACACATCGTACAGCGCGGGGAGCAGGCCGCGTCGCCCCACGGCCCGGTGAGTCGCCTTTACTGAGCTACACTTCCACTGACATGCACTTTTCTGACTTGTTGAACGTGAGTGTTAAGTAGTAACGACACGATGAATTTATTGAATCTAACTATAAACTAGATTTTTCTTTTCTCACGAAGGCACCGTTTCTAAGGAGAACAGTATCCTTGACTATCTAAGGAGATGCAGAACGTTTCGGTAATTACAAATAGCGCGTGTCTGACGTCTACTATAGATCCCGTCTCCCGACATCCAGCATGGCTTCAGCGCTTCACAAACTATGTAGGAACTGAAATGGCCTTGAAATCATCGAGACTACATTGAATAAAACTATTCATCAATCATTTCAGTGAATGTCAAGTATGATATAGTTATACTCGTTGAGCGCGTCGGGAAACCTACTTCTTCGCCTGCGATGACTGTATATGTATATACCTACCACCAGATTTCTTGCCAAGAATACATAATAGGCAAGCCAATATTTGTCGTGTGTAAAGAAAGATTCACTAATCTAAGTTCAAGCTATTCACTGCAACTATTCAAATACAAGGCGACTGGTGCTAATAGGTCGCTAATTATTTCAATTTTCTACATAACAATAAATAAATTAAATCAACGTTCAATAGAAAAGTATTAGCGGTTCGAAAACCTGCATGGAAAGTTCAAGCAGTGGCTGGTCGAAGTGTCGAATTCATAGAAAGAAACAACAGTTAGTTCGATTGGTGGATGGTTTTATTGTGAGCGTGTACGATGATATAGCGCATCACCTGTAGGCATTGTGCATGTGTTGCATGCTAGGTACAGGTACAAACAGACACGCTCACAGACCAACCTCCTCACATTCCAGGTACTCCGGGAGAGGAGCGCGCTGCCGGGATCCACCTCCGGTACAATCGCTCTACACTTAGCCAGCTAGTGACCAGGGGGAGCAAAGTGACCACGACTGAACTGATTATCTTTAATACACTATTTAACGTTTTCATTTGCCAGTTTTATTTCCAGAAATCTTAATTATATTTTAAAACTAATTTTTGCCCGCAAAAGTACTTGCGCAGGAGTAACACTTCCATCAATCTATCTATATTGATTTTTGAAGTGGAACTTCTAATGTCTCTTGCAAAAGCGTTTAACGCTTTTAACGCCCCCTCGCGGGTATTATAGGTAATATAAAACACTAGAACATAAATCGGCTTATATAAACCAAGGAAGAGAATTTCCATAGCGTGATTAAAAACTGTACATAGACATCTAGTAGCTAGTAGCGGCACTGTTTTTATCGCACCGTGCACAGAAATAGATCAAGATAGAACGGCGAATAGGCGTGGCAAGCGTGCCAAAACCCTGCACTATATTGCATGCTTTTCGAAACTCGCTCTCATTACGCAACGAGCGTTCCTGCCATGCGTTCAGGACGTAAAAAAATTGATAAAACGTCACATATATGCCTTATTATGCTGTGAAAAATTGTAAAAACAAAAGTAGTGAATCAAATAAGAAAAAAGGAAATATTTCGTATGATCAGTAAGTACAGAAAATCAGTAGAAAGTATTTTTTTGAGATTATAAATTATTGTTTTACTTTTACTATGTTCAATAATTACGATCACAAGTTGTATATGTTTTCGTTATGATAAATATCCATTGCTGTCCGCATTCAACGCTCGTATACAAAAACATTGCGCGTATAAATTATACGCGTAATGTACGTCGAATCGAACGAAATACACAATACACCTGCCAGTTGATCGCTGTGTCTGTTAATCGCTGTGATTCGAATGTTAGAGATGGGCACTCCATGTATCGTTGAGTCTTAGGACTTATCGATAAATTAATTCAATAATAATTTGAGTATCAGCTCATATCTTGCTTTGTCCCTACTTTATTCTAACACCACAAATTTCAACCAAAGTGTTTCGTAATTACATTGGCAGCAGTTTATTTGACAGTATAAGTTTTCACCAATTTGACCAATCGCCGATGGAAAATCATCTCGTTATTCTCAAATGGGCAGTAACCGAGGTATATGTAGACGTTCGGCTTCGTTATTTAACCAGGACTGTGAGGCCAACCCTTACAAAAAGGCAAATATTTAATAAATATGTATAGTTTCAAGGACAGTAAAATATTTATAATTAAATTTTATATGCTGTTGGAAAAATATGTTTTAGGTTTTAATATGTCGGATTGAAGTATTTAACATGTTTTACTTTCTATGATTATCGTTACAGAAAATCAACAAAGTTAGTAAAATATAAAAATAATAAAATTAACACACGTTGCCGATATTAACATCGATAATCTAATGTGAGTGTCTCCTAACTAGTCGCCCCGCTCACAATGAAAATGACGTCACGCTGAGGGCGTAGTTTTTCAAAAAAGTGACACGCTCGAAATGTATGGAAATATGCCATCGCGGCCGTTCTATCTTGATCTATTTCTGTGGCACCGTGTCTCAAAAGTACTATATTATATAGTATATTGTTTTTAATTTTTAAATTTATATGCTACTTAAAAAAGAGAACAAAACAAAAAATTCTAATATTACTAGGAATATACAAACAAGTCATTTTTTAATGCTATATAATAATAATAATAACAAATAATAATTAGTTTGACGTCGCTATAACTGAAAAGCCAACCTTGGGAACCTTAATAAAAGTATCCATACAGGCACAGGAGTAACTCAACTAGTTCAGTATTAGAATTGTAAAACATTTAGTAATTAGTCAATGAATAATATAGTTATTAAAAGGCAATAGGTCGCGGGTAAAATAATGGCTTTTTATTTCTATATTTATTACTGTATTTAATTTCATTATATAAACTAAATTTTAATTTGTCTTAATTATTTTTACGTTATTGCAACCATTAGTGTACATGTACAAAAGTACAATTAGATTACAAATACGTTTAAGAAGTATGAAAAACAAAATGGGTAAAATAAATAATTTCTTTCTAATGTGCCGCCAAATAATCTATACATGTAATAAAATTGTAGGAAAGTTGAATATTTCATTGAATTTCATTGAATATTTCATTTGTATAATTCTTGGGACATGATCTACAATCGATACCAAACCCCAAAATATAGTTTTTAGTTTTTTTTCTGTTTGTCTGTATGTTTGTTACGGATAAACTGTAATAGTACTGCATGCTTTTACGTTGAATTTTGCTTAAATATAGCCAAGAGGGTCGGGTCAACACATAGGCTAAATATTATCATGCTATCACTAACTGGGGGTGAGCGATGAACCCGTATAACCGCACAGGCACAGTATTCTTCCTGCTTTTTTGGCGTCCACGCAGATGAAGTAGCGAGCAACAACTAGTATAGTTATTAAAATGCAATATGTAGCTGGTAAAATAAGGGCTTTATTTATTTTATACTAGCTGACCCGGCGAACTCTGTTTCGCATCAAAAGTAATAACTGCTGCCCCGCTATGTTAATACTGCAATATCTTCGACAAATTTGAAGTCTATAGCAGCTATAGGTTAAAAATGGAAATTTTCCATTGTTAACACCCCCGCAATCCCCCTTGTGGGTGGAATTTCGTAAAATCCGTTCTTAGCTGACCTCTACTCGGCGAAAGGAATAATCCTACCAAATTTCAAGTCGCTACGCCTTCTGGTTCCAGAGATATCGTGATGAGTCAATATATATGTGGAAATCTCTTTTATATATATAGATAGATAGATATTTTATTTCTTTGTATTTAATTTCATTATACTATAAACTAAATTTTGATTTGTTATTTTTACCTTATTGCAATTTCTTTCTAATTAATTCTTTTTGTAATTAGTCTCGGTGGCGCAGTGGGCGAGCGCACGGCCTCTGATCCAGAGGTCCGGAGTTCGATTCCAGACACTGGCTCCCACCAATGACTTTTCGAAATTGTTGTCGGAAGTTATGTGTGATAAATACCGATGACTGACAAACTTTGTGCCCGGTATGGCAATAGGTTCGCCACCTATTCCATTTTTGGGACGTAAACATAACGGCGAGACGAGGCTTAACAGCCGCTGCCTACACCTTCGGGTAACAAAAGGCGTGAAGTTATGTTATGTTATGTTAATTCTTTTTGTGCTATCTGTACTAGTATTTTTTTTTAAATCTCTAAATTTTTTTGTAACACAACAAGTAGTTACGAAGCGGCTACCGAACATGCCAGACGTATATTTGATATTATAAGGATAATTAAATCGATATTTCTTATTTTGCAATGTATGTAAGTATCTAAGTATGTATATAATAAGTATGTAATAAATATTTATAATGTATTGAATATTAGAACTCAATTTTAAAGTTTTTATACACGCTAAGTTTGGATAATATTATTAACAGTCGTAGAGCCAAGCAGTTCGCTGCATGAATGCTGCTGGCTTGACAGGTGAAACCCACCGCTACTTATTCAAATATAGTTTTAACGCTTTTTTACAATATGGGTATCAAATGAAAGGGCTTTTCGATAGTAACTTGAAAATGTGACGTCATTCTAAATCCAATGCTATAAGTATTTTAATGCATTGTACAATATGGGTATCGAATGGGCTTGACCTTGGGGGAGTACCTAAATCAAAGAAAAATGCGACGTCGAATATGGCACATCCTCCTAAATAAAATAGTCACCAAATTCTACCCAGACCTTAAGATGGGAATAATCGAGTGGGGATCGAACCCGCCAATCTCCATTCCACAGTCAGTAGTTTTACCGTGTATTGGTAAAACTACCGACTGTGGAATGTAAGTAAGTTGTGCTCTTTATAAATTAAGCGCGTTATAAATGTTCGTCTGTTAGTTAGAAAGTTCCACTTCAGTAGCGCGTAGGGACTCCGCGTAATTTTTTTTTCCCTCAATAGTCGTAAAGGCATAACAAAGAGACAGGCTTAAGAGTAAAGTTCATGTCCATTTAATATAGTCTTAATGATAATCGGTGTTATTATTATTGGAATGGAAGTTCTAATCCCTCTTGCAATCGTTTAACACTTTTAACGCCCCCATGCGGCCATAAAAGGTAATAGGATATAAACCGGTCTGCCAATTGGTCACTTATTTATTAAGAGTATTTACATTATGGTGATAACGAATATTTAACACAACATAACTTCACGTCTTTGTTACCTGAAGGTGTAGGCGTTAAGCCTCGTCTCGCCGTTATGTTTCAGTGGAACAAGAACGACCCAAATGGAACAGGTGACGAACCTATTGCCATACCGAGCAGAAAGTTTTCAGTCATCGATATTTATCATGCATATCTTCTATCTATAAAACAATTTCGAAAAGTCATTGGTGTGAGCCAGTGTCAGGATTAGAACCCGGACCTCTGGATCAGAAGCTGACCAAGCTCGAAAACTGGACCACCGAGACTTCAACTTCAACTTAAACTTCCGTAAACTTTCATCTTCTAATTTCTCACATTTTATCCTTTCAAGCTCTCCGAAATACACACTCGCCAGTATCTCCACTCCATATTTACGAAGCGATTTTAAACATTACAGCATTAATTTTCATCTAATTATATGTCTTAAATAGATTGTGCTTTTAATTTAGATCTATATGGCCCTTCACAGCATGTAATTTAAACGAATGTTAGATTGTTTGACGGGTCTCGTGGCACATTGGTAAAAACTACCGGCTGCAGCACTGAGGTCGGGGGTTCGATTCCCACCCGAGCTTTGTGCTCGGGTGGGAATATTTGTGACAAACATGATTATTTGTGTGGCGTCTGGGTATTTTTCTATGTATTATGAGTATGTATTTACAAAAGAAAAGTATATATGTATTAGTATCCATTATCTAGTATCCATAGCACAAGCATTTAGTTGCTTACTTTGGAACTGGAGGGCGCTGTGTGATTTGTGTCCAAGATATTATTATTTATTTTTTATTTTTCTCAACATAAATACATAACTTCACGCCAAATCCCTTGCGGGGTAGGCAGAGAGAACAGAGCGCCATAAGGCATGATTCTTACACGCCTCACTCGCTTCGTTGACTTTCATAACTCTTTTCATGCACGCGCGTCGGTTTTTGAGGCTCTTAACATCACCTTCCTCCAGAACACGTTCTATTTGGTCATGGAATGTGTGTCTTGGCCGTCCTCGACTCCTACATCCATCCGCTTTTGCATTGTATATCTGCTTAGTCAGTCTTGCATCAACCATTCTTTCTACATGTCCGAACCATCGGAGCATGCCCTTTCTTACTTTTACACCGACACTCTCTTTCAAACCAACTTCCTTCCTTACAACCTTGTTTTCTACGCGGTCAGCGAGAGTCACTCCGCAGATTTTGCGTAGTGCCCTCATTTCTACAGCGTTTATTCTACTTTCATGCACACTCTGCCATACCCAGCTCTCGCTTCCATAAGTTAGCGTTGGGATCAGGACTGCATTGTGGATTGCTAGCTGGGCTTTTCTGCTAATGTTTTTCGCGCCCAGAAATCTGCCCAACGCTCCATTTACGCTATTTCCTATCGCAACTCGTCTTTCTACATCCGCGGTGTACCTTCCATCTCTGCTAAAAGCGCATCCAAGATATACAATTTCATTCACCTGTTCCAGCACTACATCATCAATCATTATCCTTGCATCTGTTCTGGATTCCTCCCTTTCAAACACCATAACTTTTGTTTTCGTCGCATTCAACTGCAAGCCTTTAATCATGCAATCATCTTTCATAGTAGTGACTAGTGTTTGCAGGTCCGACGGGGATTCGGCTAGAAGCACGGCGTCATCTGCGTAAAGCAGGCAGCTCACAACTAGTTCACCCATTCGCATCCCTACATTCGTCGATCTCACTCTCTGGAGACAACTGTCCAGGTACAGGATGAACAGTCGAGCGGACAGCACGCAGCCCTGTATGACGCCGATATTGATGTCAAACCAGGGCGACAAGCCACCGTCAACACGCACACAAGCTGTGCAGCCCTCATAAGTGGACTGCACAGCGCGCAGCAGTGCACCGCTCACCCCGTAGCCCGGGAGTATGTCCCACAGATCCTTCCGTAGCACCCTGTCAAATGCTTTTTCCAGATCCACAAAACCGCAGAAAACTTTCCGGCTAACTGATCCATGCACCCTCTTCCGCTGCTGAAACTACCCTGAGCCCCCCACAACACTCCGTCAGATATCACCTTCATTGTCCTTTCAATAATCTTCCCATACACTTTCGCTGCTAACCTGATCAAACTGATGGCTCTGTAACCTTTATACAAGGGTACGATGACAGCGCGCCTCCAGTCCATGGGAACCTTACCCGACCTCCAGCATAGATTGCTCAAGGTCAGGAAAGCATCCCAGACACAGGTTCCACCGTGTTTGATCATTTCAGCAGACATCATATCAATTCCAGCTGCCTTACCATTTTTCATAATTCGTGTCGACCATTCAATCTCGTCCATAGTACTGTCCTCGTCAGATGTTGACGCAGCGGCGCCCACGTCCGGAACATAATCGTACATTTCCCCAAAATATTCACTTCACCGACCCAATACATCGTTTGGGTTTGCAAGAATGTCACTAGCCTTAGACATAATTTTGTCCATTTTGGATGTTGACGAAGAACCCCGAGACTTACTAACTTCCCTCCAAAAGAGTTTGCTATTGGCCTCGAAGTTCTCCGTCAACCTCACGTCCTCATTTGCAACTAATCTTTCACGCTTCTCTTTCATTAAGGATTTGGTAACATTCTTGCAGCGGCGGCAGCTCTCATACTTTTTCTCTGTCATACTATCATTCTGATTCAAACTTGAGACATAATCCAACCATGCTTTTTTCTTTCTTTCGACGCTGGATTTTACATCCGCGTCCCACCAGGCATCACCTTTCAGAATCTTATGTCTCTTTGCACAACCACATACTTCTTTTGCACTATCCACTATACTTTCTTTCATTCTTTCCCAGCATTCTTCAACACCTAAGTCAGAAAGACTCGTGTCATTGAGTCTTTTGCCGACTAGGTCTACATACATACTCCGTACACTTTCATCTTCTAATTTCTTACACTTTATCCTTTCAAGCTCTCCAAAATGGGGACGCACTTGCTAGTGCCTCCACTTCTTGAATTGGCCCACGAAGCGGCTTACCACCAGGTAGTGGTCCGTATCAAGAGTGGGGCCTCTGTAGGTTCTTGTATCCCTTAGAGTATTTCGGAGACGACTCTCTACCAGAATCAGATCAATCATACTCTTTTGATCATTCCGTCTCACGTATACATGTGAATATCTTAATGACGGAATAATCTGTTAGACACGAGGAGGTTCCGTTCCAAGCACACGTCCAAGATCGGCTTACCAGCATTATTCACTCTCTTGTCACCATTCGGACCAAGGACAGCCTCAAGGCCATCTCTCTTGGTTCCGACCCATCCATTAAGATCACCACACAGAATTATCATTTAACTAGCAGGCCACGCGAACTTCGTACCGCCACATTTTATACATTTTCCACTAAAAAGATTATTGCCGCAATCATTTTAATACCTTGAGGTATTAAAATGATTGCGAAGTTCAATTTGTGCTATTTATCGGCACGCATTTTGGCGCGCAACCGCAACTGCTATGTACCGCTATGTTAATACTGTAATATCTTCGTAAATATTAGTTTAAATTACATGCTGTAAATGGCTATATTGATCTATATTAAAAGCACAATCTATTTAAGACACTTAATTGGATGAAAATTAATGCTGTAATGTTTAAAATTGCTTCGTAAATAAGCCATTATTTCTCGTTAAAAGTTAAAAAATAATAATGGTCATTGTGGGTTATCCCTAAGACATAGACATATGCCCTCGCGGACTTTTTTATAGACCTTTTAAAGGTGTATAATAATGTAGTACATTGTTTTGATTTATCACTTAGGGTTCAGGCAGCGTTTTCGATTAAAGTTCTAAATCTTGAAAATTATCATTTTTTTTCACTACACTATTCATGAATTATAGATCAAAACTACCCCGTTGACACCCTCTAACTATAAAAAAAAAACCGCATCAAAATCCGTTGCGTAGTTTCAAAGATTTAAGCATACAAAGGGACATAGGGAAAGAGAAAGCGACTTTGTTTTATAATTTGTAGTGATTAATAGAATGTCAGGGACTTAGTCCGAAGCTTTTTGTCAACTTTTAGTTTTTTTTTAATACTACTTAAACTTTTTTTTTATTTGGTTATTGTCTTTCTACAAAAAAAAGACCGGGTCACCACATGTTTTAACCAGCATGTGTTTTTAATAATTTAAATGGTGTCGATTTGGCACCTTGGTATTACTCTTATCAAAATAAATTCACTACATTTTAAAAGAGATCACGATATTAAAAATGAAAACAGATGGGCAACTCTATGTGGTATGCTGAAGACCGTAAAGTCTTTATATTTTAGCAAAATACGCCAAGTCGAGGTGCGTGGGTATATCTTGCGCTTCGTCCATTTATATGAAGTTGCAATATTGTAAAGAGTTAAAAATAATATTATCATATCTGCTTAGAGAAGTAACTGTGAATTAACGCTGACTTTGACCCAGGACTTTGGTTACATAGATAAAATATTTTTAAATAGTACGTTCGTTTTAGATATTTAGATCTCATTAAAGGAATTAGGTACTCTTAAATAGATAGTGGTAGAACCAAGCAGTTCGCTGCATGGGCCGGCTCGACCGGTGAAATACCACAACCTCTCAGAAGATCGACGTAAAGTGGCTCATGCCGCATGTCGTTCGGTGAGAGAGGTACCCGGAGGCCCACCCCCCTTTCCCCATCCTTTCCTTTCCCCTATCCCTTAAAGGTCGGCAACGCAATAGTAACATTATATGTGTTGCTGGTGTCCATGGGTGGCGTTGATTGCTTACCATCAGGTGACACGCCTGCTCGTTTGCCCTCCTATCCCAAAAAAAAAAAATCGTGCGTGGAGTCCCGCCGCGCTAGAGAAGTGAAACTTTGTCACAAACATAAATGTAGGTATAACACCACACGTTCTAGCAGTGGTAGAGTCAAACAGTACGCTGCATGAATGGGCCGGCTCGACCGGTGAAATACCACGACCTCTCGGAAGATCGACGTAAAGTGGCTCATGCCGCGTTTTGTTCGGTGAGCAAGGTACCCGGAGGCCCACCTCCCTTCCCTATCCTTTCTCATCCTACTTCCTTAAAGGTCGGCAACGCAACTGTAAGAGTAAACGTGTTGCAGTTGTCCATGGGTGGCGCTGGTTACTTCCCATCAGGTGACACGCATGCTCGTTTACTCTCCTATCCAATAAAAAAACACGTTTTATTTAAAAAGAGCACATCTTACATTAGGACGGGCCTCGTGATGCATTAGTAAACTACCGACTGTGGAATGTGGAATGGAGATTGGCGGGTTCGCTCGCCATTCGAGTATAAATCTGGGTAGGATTTGGTAACTACTCCTCTCTAGGAGGATCTGCCTTAATCGACCCCTCATTATTCTTTGATTTAGTTACAGGGAGTAACTAAATCAAAGAATAATGAAGCTCAAGACCATTTGATACCCACATTGTAAAAAAGCATTAAAACTATCTCTGAATGAGAGGTAGTGGTATTTCCCTTGTCGAGCCGGCCCATTCATGCAGCAGACTGCATGGCTCTACGACTGTTAATAATATCATACAAACTTAGCGTGTATAAAAACTTCAAAATGGAGTTCTATGATTTAAGAACTACATAATACATTTTTATTACATACATAATATATACATACAAAATATATGACACATATATATAGATTGCAAAATTAAAAATGTCGATTTAATTATCTTTTTAATATCAAATATTAACAGTACGGGACGCGTCCGCCATGGCCGGCACTCGCTTCGTAACTACTTGGTGTTTTACAAAAAAAATTACATACATGTAAAATTTACAAAAAAATGTACTAGTACAGATAGCACAAAAAGTAATGCAGCACGAAATTATTTATTTAGCCCATTTTTGTTTCTATGCCTCCTTATGTGCCCTTAATTATAAGGTTCTTTCTGTGTATCTATTATCTCTTGTGTACAATAAAGTATATATAAATAAGTAGATAATTAAGACAAATCAAAATTTAGTTTTTATAATACTGTATAAATAAATTTTTTGACAAACATTTTTTATAATTACATTGCTTAGTTTATTGACATATATAGATTTTTTTTATTTTTTTGTTTGCAGACAATTTTTTAATAGCTATGACATTGTTTCATTATTATTATTTATTATTATTATTGACATGTTACATGTAATAATTTTATTATTTATTGTATATTGACAACTGCACGTACATATCACACACCTTACCAGGCAAATTTTAGAGATGCATAATGTGTATAATTTAATTAATTTTATGTGTATAATGTTGTAATAATGCATAATTCTGGATATTTGCAGTATGGTAACATGACGTAAGTACGTCATGTTACTATACTGCAAATATCCAGAATTATGTGAATAAATGATTGATTGATTGATTGATTAATACTGAATTAGTTATTATTCCTGTGCTTGTATGTATACTTCTATTATGCAAAATTCTCAAAGTTAGCTTTTCGGTTATAGCGACGTCAAACTAATTGTTATTTGTTATTATTATAATATTACATTCAAAAATGTTCAAACAAATATCTTGTTTGTATATTCCTAATAATATTTAAACTATTTAGTTTCTTTTATTTTTTAGTTGCATATAAATTTAAATATTAAAAACAATTTTTTTTTATGCAGTTAGTACTTTAGTGGCATGGTGCGATAAAAACTGTGCCGCTACTAGCTACTAGATGTCTATGTACTGTTTTTAATCACGCTATGCAAATTCTCTTCCTTGGTTTATATAAACCGGTTTAAGTTCTAGTCTTATATATTATCTATAATACCCGCGAGGGGGCGTTAAATGCGTTAAATGCTTTCGCAAGAGACATTAGAAGTTCCACTTCAAAAAATACAACTTTTAGGGTTTCGTATATCTATGTAATATGCAACGCATAGTACATAAATATAATGAACGGGAAATAACGCCACACGTTTAGGTAAACAAATAATCCAAAAATATATAAAAATCTAATTTACGTGTCTTATTAGACTCGGAAATCATCATCATTTAGCAGACCGCGCGAACTATGCACCGCCATATTATTGACATTTATAACTAAAATTTATTGTCCCACTCTTATTAATAACTTAAACTTTCCTCAATAAATGGACTCTCTAAGACTAATATTTTTTTTCAATCCAAACCAGTAGTTCCTGATACATACATACATAAATTCTCGCCAAATTCCTTACGGGGTAGGCAGAGAGAACAAAGTGCCATAAGGCACGATTATTACAAGCCTCACTCGCTTAGCTATATGATTTAGCGTAGTGACAACCAAGACATTGATAATATTTACAACTTCAAAGAAAGCTTTATTAGCAATGCCACTTATGAACAATGAATATTGCAATGAACTTGTCCCAAGTTTTTTGTCAACCTTTAGTTTTTTTTAATACTACATAAACAACTTTTTTTATTAGGTCACTATTGTTGACTTCAACGAAAAAAACGGGACACATATGTTCAAACCGGGGTAGCTAACGCACAGTGAGTGTTTTTTTTTATAAGTCAAATGATGTCGGTTTTGCGATTAAGCTTATCGAAATAAATTTACTACATTGTAAAAGCTATCACGATCTTAAAAATGTAAAGTTTATTACATATATCTAGAATGTATTATAAATCAGTCACATCAGTCACACCTTGTCAGTGGTAAAGTCACGCAGTTCGCTGCATGAATGGGCCGGCTCGACCCGTGGAATACCACGACCTCTCAGATTATCGCTGAAAAGTGGCGTTAGCCGCGTTTCACTCGCTGAGAGAGGTATTCGGAGGCCCAATCCCTTTCCCCGTCCCCTTCCGAAACCCACTCCCGACCCCACCCATATCCCATTGTAAGGGCCGGCAACGCAACTGTAACACTGCATGTGGTGATGTGGCCATGGGCGGCGTTTGTAACTATCATAAGCCTGCTCGTTTGCCTCTTATACAATAAAAATGTAACCTAATTCCTATCCTATCCTACTTCTAATATATAAAATTCTCGTGTCACAATTTTCGTTCCCATACTCCTTCGAAACGGCTTGACCGATTCTCATGAAATTTTGTATGCATATCGGGTAAGTCTGAGAATTTTCAACCCTCTACGATCAACCCCTATTTTTTAAATTTTATTTTTTGGCTAGACAACGTTTGCCGGGTCAGCTAGTAATATATAAATGTGAATTTAAGTTTGTTTGTGTGTTATGCTTTCACGCGATAACTACTCAATCGATCAACATGAATCTTTGTACACATATTCTTTGAGGTAATTTACAAATATTTGAACCCGAAGGAAAAACTTATAAAATAGTCTACAACAATATCCTACATACTCTTATAAAATTGTTACAGTCCAAAATGATTTATTTTTGTTACAGAGAAATATATTTTACCTTAAAAAAATGTTGTTAGTTTTTTAAACGTCATTGTATGAAGTAATTTTAAAAATTAATAATTCCAGCTAAGCAATAAAACAGAGTTATCATATTGATTAACTTCTATAGTATTGATCTTTGACACCTATTTAATGGATTTAATGCGAGCGAAGCCGCGGGTAAAAGCTAGTAACTTTTATAAATAAAAATACCACAAAATACGAATAAATTAACTACAAATTTCAAATTCTAATTAAAGTATTAAGCGATATGATGACAAAGAGAGAAACAACAACACAACATAACTTCACGCCTTTTCTACTCGAAGGTGTAGGCAGCGGCTGTTAAACCTCGTTTCGCTACTATGTTTCCATCCCAAATGGAATAGGTGGCGAACTTATTGCTATACCAGGCACAAAGTTTATAGTCATCGATATCTAAATACACATAACTTCCGAAAACAATTTCAAAAAGTCATTGGCGTGAGCCAGAATTCGAACCCGCGACTACTTTATTCAGAAGTGGGGTTCTCGACAACTGGACCACCGATACCTTTTAGCAAGAAACAAATGTAAAAAAATCTACCTGCTAGCTGTCGCGGTCCGAGCTGTCCGAGTCGGATACATCATCCGTAGTGTAACTAAATATTTCCCTATGAAATGAATACATACTTACATTTTGTATTTTGCGATATCTTTTGAATTAAATGTCCGAATTAAATTATTCAAAAAGTTCTAGAAAAGTATTGAATCTATCTTTTTATTGAAGTAATTTATTTTAAGGAGAATTAATATCAAGGTACAAAATAAAGCATTTTTCAAGCAAAAAGCAAAAATTTTAGCAAAAATTCAAAAAACACTTATTGTGAGATAACTACAATAGTTAGACATATGGCGTCCTGGACTTTTTTATAGACAAATTTATGTTCTGTAAAAGTGTAGTACATTGTTTTGTTCTAGAATTAATAGTTTTCGCAGCGTTCACGATGTAAGAATTATTTTCGAGTCATTTTCTTACACCTCGGGTTACATTATTGGACTTATAGTAAGGATCCCTAATTAATTTGAAAATATAATATAGCCTAAAGCCGTCCTCAATAAATGGACTATATACCACTGAAAGAATTTTTAAAATCGGACTGGTGGTTTCTGAGATTAGCGCGTTCAAACAAACAAACAAACACACAAACAAACTCTTCCGCTTTATAATATAATTATAGATTTCCTTCAACCAAATCCAGAATATCCCCAACAGTTTCCCAAAACTCCTCGAATTCATGAGGATCGGCGGAGCTGACGGGTGCATAAGCTGCTACCAGGAAGACCCGCGTGATCCCCAGTTTTATACGAACCCAAAGGTGTCTTGGGCCTACCAGCTCATAGTCTTTCACTACAGAAGCAATGAGAGAGGAGAGAACGACCACCACACCCCCGCTGGCACGGATGTCCAGGTCCACTCGGGACCATAGGGCAACTATGCCACCTGGGAGGTCCTCGGCCTCATACCCATTGCGCTTCGTCTCCGTTAAACACAAGGCATCCAGGCATCTCTCATTTATGACATCCATCATCTCATTCATCTTTCTTTCATTCTACCTCTAACATTCCACGTGTCTATACGGCACTCCCCTCTTCTCGTCCCGCCAGGTTTGGCGCTGCGTGAAGGGTGGCGACCTCACCGCATGCGCATGCACGTGCAGCCGACGGGGGTTTATCGGTGCCCGTTGCTGTCCGGGCACGCCCTAGCAGCTAGCGCGGCTGTTCTATTCGGTCAAGATTGCGTCCCTCTGGGACGGCAGGGATCGCGACGTGCACGCTCTTGACATGATCCCATAAATGACGTATGAAAATAAATATTTTACGACTTTGAAATAATAAATACAAGAGAGCACAAGATATAACCTTTATTGTGTATATTTACGTATTACAATATTAACATTGTACTGGTGCCGCTCATGTGTAGAAGAGGTTCTCGAAATTCTTTAACTATTTAGTCTGACGTAACACGGCGTAAAAGGAATACGAGGACTTTATGATCTGGAACATATAAACAACACTACAATACGCGCAACAAGAGAGCTAGTGAGTCGCGCCGACATAGCGCTTGCTTGCTGCATTAGTATGCTGGATAGACCAGCTAGTGTTGCACATAATACCACCAGGGATACTGATCACTTGTAACAAAGCCCGACAGCATAAGTGTCCGCTGCTAGAGATTTATAGCTCCTGTGCCATGTCACTAGCTTTAACTGAATTGTAGCAGCTTCACAACACAAAAACCCGCGAAGGCGCAGGCGAGAGAGTGAGAAAAATTCAAAGCGCCAGATTTATTTTCTAGTCACGAATGTGTCAGGTAGCTAAACCGATTGCGTGACATCGGCCACTAAAGTTTTTAGTACTAAACTACTAAGCCTATGTAATACTTATGATGGGTTTACATCAGGTGATATCTCTTTTGCTCTTTTATAAGTTGCCGGTACCTTAACGAACGTGTCGAGCGAGAGTGGAATGGCTACTCCGACGACCGGGCGCAGCGGCCTCTTGGCGCGTACCATCACCAGCAGCAGAGAGCGCCGTAGCGGGAGCGGCACTCGGGACCACTCCATGCTGTAGATGGACTCAACCACTCGCTCGCTCTGCCAATACACACGATGTCTGTCAGTGCATTATCGTGTAGCGATCGTTCGGCTGTGGCTAACTAAACTACTGGTACTCAGTACCTCATCGCGGACATCGTTCCCGTAGTAGCAGTAGAGGAACAACTCCGTCAGTATGCACACGATGAAGAGTACCGTCGACGTAAACTCTAAACTCAACAACTCCAGCTGTAACAGTGATTTATGGAAATTAGAGGCGATTAGAAATATATATACCTTCTGTGTACTAAGTATCGGGAATTTGTCAATAAAACTAAAAATACAAATTATTCATCTAAATTTATTTTATCGCCTTCAAAGTAGGCCCCATCGCATGCAATACAACATCTCCACCGCTTCACCCAGTCTTCCATACATTTTTCATAGGCTATTTGCGGTATGGCCTTTAGCTCATTCAGCGAATTTTCTTTTATGGCTTCTATTGACTCAAAACGTTTTCCTCGAAGTGGTAATTTTAACTGGGAAATAAAAAAAAGTCAGACGGAGCCATATCAGGTGAATAGGGTGCTTGGTCGAGAACGTTTGTTGAATTATTCGCTAAAAACTCTTTCACTATAATGGCTGTGTGTGATGGTGCATTATCATGGTGCAGCATCCATGAGTTGTGTCGCCACAAATCTGGACGTTTTCGGCGGATACTCTCACGCAAACGTTTCATGACGCCTAAATAGTATTCTTTTTTTACTGTTTCTCCCTCTGGAAGGAATTCGGAGTGAACCACACCACGGTATTTTATACGTACGTATTGTTATTATACGTTTCATAAAGGTCGGATCCGTAGAAGCTCGGGAAACCATGTCTTCAGCGACATGCTGTCGCTGCCCTTTTTGAACAAAATTGAGCTCTTTTGGAACTAGTCGAGCGGCGACGCGTTTCATGCCTAAAATGTCAATGAGAATATTGTGGACGGACTTAAAAGATATGTTCACCTCACTAGCCAACTCTCTCAGACTCATACGTCGATTTTCGAGCACTAGCTTCTTGATTCTGTCGATGTTTTCTTTGGTCGTAGCGGTTGAAGGTCTACCAGAACGAGGCAAGTCTACTACTACTTCTCGGCCTTCTTTAAAAGCCTTATACCATTCATAAGCCCTTGTTTTCGATATACATGATTCGCCGTGGGTATTTCGCAACATTTTTAGTGATTCACCACATGAAATATCATTCGAAACACAAAATTTAAGGCACACTCTTTGTTCAACAATATTTTCCATTGTAAAAATCGCCGAGGACTCAAAACTATGACCAACAAAAAGTTTAGTTTAAAACAAATTAAATGACAGATCCCGTTCAAATGTTGCGCGCTAAATCAGTACAGTGCTACCAACATGCAGTAAAAAAATTAGAACGACCTCTTTTACGCGGGTCTCTTTATTGACATATCCCCGATACTTTTTACACAGAGTCGTATATACTCTCAGTCAGCCGGGAGCGAAATAAAAACATATGGCTGACAAGCTTACACAGCACAACACCCAAAAATGGCGGGATAACCATTTAAAAATATAGGTCAACCTAAATGTTCTTGATGGGGGCGGGCAGCAGCGTGCCTATCTATAAGAGGTTTACCCCTGCGGTCTCCAATCCGTTTGCCCAGCGTGGGGACTATGGGCATAAACCTCCCTATGGAAAAAGCACAAATACAACGGCCCACCGTTCCCGGTGGTCCCGCTATTCCCGGCCAAGGTAGAGGTCGTGGTAACGGTGGGACAGGGGGTGCGAAGAATCTCCGGATTACGGCAGGCTGCCAAAAACAACTACTCGTGGCCACATATAATGGACGCAGTCTTCGGATGGACCAAGTCACTGAACTCGAGGTAGAGCTGGGTTGCTTGAACTGGCATATTCTAGGGATATCTGAAGTCCGGCGAGAGGGAGAGGACACGATAACCCTACAGTCAGGCAACTTACTGTACTTTCGGGAAGGCGACCAGCTCTCCCAGGGGGGTGTCGATTTCCTCGTTCACAAGGACCTCGTTAGCCGCGTTGTGGAGATCAGTAGTGTGTCGACCAGAGTAGCGTACCTTGTACTGAAACTCACCAACAGGTACACCCTGACGGTAATACAGGTATATGCGCCGACCTCGACATACTCTGACGAGATAGCGGAGGCGATGTACGAGGATATTGCAAAAGCAATAGATTGTACCGCCAAGGCTCACTACAACGTTGTTATGGGGGACTTCAATGCCTAAGTGGGAGTACAAGAACGCGGCGAAACGAAAATCGGTCCATATGGCTTGGGGTGCCGGAATCACTGGGGCCAGATGCTGGTCAACTTCCTGGAGTCTGAAGGGCTCTTCTTGATGAATTCATTCTTCAAGAAGAGTCTCCACAGGAGGTGGACTTGGCGAAACCCCGATTCTGTGGCAAGGAAAGAGATAGATTTAATTATTACGGATAGTAAGCATATATTTAGAGATGTCTCTGTGATCAGCTGGTTCAATACTGGAAGTGATCACCGACTTCTTCGAGGCTCTCTAAACATTAACTTAAAAGCTGAAAGGACCCGGAAGATAAGGTCTATTATCCGACCTACGCCTCAAATAGCCGAAACCGAAAAGTTCCAAATGGAACTTAAAAACCGATTCGACCTGCTGGAAACCACAGGCAACGTGGCCGAAAAAACACTGTGGTCAACACCCTGAGGAAAGTGTCTCATAGGCTGTTCCCGAGATCGCAGAAAAAGGAGTCCAAGCTCTCTGCTGAGACACTCGAGCTGATGAGGCAAAGGCGAGAAACTCCATCCGATCAGCTGTCTTCGTCAGAATGGAAAACCCTAAACCAGCGTATTAGAAAGCTGATACGGCGCGACCTTCGTCGATCGAATACTCGAGCAATCGACAACGCGATCGACTGCAACAAAGGGTCGAAAGTGTTCGCTCAGCAGCTTGGAAGGTCCCATCTGACGAAGCTGAAAACTGCGGATGGACGTGTCGTCACCTCTAAGCCCGAGATTTTTTATAGGCTCCTTTATTCCACACGGATGACTAAGCCAACTGGACACAGCGATGATGACCACTGAGCCCCGCTAACGCGTCACTATAGTGAGGACATTCCCGATGTC
The DNA here is from genome assembly GCA_905147225.2 of Euproctis similis. Taxonomy (NCBI): domain Eukaryota; kingdom Metazoa; phylum Arthropoda; class Insecta; order Lepidoptera; family Erebidae; genus Euproctis; species Euproctis similis. The sequence continues at coordinate 25,594,838 of LR990111.1, forward strand.
ACAGAAAGCGAGATTAGTGCGGCTCTCGGGCAACTCCAGAACAACAAGGCACCCGGTGATGACGGAATTACTACAGAGCTTCTAAAAGCCGGCGGGAGTCCTATCCTAAAGGAACTAGCAAGCCTTTTCAATTCCGTTATACACCAGGGCATAACACCACAGGCTTGGAGCAGGAGTGCGGTGGTGCTGTTCTTCAAAAAGGTGATAAAACCTTACTGAAGAATTACAGACCCATCTCACTCCTGAGCCATATCTACAAGTTGTTCTCGAGGGTCGTCACAAATCGTCTCGCTGCAAGACTCGACGAATTCCAGCCTCCGGAGCAGGCCGGGTTTCGAAAAGGCTTTAGTACCGTGGACCACATCCTTACCGTTCGGCAGATTGTACAGACGACCGAAGAGTACAATCAGCCGCTGTGTATGGCATTCGTGGACTACGAAAAAGCCTTCGACTCCATCGAAAATTGGGCAGTTCTGGATGCACTACAGCGATGTCGGATTGACTGGCGTTATATCGAGGTGTTGAGATGCTTGTATGACACCGCCAAGTGACGAACTCCGTCGAGCTGAATCGAGGTGTAAGACAGGGAGATGTTATATCTCCCAAACTCTTCACCAATGCTCTGGAGGACGTTTTCAAGACAGTGGATTGGACTGGACAGGGTGTCAACGTGAATGGTGAGTACATCTCGCATCTTCGGTTTGCCGACGACATCGTTGTAATGGCAGTCGCTGGAACTAATGTAGGTATGAGGCCGAAAGGAGGATTCAGCTGCGTTGGGCTGCATTCGGCAAATTGCGTCGAGTCTTCAGCTCGCCTATACCGCAAAGTCTTTGACTAGTGCGTCTTACCGGCGATGACCTACGGTGCCGAAACGTGGACACTCACGGTGGGGCTAGTCCACAAAATTAAAGTCGCTCAGCGAGCTATGGAGCGGGCTATGCTCGGGGTATCTGAGTAACCGACCGATCAGAGAACTGGAGTAACCGACATAGCTCGTAGAATAAACTCGCTGAAGTGGCAATGGGCTGGTCACATTTGCCGAAGGACCGACGGTAGATGAAGCAAGAAGGTCATAGAATGGAGACCGCGTCTTGGCAAACGTAGCGTAGGACGCCCACCAGCCCGATGGTCAGACGACCTCAGAAAGGCTGCTGGAAAAGACTGGATGCGGAAGGCAGAGAATCGGATGTTGTGGCGCACATTGGGAGAGGCCTATGTCCAGCAGTGGACATAGGCCTACACTAGGCTACACATACATAACTTCACGCCAAATCCCTTGCGGGATGGGTTAGGCAGAGAGAACAGAGCGCCATAAGGCACGATTCTTACACGCCTCACTCGCTTCGTTGACTTTCATAACTCTTTTGATGCACGCGCATCGGTTTTTGAGGCTCTTAACATCACCTTCTTCCAGAACACGTTCTATTTGGTCATGGAATGTGTGTCTTGGCCGTCCTCGACTCCTACATCCATCCGCTTTTGCATTGTATATCTGGTTAGTCAGTCTTGCATCAACCATTCTTTTTACATGTCCGAACCATCGGAGCATGCCCTTTCTTACTTTTACATGGATACTCTCTTTCAAACCAACTTCCTTGCTTATAACCTTGTTTTCCACGCGGTCAGCGAGAGTCACTCCGCAGATTTTGCGCAGTGCCCTCATTTCTACCGCGTTTATTCTACTTTCATGCACACTCTGCCATACCCACCTCTCGATTCCATGAGTTAGCATTGGGATCAGGACTGCATTGTGGATTGCTAGCTGGGCTTTTCTGCTAATGTTTTTTGCGCCCAGGAATCTGCCCAACGGTCCGTTTACGCTATTTCCTATCGCCACTCGTCTTTCTACACCTTTTTTACTTTTTCTACACCGGGTTTGAAACCTGACACTGGCTCACGCCAATGACTTTTTTGAAATTGTTTTTGGAAGTTAAGTATGATAAGTAGAGATGACTGAAAACTTTGTACCCGGCAATTGGGTTGCAACCTATTCCATTTGGGACGTAAACATAACATACTGAAACGAGGCTTAGCAGCCGCTGCCTACACCTCCGAGTAACAAAGGCGTGTAGTTATGTTATATTATATTGTTCTATATGGAATAGGTGCAGATGAAATTCGTCACTTTCAATACAAACAACAGACGGGCCTCGTGGCGCATTGGTAATACTACTGGCTGCAGCAATGAGGTCGGGGGTACGATTCCCACCCGAGCACAAATATTTGTGACAAACATGAATATTTATGTGGTGTGTGGGTGTTTTTCTATGTATTATAAGTATGTATTTACAAAAGAAAAGTATAGATATATCTATAAATATCCGTTATCTAGTATCCTTAACACAAGCATTTGGTTGCTTAGCTTGGAACTAGAGGGTGCTGTGTGTATTGTGTCCAAGATATTATTATATTATTATTAAAACGAAACCAACAACTTGCTGTTTACTACATTGCGGCAAAGTATGCAAGATTGGCATGCATATATTTTATGATAAATTAGATTTGTTAGTCATCACTCACACCGACGATTTGATAAGCGGCCAGGCACAGAATCCAACCGCCCACGCCAAATTGGATGAAAATGGCGGTATCGAAGATATTTTGCAACGTTTTCAGTGTCCTGTATATAATAATTAATAGTCACACATTGGACCATGATAATATTTAACTATCTATGTAAGGAGATCATACTCTGTGATCTTCTGATAGTGTTGTAAGCAATCCAGGAATATTTTCATTAAGACGTCATTATAGGTGAGATCTTTACGGCCCCGGGCGAGCTCCGCCGCGCGCTGCGGTAACTCTTCAAAGTTCATTCTGGAAACAATACACAAGCCGTTAGAATAACTAAAGCCTGTGTAAAATACCCCAAGTTCCCTGTTCTTGGGACAGAAGCGGTCCTAACGTGTGAGCGTGAGATCCAAGTAATTGTTGACGAAACTGTATTTTGGTGGGCGAACCAATTGAAGTACACCGCGGACAAAATTTTCAGTCATCGATATTTATTATAAGGAACTTTTGAAAAGAATTTCGAAAACCCATTGGTGAGACCCAGGATTCGAGAAGACAAACTAGGTAATTGTAATTTACTAAATTTGATAATTAAAAATAATACCTTATTAAATTATACGTGTTCCAGATCAAACTAAAAGCACAATTAAATGAAATAGTGAATATTATTAATTACCAGGTGTTGCCCGCTATATGGGATTTTTTAATAAATTCAAAGTCAAAGAAGCTTTATTTTTATAGATCTTCACAGACACTTAAAAATAGTACAGATAACATATAATGAAATACAAACATGAGCTCTCGAGGAAAGTGCCTCCCTGGAACAACAAAAAAAAAACCTACGCAATCGCCACGAGTGGTTCGTTTCCGAGTCAAAATCAAAGTCAAAATAAGTTTTATTTTCATAGGTCTTCACAGACACTTAAAAATAGTCAACAAGTACAATTTAACTTATTATTTCATATGAACTATTTTACACGAGCACTTGAGGTAAGTGCGTCCGTGGAACAAGAAAACACGGACGCAATCACCACGAGCGGCCCGATTCCGAGTGTAGGGGCTATCATGAGAAGAATCGAGCAAGAAATGGCAAGAAATTATGTGCCAGATACTCTTTTTAAACTATTAAACATAAATAACAATAATATTAATATCGTTACTGAAAACAAAACAGTAGACTCGTGCATAAAAGGTGTAGCAGCCAGAATACTCGACCATCACAGTTATGGCCCAAGCAAATTAACATCAACGTCCTAAAAAGAAAATATCTGCTAATATATTAGTCGAGCGCAACTGACGCGACATCTTTTATTTAGAGTGGTAACGTTGTGCAATAAATTCAACTTATATGTACCTATATTATAAACAATATCAAGGAAAATTTTATATTAGAAAAGTGTTTATAACTATCATAAATTATTACGGAACGTCTCCACTCCAATACATGTGAACAAATTTTAACACGCAAACTACACAATCCGCGTTGAGCATAGCGAGTGTAGGGGCTATCATGTGGAGAATCGGGCAAGAAACACATGTGCTAAATACTATAATACTAAACACAATACTAAAACAATATTATTATATTTCACAGCTTCATTCTTAGCGATTAGTTTACATATTGTAGTTGAGCTCCCAGTCTCCAGCCTTGCACGGATGTTTAGAAAGTAGGGTAAATAAAAATCTCCCTACTGGCAACCACCTCTTGACTATGGCAACACCACGTCTCACTGATATTCATTCTGTGTTTCCGTGCTCAAGCCTTCGCACGTGCCTACCAACAAATTTCAACAAATTACCTTCAAAATATAATAATAATAATAGAAATTAAGAATTACCTTTTTCCCAAAAATGGGAAATAAAAGGAAATTTAACCAAAGTGAATGTATAAAGGCGGCTGAGCGTTTATTCGGATAGTGAAACCGAATCTGATTCTAACATTGCAGGTTAGTAACATATCTATAATCTATACATTTATAATGAACTAGCTGACCCGGCGGACTTTGTTCCGCATTCAAAGTAATGAACAAGTTAATTTTGGATTTATCACTTTTTCTTTACTACATACATGCATTATAGCTAAAAACTATTCCGTTGACACATTCAACCTACAAAAAAAAAAAAAAATTCGTTGCGTAGTTTCAAATATCTAAGCATATATGGGGACAGATATCAGAAAGCGACTTTATTTTATGCTATGTAATGATTGGTAACTTTATTGGTTAAATGCTATTGTGATGCGAGACGCCAACTGGGCTATCTCTGTCACGTAATAATAGCACAGAATTACCTACTTATATGAATATTTAGTTGAATAGCTACAAAGCCAATGCATTGTGATGCGAGACGCTAAACTGGGCTATCTCTGTCACTTAATAATGTTACGGAATTAATTTTTCATTGAAATACAAAGTATTCACTAAATTGTGATGTGAGGCGCCAAATGGGCCACCTCTTTCATTTTAAAAATGTGGGTATCCGCACATATTATAATTCGTAATTTCTTCGTATACATATAATACTGTGATAGTGATGCGAGACGCCAACTGGGCTATCTCTGTCACGTAATAATAGCACAGAATTACCTACTTATATGAATATTTAGTTGAATGACTACAAAGCTAATGCATTGTGATGCGAGACGCTAAACTGGGCTATCTCTGTCACTTAATAATGCTACGAAATTAATTTTTCGTTGAAATACAAAGTATTCACTGAATTATGATGCGAGACGCCAAATAGGCTACCTCTTTCATTTTAAAAGTGTGGGTATCCGCACATATTATAATTCGAAATTTTTTCGTATACATATAGGTACTGTGATAGTGATGCGAGACGCCTGCTGGGCTATCTCTTTCACGCTTGATATGATCTGATTACATTGACGTCATCTAATACAGATGCACCTTTTTTGTCAACGCCTGCAGTGGCATTGAATGCCGACGTTCAGGATTCGGCGCCACAATTAGATAGCGAGATATTTGCATTGCTCGGTGAAGCACCAAAATACGTCATCAAGTTTGGAAAACCTACATACAAGGAACTAGCTTGTAGGTCGCAGGAGATACTTGAAAAGGATTGGCAAAAAGAAATATAATAAATAAATATTGGAAGAATACTTAATTCCAGGAAACTGCAACATGCATATACCACCATCGCTTAACCCCGAGGTTAAGGTAGCTTTAGTTCACAATTTGGTCAAGAGACACATCACTTTTGACAAAACAGAAACAGACAACATATCTTCACGCCTTTTTCTGAATTGAAGGTGTAGGCAGTGGCTGTTAAGCCTAGTCTCGTCGTTATGTTTACGTCCCAAATGGAATAGGTAGCGAACCTATTGCCATACCGGGCACAAAGTTTTTAGTCATCGATATTTACCACACATAACTTACGAAATTAATTCGGAAAAGTCACTGGTGTGAGCCAATGTGAGGATTCAAAACCGCGACCTCTGGATTCAGAAGCGGGTGCTCAACCACTAGACCACCGTGACTTAGTGATGCATGCAGACTTCTCTGCGACAGTCATTATAATGTTACAAGGACAGGGCGTGGTTTCGTACTGTCATCCATTAACCCAGAGATGAAAGAAACTCTCATCGAAAGAAAACGGGATAACTTGCTCTTTAGAAAATATATTTCTGGAAAATTAAAATCTACAAAGTTAATAAAAAGATCGGCTGCTGATCTCATACAAACTCTGAACAAAAAGTAGCATATTCAACAAAAATAATTTTATACAAAGTCAAAATAAGGTTTAAACACTCGCTTAAACTGGAACGCTACGCCTAGAAAGGCACCTCCGAATATAAACGAGACTCGTCAGAACCAGCGGCTCTCAACAGCGGGGTCATCGGGAGACATCAGAGTGGAAAGCGGTTGCAGGGAATACCAGGAGACGCTGACCAGGTATACTCGGGTCGCCTTAGATATTTTGTCTCGGAATGGGACCAGATTACAACTGATCCTATTGTGTTATCTTATCATGAGGGATATAAAATCCCATTCATATCTCCTTTTTCGTACTATGTGTACAAGGTAATTAAAATACTGGCCAAGCTGATTATAAAAGTTTCATAGTATAATTATTAAAAATAAAGGCAATTTCAGAGTGTACACTCGTAAACATGAGTTTATCTCAATTAAATATATATATATATATTGATACTAAAGCCAAACGGAGACCAAAGGTTTATTTTAAATTTTTAAATTGTTTGCAGAAATTCATTAAAATCAATCATTTTAAAATGATGATGGTGTTATATGAACTCTATTGACATGAAAGATGCATATTTTTTTATAAATATACATGAAAAATTTTAAAATATCTGAGATTCAGTTTGAATGATATTTTATATGAATTTAATTGCCTCCATTTAGGGCTTTGTTTTTACAAAGATGTTGAAATCCGTCATGGAATGCCTAAGGTCAAAGGGGTTATGTGTCTATTATATATCTTGTTTATATATTTTAAATAGGTAGAAAATAGCTTGAACGTAAAAAAAAAAAAAAAAAAAAAAAAATATGTCACACGGACAAAGGATTTACTTGAAAGTCAGAGTTTTTAAATAGATACACATAGATAAAAGCACATTTGCAGTGCACATTTCTAGGATTTGTATTTGATTCTTAATTACCAGAGAGGAAAATAATTCAGATCCAAAACTGCTAACTCAATATAATTAAATCTCTTAAGACATGCAAATTACGTCATCTTGCCAAATTTTTAGGTACATATCTTATTATCAGCATGTCCAGCCATTCAGTATGGGTGGCTCTACTTGAAACAATTTGAAAGACATAAATTTCTTCGTCTTTCAAATAGTTTTTAATTATAATTAACTAACTTAATCCATTCAGACTTAACAATTTTAATTTAGTAATTTTGTCGGACGCATCTCTCAGTGGTTCGGGTGCCTGGTCTGGCAGCGAGAATGGACTGAAGCTGTAGAATATACATAGGGATCATTGAATGAAGGTTCTATCCAAATTACATTGTCTTCCCTTACACAAAACACTTACAAGCAGTATGGTAGTTGTTTTAAAAATTGGTTACGGTATTGTACAGTAAATAGTAGAAACCATCTATTGAAAATGTAATAATCTTTTTGAAAACGGTGCCCAATATGGTAAGATAAATTCTCATAAATCTGCTATATCCTTGCTGTTAGGATCATGTTATCTTAACGATGAGAGTGTGACACGATTTATGAAAGGAGTTTTTCACCACACGCCTACCATTCCAAAGTACGAATTTACATGGGATCCTAATTAATATCGTTTTACATTATTTAGCTCAGTTAAGGCGTAGTGAGTCGGATTTAGAAAACTTTTCAAAAAAGTTAGCAATGTTATTAGCACTTGTGACTGCACACCGATTACAAACCTTGGCTTGAATAAAAATTTGTATTACTAATTGAAATTGCTATTTTATTAATTGCAGATACAAAAATTATAATTAAAAATTCCGCAGCAATTAAAAAATAAGAAAAACATTTTCGTTATTAAGCGTTTATCTGATCATTTATTATTAAGTTACAGAAAACCATATTTACTGCTTATAGTACCTACGCAGCTTAGATGTGATTCGCAAAACTGCCGGTTGGAGCAATTCATCCTCGGTGTTTGGAAAATTTAATAATCAAGAAATTAGTAGAATAATCGAGAAGATAGTAATATCTTTTCTCAATCCGTCTTATCAAACGATTGTGAACGACAATAAGAGATTGTGCTCACTTTAGTTACATATATATTAATGTGATTATAGACTAATGAAATCCGTTAAAATTACAGTTAATCATTTCTTCACAATTTGATTTTAATCTCTAAACATCCTACAATATGTAAACTAATCGCTAAGAATGAAGCTGTGAAATATAATTAATGATCAAACGAACTTACCTGTACGTGAAGTTCGATCATAATTATATGATCAGCTTCATTCTTAGCGATTAGTAATAACCCTCCCAGGTTAACCCCACCCTAAAATTGTGAATAAATTAATCTTGTATTCCAGTTACAGCATTTAGCGCATTATGCGGCATAATGCTTAACGTTGATGTTCCAACTACAGCATCGCTACGCACAATCGGGCACTTTCAAAAGTACTGCTTTCGCTTGATGCGTGTGGTGGATACCAAGTAATACCAACATTACCAAAACATTGACAGAAAATTATCAAGTGTTTTTTCTTTAGTTGGCATTGATCAAAATATTTTATTTATATTATCTTCTGTAGTAATATTAATTATAAAAAAAATAATAATAATAATAATACTAATAATTGCTCTCGTTTCCTTGTAGTTTTTTGGAAATAATCAAAGCTAATTAACATATGGATGAAGGTACAAGTTGACTTTTTATATTCCACTTAGATTGTGAACACTAAACTTAGCGCACTCTACTGGCGCATTTAAAAACTAATTCACGTTCCAATTAAGCTTCAGCATAATTCGGCATTGTGCGGTACTGAGTCGCACAATGCTCTGTAATTGGAAAACTAATTAAGCTATGAACAAAATGAATATCAGTGAGACGTGGTGTTGCCATAGTCAAGAGGTGGTTGCCAGTAGGGAGATCTTTATTTACCCTACTTTCTAAACATCCGTGCAAGGCTGGAGACTGGGAGCTCAACTACAATATGTAAACTAATCGCTAAGAATGAAGCTGATCATATAATTATGATCGAACTTCACGTACAGGTAAGTTCGTTTGATCATTAATTATCACTACTGAAAACAAAGCAGTAGGATGGTTGATATAAGGTGTAGCAGCCAGAATACTCGACCATAACATAATTGTTATGGTCGAGTATTCTGGCTGCTACATTAAATCGTTATTATTATTAATATAATAATAACGATTTAATGAGACCCACCAAATTCAAATCAACGCCCTATATGTTAGCTAAGAAATTCTATGCGACTATAGTAGTCGAGCAGAACTTATGCCAGGTTAGATTGGTAACGATGCACGACGTTACCACTCTAATTAAAAGACCAAATATGGAGAGTAATAAAACTTATATTTATCATATATTGAACACAATATGAAGGTAAATTTATTTTATCAAATTATAACTTTATTCTAGAAGCGTATGCATTGACCTGAGAACGAGTTAGAGATGCTATATGAGATGTTATGAAGCTGAATACTTTTTGTAGTATTGGTGGTCACGCGAACGTATGTTCCATGTTTTAAAAATCTTTTAATTGGAAAAATGACCAAAATTAACGCAGAAACAGTGATGGGCGAGTTGTGTAAAAAAATCTGGTTGCCTGTAAAGTCGGTTTTACGGGCGAAGATTTTACGTGACAACGTCTTTTTCTCGGTAGAATATTTATTGATATGAATATAATTAAATTGCACAATAGGAACAAGGAATTGAATGAAAATAAGAATTGCACAAATTTTAACTATAGAAATATATTTTGTTTACTAAAACATTGTACTTCGGCGGGCCTCTCTCTCGTTCGGTGACTCATCGTAACGTTACCGAGCGTTACACTTTTTCATAAGTGACTCCCAGCCGCAACCTAATTTAAGACGTTGTCACGTCAAAAATTGCAACATTAACGTCGAAGATTGCAGACCAAGCTACTTTGATAGAGGCGCAAAACAAGAAAATTGATTTTCAACAAGAAACAATCAACCATAATTTTGCCACAATAAATCACTTAGTGAAGGTAGTTGAAGGAATGTCTATTCTATTCTATTTTATTCTTCTTTATGGCAACTGGAGCCGTTTTGTGACGACTATTCTGCCAATATCGGTGGAGACACGTGTGTTTTAAGCGTTAAAAATAAAACCAATAATTTTTGACATTAAAACAAACTTTAGTATTATATCGCGTTTATTTATTACCAATTTTATTAATTTCCCGACGTTTCGAACTCTTTACAGAGATCATTTTCACGAGTGATGAACAAAAAGATGGTATTTGTTCAAAAGCTATTTTCATTGATACAGAGAGCACCCACTTTTTGGAAATAAAAATCAAAAAGTTGATGTTAAAAATATGATTTTTACTATTGGTAACCCACATCAGACCATGAAACAAAAATTAAATATTTATTAACAAGATATATTTACTAAAGAAAAAGTTTGGTTTGTACAGATCCTTTGTTGTATGATTTAATAGGTAACAGTTGTTATTTTTAATTATTGAAGTGAAACTTCTAATGTCTCGTGCAAGAGCGTTTAACGCTTTTAACGCCCCCTTGCGGCCCTCGCGGGGCAATATACATTATTATACAATAATACTCTAAAACAGCGAAGTATATATGAAGCTAACTTTTAAATTTGTTAAGCTTGAATTTTATTAGTACACAGACATCTAGTGGCAAGTGGAGGTACTATAATTGATTTGGAATATCAATCATACATAAACCCTACGGTAGTGAAACCATAGCGCGATTTAAGTTGGCGTATTGCGACCTCTATGACCGAAAACGTAAAAACATTCCTCGGGGATAGTGCCAATCCGCGGAACTAGCATTGGATAATTCCGCGTATGTGAAAATTGTAGCCAATTATAGTTTTCGCGAGCAAATCTCGAAAAATTTTGATAGGCTGCCACCGCCTTGACACGAGTTCATTTCGACCAATATGAAGCCAATCAAAATGAGCTTGATCATAGAACTAAATTGAACTAATAGAGTTATTAAGTTATAACTTTTTTCTGTAAAACTGGACGATTGCAGATACGCGTTCTTTACGTATGGTAGATTCGCGAATTCGCACTACCCCCGACGAATTATTAGTAAAAATTCGTGACAATCGTAACACTGACAGTAGGTATTGAGTAGGTACTCCAATCTATTTGTTTTTATGTGCTTTTATTAAAAATGTTCAACATATTATGTTGAATTGTTGGAGTATATTATACTCCAACTGTAAAGTGTAAAACCGACCAACGTAAAAACGACGATAACGTGACGATAAATTAATTTTACTCCCTGAAAGACAACAAAGCTTGTGCTTAAACTAGAATTAATAGTGATTTGAACAATTATATTACTTGTTACTGAATATACTTACGAATATTTTGGTAATTATAAACTTATAAATTCTATTTTCTTTTTTAATCATATTTAAAATCTTGCAAAGCATACCTAAACAACATTAGCTATTTACAGTTTTATCTAAAGGCATACAGGAACATAAATACTTTGTTTAGTAGGAATATAACATAAAAATATGTTATTTATCAAGTAACTTAATGTAGGTTTAATTTTCATTTATCATTTTCAAGACTAATCATTTTCCAGTATACTAATTAATTTCAATGATTATTTAATGACAAACTGACTTCAATCATGACATGATAAACATTTATATTCATGGTTAAATAATCTTCTAAAAAGAAATATTTATAAGTTCAGATTAAGGGTATAAATAATAGTCTGTTTCTGGTCCTCGGTGAAATAATCTCTATATTATGAAATACAAAGATAATTGAGTCTTGGTTCTACAAGTCTAATAAATATATGTAGTTAATTCATAATTAGTTTGGCAATTCCAAGTTACAAGATCTTAGAAATGAACGCTGAACCAGAGATATTTGGGATAAATTAAGTTCAGAATAAGGGTATAAATATCTGTTAATCCGGTCTGTTTCTGGTCCTCGGTGAAATAATCTCTATGTTGTGAAATACAAAAATATCAAATATTATTATTATAATATATCTAATATGTAAAATTCTCGAGTCTAAATTTTCAACCCCCTACGATCAACCCCTATTTTTTAAATTTTATTTTTCGGCAAGACAACGTTTGCTGGGTCAGCTAGTCTAATACATTCGAGAGCAATGAATCCGGGTCACTTAAAGAATCCTAAAAATCTCGGAAACTAAAAATGCTAGGTTAATGCAATAAATTGTATTTAATAGACAATGTAATACTCCTTAAATGAAGGTATTAAAACTTCTTAGTTATTGTAAAGTTATATCATAAAAAAATCAAATTTGAAAAAGGGCCACTTTCGAAGATGGAACTACGAAATTACAGCATTTGGTTTTGCTTTTGTTTGTAATCTGTCATTTATGTGGGTACATAAACCATGTTGATAGTGCTCTATATTCATTATTCAAGCTGAAATTATGTCGCTTACGCCTGAAGAATGCACCAGAATACTTACAATGCTGGAAACCGGCCGGAGTCAGCGCGATACAGCCAGGACTGTTGGTGTGTCGCTGTCAACAGTACAAAGAGTTCTCCGACGTTACGAAGAAACTGGTTCTAACCTACGCAGACCAGGAACGGGCTGAACCAGGTATACCACAGCACGAGAAGACCGATACTTGGTGAACACCATGCTTCGAAATCGCTTTCTCACAGGAACTGAACTCACCAATCAGTTTCGACGCCTCGGAGGAAGTAACCCAAGTGCATGGACAGTAAGACGTCGGCTTGCTGAATCTAACTTAAAACCCCTTAGACCTGCAAACGGCCCTAAACTGGAGCGTGGGCATCGTATTTCAAGACTAAGATATGCCCAGAGCCACGTAAATTGGAGTATTGAAGATTGGTCAAAAGTTATGTTCTCCGACGAATCAAAATTTATGCTCTACAAGCACGATGGAAGACACAGAGTGTATCGAAGACCAGGGGAAAGATTCAAGCAAGCATGCATCGAGGAAAAAGTAGCCTATGGTGGTGGGTCTGTACTTGTGTGGGCCGGAATTTCTTCTGAAAGTCGCACAGAGCTGGTGATCATAGAAAACGGCTCTTTAACTAGCGTAAGATATGTGGAAGAAATCCTCAATGATCACGTTGGTCCATTTATGGTCAATTTAGGTGAGGATGCTATATTTATGCATGACAATGCCCGACCTCATACAGGTAGGATTGTGAATGACTACCTTCAAGAGATGAACATTACTCGTATGGAGTGGCCAGCGCGCAGCCCGGATATCAACCCGATCGAGCATGCTTGGGACGAGCTAGGCAGATGCGTAAAACAACGAAACCCTCCCCCAATCACGCTTCGTGAGCTCAAAATTGCTCTCACAGAGGAATGGGAGAATATTCCCCAAAATCGTATAAGGAACTTAGTGTACAGCATGCCAAACCGCGTAAACGCAGTAATGGAAGCACGAGGAGGCAATACGAAGTATTAAAATTCAAGAAAATCGTAATAAAGTTCAAAAATTTCATGTTTCCTATTTTTGTTTTAAGGAGAGATCAGCAGATTTTTTCTTTATGTAATTTTGTGTTAATAAAATGTATGGTGACTCATATTTTTTTTACTTTCATTTAAGGAGTATTACATTGTCTATTAAATACAATTTATTGCATTAACCTATCATTTTTAGTTTCCGAGATTGTTAACATTCTTTAAGTGACCCGGATTCATTGCTCTCGAGAGTATATAAAATTCTCGAGTTAGATGTGCGTAATTGAACTCCTCCGAAACGGCTTGACCGATTCTCATGAAATTTTATGTGCGTGTCGGGTACGTCTGAGAATAGGACAACATCTATTTTTGATCCCCCTAAATCACAAGGGTAGCCCAACCCTCAATTTTTTTTTTTTTATTTTTCGACATATTTCTGGTTCTTATTTTTTTTATAAAACGAGATAAAAAAATACATGCAACCCTAAATTTTCAACCCCCTACGATCAACCCCTATTTTTTAAATTTTATTTTTCGGTAAGACAACGTTTGCTGGGTCAGCTAGTTACTTTATATTATCTTTATATTTGGAATATATATCTATATAGACACCATTATGATAATGTTGACTATTCTATGTCTGTTAATCACAATCTATTTGAAGTGCCATGCCGTTTAAAATTTACATTTCAACACATGATACATTTTCAAAGTGCAAAGTGATTATTAGTTTTACTTGTGATGTAACAATACCATCAGGTTACACCAACTCAAAGTCAAAATTTCAAGTGCCTCAGATCAGTCTGTTGTATTCTTAAACACAAAGTTAAATTAAAATACTAGTTAGGAACTTAGTTATCGTTTAAACTTAGCTATCATTCCCATTTTTAATAGTACCTATAATATTTTAATATTAATAGTCTCGGTGGTCCAGTAGCTCCAGTGATTTCTCTGAATTACTTGATATTAGGTAGGTACTGTGAGGATGATGTGAACTCTTTGGTATTTTTAAATATAAACTCTTTTACATATTTCTAAATTTGTATTTTTGAATTTTTAAGAAAACATTTTGATTAATAAAAGATTAGTATGTCAATAAATAAGAAAGGTCAGTGAATGATTTGACTCCAAGGGAGTAACTAAAATAGCGTCGCGTCGTCGCGAAAATATCAAAAGAGTTCAAGTGAAAAAGTAGTATGCGCTCAATTAAAAATAGAAAATAAGAAGCTGGATGTGGTGCCGAGGGCAGCGCAACGAAGGAGTTGATGCGGAGCAACACTACAAATTTATTATAAAGGGCATGTATTATTTATATTATAGTATTACTCTGAATAATATGAAATATTGAGATCTACTAGTGTTCTTATTTTATCACACACATGCACTGAGCTTATAATACCCCTATAACAGATTAACCTGACAAGTTACATTATCATTTAAGAGGAGGATCTCAATGCAGCATTCCTTGTATTCAATAAATTGAGGAGCTGAGAGATGAACCCTATATATACATGTGAGACTCGATAGTCCGAGCTCGTTACAGTACCCCATGGTAAAAAATTGAGATTTGGATAATTCTCCACTCGAAAATGATAGTAATATTTCGATTGTTTCTTTTTTATGGGATAGGAGGGCAAACGAGTAAGTGGGTCACCTGATGGTAAGCAACTTGACACCGCCCGTGAACACCGTGGTGCGTTGCCCTCCTTTAAGAGAGTCTGGATACCTCTCTCACCGAACGAAAAGCGGCACAAGCAATTTTACGTCGATATTCTGAGGTCGTGGTATTTCTTTGGTGTGAATTGAATCGTGGTGTTAAATAAATAAATTTCATCAGTCGAGCCGGTTCATTCATGCAGCGAACCGCATAGGTCAATGTTTTTTTTCTTTTGCAATGTAGTATATAGGTATATATTATGAATGTAATAAATATGTATTACGTAGTTCTTGATCTTAGGACTCAATTTTGACGTGTTTAAACCCGCTAGGGATGATATTAATAACAGTCGTGGAGCCGAGCAGTCCGCTGCATGAATGGGCTGGCTCGCCCGGGAAACACCACTAGCTCTCATTCACAGATAATTTTAATAAAATAATTTTTGGCTCTCAAATAAAAGGGCTTTTCGATAGTATCTTGAAAAAATGTGACGTCATTCTAAATCCAATATTGTGGAATAAGTATTTTAATACATTTTTACAATATGGGTATCAAATTGGCTTGAGCTTTGGTGAGTACCTAAATCAAAGAATAATGCGACGTTGAATATGGCAGGTCCTCTTAAATAGAGGAGTAATTACCAAATTCGACCCAGACCCGTATTAAGATTTATACTCGAGTGGGGATCGAACCCATCAATCTCCGTTCCACAGTTGGTAGTTTTACCAATGCACCTCGAGGCCCGTCGTTATGTAAGTAAGATGTGCTCTTTTTAAATTAAGCGTGTTATAAACGTATGTTTGTTACAAAGTCTCATTAGTGCGCCTTTGTTACAGGGAATAAGTAAGAACTAGGGCATTATAGATAAGTTTCAGATAGTATTAATGGGCTCCCCACCAAACGCCAGCCAAGGCTTTAAGAATGTTGAGAATTTGATCACATTTTTGTATTATGTTAGTTATATGCGCAATACCCGTGAGCTTGGATTCTAAAACAACCCCCAAAAATTTAACCTTGGATGTTAGTGGAATCCTATGATCTTTTATACATAAGTCGACTTGAGGAACAGATCTTTTCCTAGAAAAAACGATCGCTGTGCTTTTTGGTATAGAAAGACTCAGACCGTGATCTAGCAGCCACTGATTGAGCGATTCCAAGGATATAGAAAGGGAGGAAGCAGCGTCAATTATAGATGGGTTGATCACATACAGGGCGAGATCGTCAGCATACTGTAGTATATGGCAATTGGTGTTAGGCACAGGGCCATATTGGCAGTATATAAATTATAGAGGAGGGGGCTCAGAACTGAGCCCTGGGGCAAACCTTTCCATACAAGCCTTCTCTCCAGTGTCCAGAGCGCGCCATTAGGATTTCACATATACAGTAGATCATCTTAGCCGGTAATCTCAGCTCTTGCAGCTTTTGCCTGAGATGGGGAAGAAGAACACTGTCATATGCTGATGAAATATCCAAGAAGGCTGCAACGACTGAGTAATTTCTGGAGAGAGAGGACCTGATGTTCGTTACTAGCACTCCAATACTATCCATGGTGCCGAGACCTTTCCGGAAACCGAATTGAGAACTGGGTAGCAAATCACGGGATTCAACGATCCATTCCAGTCGATTTTTAATCAGGTGTTCCAGAAGTTTAAGCAGTACCGAAGATAAAGCTATAGGTCTTTAGTTTTTGGGATCTCCAGCGTTTAAATTTGATTTGAATATTGGTATTATAATTTTGGCTTTTCCACTCCATCGGAACCCACTCCGAGGAATATATGAAGTTCAGGATATTTAGAAAATATTGTTTGGTATTGGGACCAGCGTTGACAATAAAGGAGTACGGAATACCGTCAGGGCCTGACCCAGAGTCCTTCACATATTTGAGAACCATATCTAGTTCTTCAAATAAGAAGGGGGCATCAAGAGGATCAATCAATAGGGAAACAGGAGGTTGGTGGATTTCTGCCGATAAAGGAACATACGCAGGAGCTATTCTGTCAAAAAATTTTGTAGCAATTTTCTGGGTCATTGCAATTGGGATAGATGGAGAACAACCTGACCTAAATCTGTTTATATTCCTCCAGACTAGAGATGAAGAAGTGGTTGAAATTTACATAAACAAACTTCGCTTAAAACTATGCAAGGTATCATGTACAATGTCAATTTTACTGCAGTTACTACATACGTCGTTGTACTCTGTACAAAACCGAGCTAAAG
Source organism: Euproctis similis (assembly GCA_905147225.2). Classification (NCBI taxonomy): domain Eukaryota; kingdom Metazoa; phylum Arthropoda; class Insecta; order Lepidoptera; family Erebidae; genus Euproctis; species Euproctis similis. The sequence continues at coordinate 25,612,345 of LR990111.1, forward strand.
GAGAATTGCGACCAACATTAGTTCGGCATAGAGGAATGTGGAAGGTTCTAGAGAGCGGGTGTCGTGGAACTCTGCTAGGTACAGTAAACTTAGTATTTTCCAAAAGGAAGCTGCAATCTGTGACACAGTTAATAATCTTATATAATAATATTAAATCATGGATTAATGATGTTTGGGATTGTAATAAAAAGAAGATAATAGATGGACCAAAAGTTGTATGGCAGTTGGGGGATTATCAGTAGCTTGGCTAGCTTTTTCAAAGGCACATCCGTTATTCTGAGAGGATGCAGGGGTTCTGGTAATATTCAAATGACTAATTTTATTATATGAGGGGGATAGAGGGCCATGGGACTTGGGTTTTAAGGTAATTGTTTTTTTTGTGTGAGATAAGGGGTGAGGCAATAGGTTTTGTTACATTAGCATAGCTGCGGGAAATATTGGGGATAGTTTTACTCGCATCTACATATGACATTATTTTCTCAGCCATTAATGTTTTAATAGCCCTCTGTCTGCCGTATTCCGGGCATAACCTGCTGTTCACAAAGTGATTACCGGAACACAGAATACAGAAAGCTTCACCTTCTAACATGTCACAACCCCTTCCTGGGTGATCATGTCCTCATTTAAAGCAACGCGGCTTGGAGCGACATATAGATCTACGTGTCCAAATCGACAACATTTAAAACATTGGATTGTGGGGAAGATATATTGTTGAACTGGCAAAGAGGTATAACAGCAAAAAACTCTTTTCGGTAGTACCTGGCCATCGAAAGTAAGAACACACGTTTCAGTGGGTCTCCACTCAGGAACCTCTTCCTTATTCACCTTACGATTAATACGTCTTATCTTAAGAATTTTCCCACAGCCAACGGGGACTGAAATATAGTTCATGACTGATTATTTAACCATGAATATCAATGTTTATCATGTCATGATTGAAGTCAGTTTGTCATTAAATTATCATTGAAATATTAATATACTGGAAAATTATTACTTTTGAAAATGATAAATGAAAATTATACCTTCATTAAGTTACTTGATAAATAACATATTTCTATGTAATATTCCTACTAAACAAAGTAATTATGTTCCTGTATGCCTATAGAGAAAACTGTAAATAGCTAATATTGTTTAGGTATGCTTTGCAAGATTATAAATATGATTAAAAAAGAAAATAGAATTTATAAATTTTAATTACCAAAATATTCGTAAGTATATCCAGTAACAAGTAATATATTTGTTCAAATCACTACTAATTCTAGTTTAAGCACAAGCTTTGTTGTCTTTCAGGGAGTAAAATTAATTTATCGTCACATTATCGTCGTTTTTACGTTGATCGGTTTTACACTTTACATTTGAAGTTTAATATACTCCAACAATTCAACATATTATGTTGAACATTTTTAATAAAAGCACATAAAAACAAATAGAGTAGAGTACCTACTCAATACCTACTGTCAGTGTTACGATTGTCACGAATGTTTACTAATAATATGTTTTTACCTTTTCGGTCATAGAGGTCGCATTACGCCAACTTAAATCGCGCTATGGTTTCACTACCGTAGGGTTATATACGATTGATATTCCAAATCAATTATAGTACCTCCACTTGCCACTAGATGTCTGTGTACTAATAAAATTCAAGCTTAACAAATTGAAAAGTTAGCTTCATATATACTTCGCTGTTTTAAACTATTTTAAAGTACTATTGTATATTAATATATATTGCACCCCGAGGGCCGCAAGGGGGCGTTAAAAGCGTTAAACGCTCTTGCACGAGACATTAGAAGTTTCACTTCAAAAATATAAATACTACTAACTTTTATGCACTAATAACAAAAAAACGGCTAACAGCGTGATTTAAAAAATCATGTCTGAAATCGTCTATAGCGGAATCGCCCATTGGTGTAATTTTCTGACCGGAGTTTTAAGCTTTAGCTTTAGCTTTTAATCAAAAGCTTTAGATAAGTCATAAAATACCCCATAGGCATCCTGGAACTCCTCCCAAGCCTCAAATATACTTTCAAGTTAAATTACTTGAAAGTACCCTGCATCACATGTTAACCTTCCTCGAGGGAAATCGAATTGCTTTTTATGCAGCAGACTATTTTCATTAAAGTATTTTAGTAACTGAGCGCGGATTAGTTTTTTCGAAAATTTTACTTAATGTTGTTAGTTCTGATATTGATCTGAAGTTAGTTTAAGTTATAGTTAAGCGGGGTCTAATGTACTACCTGATTTATACAACAGAATAATTTTGCTTAATTTCATGAAGTCAGAAACACCAATGATTTCTTGGAAATATGTTCGGAAGTGATGTGTGATAAATATCGAAGTATGAAAACTTTGTGCCCGGTGAATGTCCTTAGTTTCGCCAGCTAGTCTATTTGGGACGTAAACATAACGGCGAGTCGAGGTTTAACAGCCATTGCCTATACATTGTAGAAAAAAAGGGGCAGGTAAGTAAAACTAATAAATATCATTGTGATATTTATTATAAATAAAATTCTTTGAAGATTTCTTTGCTAGCACAACCGGCCGTCCAACCCGGCCGACGAGGACAGTGAATAAATTATTATGTGAAATGATTTTACATTTGCTTAGCACATTGATCTACTTACAAGCAGTACTTTATGCATATTAATTTTAGTAGATAAACAAACATACCGAAGTATACGCAACTGGATCTTGCACTGTTCTAGTATCGCAGCGATGAATCCATCCATTGTGGTGTTGGCGATGCCCACTAGTGCAGTAACACCAAACGAGTACGCCATAACCATAAAGAATCTACAAAACATGTGCACTTGCTATGGTAATAAGTAAACAATTTGCTAATACTAAATGTATAAACGCATGCACGCATTATATATTATTTAAAAAGGGCTCCAAACAAACAAGGTAGAAAATCGTCCAATGTCATATTAAATCTAATATCTGGATGACCGAGCTTTGCTCGGTATTTTCTTTTTTTTTATAAACAACGCCATCTGCTGGAATAGCTTTAGTGTTGTTGTCGTTAAAGCAAGTTAGTTGCTCACAATTTAAAATAATTATAGCATTCGCCAATAGATGTCAGGAATTCCAAAAAGTAAGTTGATGTTTAAGTTGATTATCGATAAAACACGATAAAATGAAATTTTCTAAAAATGATTCCTAGCTAGATCGATTTATCGCCCCCGAAACCCCCTATATACTAAATTTCATGAAAATCGTTGGAGCCGATTCCGAGTTCCAATTAATATACATATATATATACATATATATATACAAGAATTGCTCGTTTAAAGATATAAGATTTATCAGTTAAAAATATGAGGCTAACATAGTGTGCGAGCTATTGTAGTCGACGTAGAGCCAGAGCGGCATGAGTACGGGCTGCGCGCGCGCGTGGTACAGCACGGGGAAGGTGGTCCACAGCGCACACGTCAACACGGCGGTGCCTGCGTATGCCTTCAAAAGCCGGCGCGCACTGAGTGCACCCTCCACCAGCAGTCGCCCGTGCGCGCCACGAGTCTGGTTGAATAGCGGCTCTGTAACACGTTTGTTCAAACGCTTAATGGAAGGTTTTTAAATGCCAAACAACCGACCAGTCTCCTGCTAGCCTAAATGATGAGTAGAAACTTCTGGTAAAACAAAACATAAAAAGAGCACATCTTACTTACATTACGACGGGCCTGGTGGTACATTGGTGTGGAATCGAGTTGGGCGGGATCGATCCCCATCCGAGTATAAATATCTATCTAGATCTAGGTAGAATGACTAGAAATCTTTTTGGATAATCTGCCATATTAGATTTAGAATGACGTCACATAATTTTTCGAGTTACTCTTAACAAGAACAAGCCCTTTAAATTGATACCCATAGTGTAAAAATGCACTAAAGATATTTATTCCACCACATTGGATTTAGAATGACGAGATTTTTCGAGTCCACTCTCGGTGGTACAGTGGTGGACCCCCTGCTTTTGAATCAAGAGGTGGCGGTTACGAACCCTGGCTCACACCAATGACTTTTCGAAATTAATTTCGAAAGTTATAGTATGTGTATAGATATCGATGACTGAAAACTTTGTGCCCAGTATGGCAATAGGTTCACCACCTACCCGCATACCCACCACCATTTGGTACGTAAACATAACGGCAAGTCGAGGCTAAGCAGCCACTGCCTACACTTTTGTGTAGAAGAAGGCGTGAAGTTACGTAGCGTTAAAGACTGCCTTCTGGGATAGCAAAATCAATCATCATGAAGATCTCAAGCGATACAATAAATAAAATGTTTACAAATGTGTGTTAGCGTCTTCCAGTACGATTTGCATTAGCATCAAATCGTAGTTTGTGTTTTGTTGAGCTATAACAGTTACCATCGAGACCGTCCAGCATGTGCTCGATGCGGGCGGCGCGTTTCAGGAATACGAGCTGCTTCACGAGTGACGTGACGTGACACAACAGCAGGTACATCACTCTCGACACCTTTTCCAAGTCATCTCGTACCTGTTACGTCACCATGAAACATTTATTGGCCTCAGCTACCAACGTTGGTATGCTAATATATTATCTACATGTGGCAATGGGCTGGTCATGTCTGCCGAAGGACCGATGATAGCTGGAGCAAGAAGGTCATTGAGTGGAGACTCAATGAGTGGCGACTTGGTAAGCGTAGTGTGGGACGCCCACCATCCCGATGGTCAGGCGACCTCAGAAAGGCTGCTGGAAAAGACTAGATGCGGAAGGCAGAGAATAGGATGGTGTGGCACACATTGGGAGAGGCATATGTCAAGCAGTGGACTGCAATAGGCTGATGATGATGTGTTAAATATTCTTAAACTGCTAACTAAACATTTCTGTTAATTAGTAAGATGGAGTATGACGTTTCTCACCGGGCAAGCTTACTAGGTTTTTTGTCTGGTTTCTTGATTATCTCATGCTCACGGAAAGGTCCCCTAAAATATTACCTTCCCTAAAATATGGCGAGGGAGGTGATGGCTGTTTAAAGTGAAATAGTATAATAGAGTGTAAAGATAACAAATACTGCAATAGTGCTATAGTGAAATAGTTGTTAATAGATGTCACTATTTAGTATTGTATAGTTTTAGTGATAGATGATAAGATCTAGTTATAAATAGATGTCGCTCGGTGCTACACAATATTGTACTGCTGTACCGACGCGTTAGTATTCTTAAGTTGGTATTTTGTTAGTATAGTGGTGGGCTAATGTAGCCGCCCACCTTTTGGAATTACAATGATAGAAAGAGAGAAATGATAGAAAGAGAGGTTCTCGCGTGGCATCCGGAATGGTAAATAAGGGTCTATAAAAGCCGAACATTTTAGTAAATCGTCCTCTTCTCTACGAACTCTCCGAGCGGTCTGTCTCCTGCGTGCGACTCTCTGTCCTTCGACGTTCCCATCCGCGGTCCTACACGGGTCTTTGACGGGTCGCCGAACAATATAAGTCGCACCATCTGGCAGGCACAATAGACAACGGGCACGGTGTCCGCCGGCTTGTAAAACAATAAATAGTAGTAATAACTGCCAGCCGCGCCGGAACCTCAGTAACACACGAAGTCTTCTATTATTTCAATACACCCCGTAACTTTCATCGATCAGTTTTACAGTTAACCAGCGACCTAACAGGACGTCAGCTTTTGCACTTTTAGTGCATATATACAAGCCCGTCCTGCACAATACCTTATATACCTATACTCTCACAAGCGACCATATGTTTAACAATACGTTTAACAGTTTTTGTATTTCGTTTTAACAGTTTGATTTCGTTATTTCATAATTCTTTATAAAATAAAACTTTAAATACTACTAACTTTAATATAAACTTTATTCACTCATACAGGCACGCAGGCATTTGCATCCACACATTCTTTGCACACATACCAAAGTATATACTCATAGTTAATACTAAGTTAACACATTCCTACAAAGAGAATATAAATATGCATTCGTACTGCACAGTTGTTCCACAGTTGACCCGCTTGACCATTTTATGTTTTTATATTCATGGACATAAACAATCTATTGAATAAACTAGATAATAATAACATTTCTGATGTAGCAACTATTGATCCGGAAGATTGTTTGTCATACATTAAACATCCAAATCACTTTCTTAAATTACTGCATCAGAATATTCGCAGTTTGCATAAAAACTTTGATGACTTTCAATTATTAATGCATAGACTAAAATTTTCCACAGACATAATAATACTTTCTGAATGTTGGTTATCATACGTACATAATCTACCTACGTTAAATGGATATCAGAGTTACAAGACTATTAATAATTGTAACCAAAATGATGGCGTCGTGACTTACATTAATGCGTCTCTGAAACATAGAATTACAGAGCCAGCACTCGCTGAAGCCAATTGTTTACAAATTGAAATAAATAATGATACGTTAATATTAGCTATCTATAGACCATTTTGTTTTGAGGATATAGATAGCTTTATTTACTCATTAAGTTGTAGTACAGAATCTAATTCACTTTAGAAATATAATTATAATAGGAGACATAAATATAAACCTAGCGGATATAAACACTAATACACAAAATTATTTAAATAACTTAGCCTTCCACGGCCTAGTTCCAGCGTATGATAATAAGTCAAAGTCAAAATAAGTTTTATTTTCATAGGTCTTCACAGACACTTAAAAATAGTCAACAAGTACAATTTTACTTTATTATTTTAAATTAACTACATAACACGAGCGCTTGAGGAAAGTGCGTCCGTGGAACAAGAAAACACGGACGCAATCGCCACGAGCGGCCCGATTCCGAGTGTAGGGGCTATCATGAGAAGAATCGGGCAAGAAACTCATGTGCCAAATACTCTTTTCAAACTATTAACCATAAATAACAATAATATTAATATCGCTACTGAAAACAAAGCAGTAGACTCGTGCATAAAAGGTGTAGCAGCCAGAATACTCGACCATCACAGCAAATTAACATCAACGTCCTAAAAAGAAAAACTATGCAAATATATTAGCCGAGCGCAACTGACGCGACATCTTTTATTTAGAGTGGTAACGTTGTGCAATAAATAAAACTTATATGTACATATATTATAAACAATATCAAAGCAAATTTTAAATGAGAAAGTCTATATACATAACTATCAGAAATTATTACGGAACGCCTCCACTCCAGAACATGTGAACAAATTTCAACACGCAAACTACAGAATCCGCGTTGAGCAAGCAACTTGACGGTCCCAAGATGACTTGTCCGTCATGAAGTCATTGATGGTGTAATAAGCACCAGCAACGAGACGATCCTTCACCGCCCGACTAAACCGATCGAATGACAGAGCCAGGATATGCGCAGGGACTCTTTTATAAAATTGTACACCCATTCCCAGAAAAGACTTATGTACTTTGTGCAGGCGATGACACGGCAACACAAGTTTATGCTTGCCTCTGGTATTAAAATTATGAACATCACTATTTTTATTAGCTTTTTATTAGCTTCACCTGTATGTATGTTTGTATGTTTGTATGTTTGTAGGTTTGTAGGTTTGTAGGTTTGTTTGTAACCGACTTCTTTTTTAGTTTCCGCTGATTGCCACTAGATGGTGCGATTTGTGAACTATGAAAGTTCTAGACTAGAAAACCGAACTAAAAAATAGAAAATAAATTTTAATGAATTTAAATTAAGAAAATAGTGTTAAAAATTTCAATGAATATAAATTAAAAAAGCGTGGGGTGCTTTTTAAGATATTATCGAAATGATAATCACTCTACTCATATCTGTCAATAAAATATTTATAACTATTGACACCATGCACCCCACGCTTTTTTGAACGATAGATGGTGCGATTTGTGAACTATGAAAGTTCACAAATCGCACCATCTAGTGGCAATCAGCGGAAAGTTTACGTTATCAACTTGAAACGAGTTCCTTATATAAGTCACAGATGGCGCTATTCCTCAAATTCGAAACTAAGAAACGCGCTGTCATACAAAACCGAACTAAAAAATTTAAAATAAATAATAGTTTAAAAAAACTAAAAAACACGCTTTTTATTGAAAACCGAATTAAAAAATAGAAAAATAAAAAAAAAATACTTTATTTTAAAAAAAGCGTGGGGTGCTTTTTAAGATATTATCGAAATGATAATCACTCTACTCATATCTGTCAATAAAATATTTATAACTATTGACACCATGCACCCCACGCTTTTTTTAAAATAAAGTATTTTTTTTTTATTTTTCTATTTTTTAATTCGGTTTTCAATAAAAAGCGTGTTTTTTAGTTTTTTTAAACTATTATTTATTAGTATATTTATTCAAGTTTTTCCTAACAAACAATAATTTGAATTATAAACATATATAAATCTTTCCTAATAAACATATATAAATTGTGAAACAACTGTTAGTATGCAAATTTCCTTAAAACGTTCTCTTATAGAGACTTTGGCCCCCAAATTATAAATTGCCCGAATAGCTCGTTTCTGAATAACAAAAATCGACTGAATCTCAGCTGCTCTACCCCATAGCAAAATACCATAAGACATAACGCTATGAAAATAACTGAAGTAGACTAATCTGGCAGTTGCAACATCGGAAAGCTGTCGAACTTTTCGAACCGCGTAGGCAGCAGAGCTGAGTTTTCCCACTAAAGATTTTACTTGAGGACCCCACTGGAGCGTATTATCTAGAGTAATACCTAAGAATAAAGTTGACTTCACTGGGTCTAAAATTGTGTTATTCAGAGATATATTTATAGCCGGACCATTAACATTAGGCATAGTAAACCTTATTATTTTAGTTTTATTGGAATTTAGAACTAAATTATTAGCCGTAAACCATTCATGGGCATGTGTAAGGGAGCTATTCACATCATCAAAAATGCTTTTTTTACGGTCTACCTTGAAGAGGAGTGAAGTGTCATCAGTAAATAGTACAATGTTACAAAATTTCTGAACGCAAAAAGGCAAATCATTGATATGTATAATAAACAGCAACGGACCGAGAATGGAACCCTGGGGAACGCCCATAGACACAGATGATCCAGATGATCTCACTCCGTTTACATCAACAAACTGTAACCTGTTATTTAAGTATGATGCAACCAGCCTAAGTGCAGTGTTCTTAATACCATAGTGACTGAGCTTACGTAAAAGAGTGTGGTGATCCACGCAGTCAAAAGCTTTAGAGAGGTCACAGAATACGCCAATTACGTCCTGCGAGTTCTCCCAAGCATCGAAAATATGTTTGATAAGAGCAGCCCCAGCATCGGTTGTAGAGCGACCTTTTGTAAAACCGTATTGCTCTTTGTGAAAAAGATTATTCAAATTAAAATGGCTTAGTATTTGTTGAGAGATAATTCTTTCAAAAATTTTGCTGAGTGCAGGCAAAATAGAAATAGGACGAAAGTTAGCTGGATCGTTCCTACTACCACTTTTAAACAAAGGTATCAATTTGCTGTGTTTAACTGAGCTTTTTTTTTTTTTTTTTTTTTATGGGATAAGGGGCAAACGAGCTTGCGGGTCACCTGATGGAAAGCAATCACCGCCGCCCATGGCGTCTGCAATACCAGGGGCATCACATCAGCGTTGCCGCCCTTTCAGATGGGAATAGGCTCGTTTCTTGAAGGTTCCTAGGTCGTAGCGGTCCGGAAATACCGTCGCCGGCAACTGGTTCCATGAAGAAACAGTGCGTGGCAAGAAGTGCCTGTTAAAACGCACTGTTGTCGACCGCCAACCATTCAGCCAATGCGGGTGGTAGCGTTGGCGCGTCGAACGGTGGCGGAAATCAGCTGGCGGTATTAATCCGAACAATTCCTCAGAGCACTCCCCGTGGTATATGCGGTAGAGGATACATAGAGATGCCACCTCTCTCCGCAACGCCAGAGGATCAAGCCGATCAGTAAGAGCTTGGTTGTCGACAAGCCTAACCGCGCGTCGTTGGATGCGGTCAAATGGAGTAAGCTGGTACTGGGGTGCCCCCGCCCAAAGATGTGAACAGTATTCCACGTGAGGACGGACCTGCGCCTTGTAAAGTTGCAGGCGATGACCTGACGTGAAATACTGTCCCGCTCCATTGAGCACACCAAGCTTTTTGGAAGCCAATTTGGCCTTGCCCTCCAGATGACCGCGGAACTGGACGTCACTCGACAAGTCGACACCAAGAATTCCGATAGTGGCTGAGGCGGGTAAGGGAGTGCTCTCAAAACAGGGAGCTACGACAAAGGGTGTCTTTTTAGCGGTAAACGCGCAAACCTGTGTCTTCTTAGGGTTGAATTGGACTAAGTTTAGTCGGCCCCATTCCGAAACCTGACTAAGCAGAGTTTCGATTTCAGACACAAGTTTATTCCGGTGTTCGTCGACGTTTTCCCGAGAAATACGCGGGTGGCCGGTATATAAGGCATCCCCGGTACTGTCATCCGCATAACAATGAAGATTGCTGCTAAGCAGCATGTCATTGATATGCAGAAGAAACAGCGTAGGGGATAGCACACAGCCCTGGGGGACTCCAGCATTCACAGGCTTTAAGTCGGAGCATGACCCGTCGACAACAACTTTAATGCTCCGAGCCGTGAGAAAGCTGGAAACCCAATCGCATAATTTCTCGGGAAGCCCATAACATGGAAGCTTCGAAAGAAGTGCTTTGTGCCAAACCCGATCAAAGGCCTTCGCTACGTCCAAACTAACGGCCAGCGCCTCTCCTTTACTCTCAACCGCTTCCGCCCACCGATGGGTTAAGTACGCTAAAAGATTACCAGCTGAGCGACCTTGACGGAATCCGTACTGACGGTCACTTATCAACTGGTGCTCTTCTAGATACTTAAGGAGCTGGCGGTTGATGAGTGTTTCCATTATTTTGGAGAATAGGGAGGTGATGGCGATAGGTCTGTAGTTGGACGGATCTGAGCGGTCACCTTTTTTAGGGATCGGATGGACTAAAGCAACCTTCCATGATGCTGGCACAGCGCCGAGAGAGTAGGAGTACCGGAAAAGACGCGTTAGAACCGGTGCCAACTCTGGAGCACACGTCTTCAGCACAATTGCTGGGATTCCGTCAGGCCCACTCGACTTGTGGACATCCAGGGATAGGAGTATGCGTCGCACAGTACTTTGCCGGAAACGAACCTCCGGCATGGCGTGACCGCAATGTGGAATAGTCGGTGCGATGTTACCCATATCGTCCAAAGTCGAGTTGGACGCAAAAAGAGTGCCAAGAAGGTCGGCTTTCTCTTTTGCGTCGTGGGCTAGTGACTGGTCCTCCCGGTGCAACGGTGGAAGAGACGGCTTACAAAAATTCCCAAGAACAGCCTTGGCGAGCGACCAGAACGCACGGGTTCCCGAGGGAAGGCGAAGGGAAGGCGAACTAGTAACTGAGTACAATTATTTAAAGTACAAATTAACAAATAGACACAACAAACAATAGTATATAATACTAACTATAACTATATAATACTAATCTGTTAGTAGATTATTTATATATATCATAAAACTATAATAATAATATATTACTTAAATACTAGCTACATTAAGGACCTAAACTAGCAGTTTAGTAATAATATGTGCAGTCTTCATGAATAAATTAATCATGAACATCATTCATGAATATCATCCATGAAGTTTGGAAATGTCTGAGGCGAAGCTTATCGTCATCAGTTTTATTTCCACACTTTGTCAAAATAAAATGAGACACAAACTGAGCCAGTGAGTGGTGTATGTTGCTCACAGGTTACAGCAGAGGCTTGTGAGGTTCACTAATGTCCTGTGGAGTGTGGTGTTATTACAGGTTATCTACTAATAAAAATTTACTAATAAAAATATAATATACTCCCCGGGACAGAAATAAGTGTTATTGAGAAGTCCATATAAAGTTCAAGTAAGAAGCAAAATTTGAATTTGCATTAATTGTTATACTAATAACGGTCACTTCGTCAATGGTTGATTTACACCGAATACTGAGCACAGTTTTACACAATTAATAAACAAAACGTCAAGAAAACTACTTAAATTAATTATACACTGTAAAGTTTATGATGAAACAATTAAGATATTAAATAAATACAAATTTAAAGTAGCGAACACAATTTCACTATCAATGATGGTAGGAAGCGGTGGTATTTTCTTTACCGCGAGAATTTCGGGTGAGTGAGATTCACGTTGAGAATGTGGTGAAGAGTGAGAGGTGTTAAGTTTCCTTTTCTTTCTATTTTTCACCCTAATCCATTCCGTCTCCCTTGCAAGTTCTTCCTCATCCGTGCTGTACTCAGTGCACTGAGGTTTGCTAGGGTTTGGTTGGCCAACTTTTAAAGAGTCGGCTTTGGCAGTAAATTCGTTGAGTTGCATTCCAACTTTACTCTTTTAACCTTCTCACTAGTATAGGCTTTGTGTAACTCATTTTCGGTTTTGGTAGTTACAGTATAAGAAAACTAACTAGCCATCTTTGTTAGAAAATGTGGCCTTAGCGATGTTTATATCCGCAATCACGTATAACACAAATAATAAAACTAGGTCACGATGTGCAGTTGTCGACTGTCGGCGGCGACGATTTTACGGCACTTTATTAATTAAGTAGGTCACGACTCGTGCGTGAAATGCACGACCACACTCAATGGGCGAAACTTGGATTTAGAATGACGTCATATTATTTTTTGAGTTACACTCAATAAGCCCTTTTATTTGATACCCATATTGCAGAAATGTATTCAAAATATCCATTCCTCCATCTTGGGTGGTCCGCCATATTGGATATAGAATAATGTCACCGTAATCATATCATGCATTGTCATCCAGAGTAAACGTGTATACAAAATTTCAGCTCAATCGGTTGAAGATATCTACTTCAAAATTGAGTTGCAAGATTCCACCGAACATACATACTTACATACATACATACATACAGTGCAAGTTAAATAAAAGCTTATCAAAGTATTAAATAGTAATACAATCTCAAAATAGCATTAAATACTTAGTATATCATAAAACAAAAACAATTAACGATTTGAATGTTGGTTTTTTAACTTTTTCTTTTGGGGTGTAACGATTCGGCGAGTAAAGGCTTTGCAACCTCTGCCTACACCTTAGCATAGAAAAAGGCGTGAAGTTATGTTGTTCTTTAGAACTAAATTAATACATATACCCATTGTTTTCATTTCATGTTCTAATTAGTGCAAAATAATGGGCAAGATGAATCAAATTTGAGTATTTTAAGGAATTTTTTAACTTGAGCACGTGAGTTTCGGTTTCGGCCGAAACTGAAGTGCCGGCGGAACATTCGGTTTCGGTCGGAAAACCAGTTTCGGTCGGGATCTACCTGGTACGCGTAGATGCACTCCTGCGCCAAGTAGAAGGTGACGAGCGCGAGTACGGCGGCGCGGTAGTGCGCGTGCGCACGCTGCAGCGCCCCGCCGCCCCCGCGCACGCGCACGAACCCGCACCAGCGCAGCACGCGGAGGTGCAGGCGCACGCACTGGGAGGACAGCGACCTGCGCACACAACACGCAGTAACGGCAAACCATGTACCACCCAGGTACATGTTGCGAACTGGAATTATCGTGGGATAATGATATTTAATCATTACATATTTGTTTAGAATATGTTCTAATACAAATCGACTTAACCGTAGAATAGACTCCGATGATATCATGAAACAGTAATGAGATAAATAGATGTCCTTATCTACGAAATCTATAGAGCATCTTTAAAATTTAGCTGTGCTCAGCGAACTAAACTTTTTTAATACTTCTCTCGATTTTTTTGTTACATTATCATTCTGGTATAATACTATCGTAGAATTTAATTATCTTTAGGATATTTTTTTTATTATTTTGTAGGTATTAGGCGCTCAAACCTATAATAGTTTCTAGAAATAAAAAGTTTTGTATTAGTAACATTCAAATTTGAATTTGATGTATTACAAAGTAAATCTTTTAACTTGATGTTATTAATAATACCTAAAACGTAGGAATAATTTTAAAAATATTTTCAACGTCTACCGTAACCAAAGGCGCGGGTCAAAGCTAGCGGTAACCTAAATTATAACACCACGCAGATATGGTAATATACGAGTATAGCAGATTGTACGGTGCACGTACAGATTTAAATTTATTTTTAAATTTAATTTTAATTTAATTTAAACTAGCTAATTTAAACTGTAACTAATGTTACAGTGGTAGAGCCAAGCAGTTCGCTGCATGATGGGCCGGCTCGACCGGTGAAATACCATGACCTCTCAGAAGCCCGACGTAAAGTGGCTCATGCCGAGTTTCGTTCGTTAAGAGAAGTACCCGGAGGCCCAACCCCCTTCCCCGTCCTTTCCTATCCCCTATCCCTTAAAGGTCGGCAACGCAACAGTAACACTATATGTGTTGCTGGTGTCCATGGCCGGCGTTGGTTGCTTACCATCAGGTGACACGCCTGCTCGTTTGCCCTCCTATCCTATAAAAAAAACGATCAACAGATATAAATCACATAATGTATATTATTACAATTTATAATTGTAGTCCGCTGACTATAAAGCTATATAGCTGACCCGGCGAACTTTGTTTCGCCTCAAAAGCATTATATGAGGAAATAAAAGATTTTTTCTAAAATAAAAGAAGCCTAAGTTAGTTCTTATTACATCAGCTATCCACAAAAAAGTCCCATCAAAATCGGTCCAGCCACTATAAAGATTAGCCTGAACAAACAGAGAGGCAAAAATTCTAAAAAAATGTTATTTTGGTGTAAATACCGTATATGTATAATAAATGAATATACAAACATGCATTTCGTAAAAAGCGTAAAAAGAATTGATTGCCCAAGAAATACTTAGAATTATTTCCAATCCCAGAAACAAAAGAACTTAAAGGATCTGCTGGTGGCTCCAATTGTGATAATTTTACTTTGCCTCCGGCGCAACATATAACAGTACATAGATCATTGTATTTCAACGCCAAACAATATTTACAAATTATTATCATATCTCCAATTTTCACCTGCTGTCGGCTGCTGTGAGCTGTCGGCACAATAATCGATTCATAGTGAAATGCCGCTCGTTCCAAAATCACAGGAGCACTGCGTCTGCGGAATCGCTTAATTTTTTATTATGTCGAGAGGCTGTTTTTAACCGACTAAAAAAAAGGCGGAGGTTCTCAATTCGTCTGTATGTAAATATTTTTTTTATGTATGTTCACCGATTTTTTCGTCAATTATGGACGGATTTCAAAAAGTTTTTTTTTTCTTTGTATAGTGTTTACCTCCGAGATGGTCCCATTTTCACCAGGTCGGGATCTGATGATGAGAACCAGGAGAAATCGAAGGCATCCACCAAAAGTTGTATGCAAGTATGGTGGTTTTATAATGGTGATGTTTTAGGGATATTATTTATGGTGTCAACATTTGATGCTGCTGTGCTGATGAAGAAGTCACAAAACTCCTCAACGGTTAGGAGTTTGAAGACAGCACTGCAATTGATCGACAGAAACTACTTGGTACTATGTAGGACTAGCATGTTGCTTGTTAAGTATGCTTGAATATACACCTGTTGCTGCTATGCTGATGAAGAAGTCACAGAACTCCTTAACGGTTGGGATTTGGGAGACAGTACTGCAGTTAGTCGATGGAAACTGTTTAGTAGTATATAGGAATAACGTATTGCTTGGGAGGTATGCTTGAATCAACTTCTGATACTGCTGTACTGATGATGAAGCTACAGAACTCTTAAACGATTAGGATTTAGGACACAATTCTGTAAAAATCTTTTTTATTTACTGCAATATATTCCAGGCTACGATTGGCCTTCATTCGGGCTGCAGTGTCTACTGCATTGGGTCTACCCATGATAATTACAAATATATAAATACTTAGCAAGTATTATCATCTAAGTACCTATTTATGACAATTATAGCTCCCTAAAATATCAACAATTTAACAAACGGACTTGTAATTAGTGAAAATATATTTACTAAACTGAAAGCCATGTAAATGAACTAACTTCTATCGAAGTTCACAACTCATAAATATCACTAATACTCGTGAAAAAAATTAATTTTTAAAAGAAGTTAAACCGACTTCTAGAAACTTAAACCACAAAATCTTTACGTATTTGAAAACAGTACTTCTATAAAAAGTCTCGGTGGCGCAGTGGGCGAGCGCACGGCCTCTGATCCAGAGGTCCGGAGTTCGATTCCAGACACTGGCTCACACCAATGACTTTTCGAAATTGTTTTCGGAAGTTATGTGTGATAAATACCGATGACTGACAAACTTTGTGCCCGGTATGGCAATAGGTTCGCCACCTATTCCATTTGGGACGTAAACATAACGGCGAGACGAGGCTTAACAGCCGCTGCCTACACCTTCGGGTAACAAAGGCGTGAAGTTATGTTATGTTATGTTACTTCTATAACTAAAAAGCGAAAAATAACGTAATTTACTAATTTCTATACTTAAGACATTATACAAAACGTAATACGATAATAAAGTCATTTTTAACTATTATAATATTTACAAATATCACTTATTTTTGGAGTCGGTGCAAGCCTAGGTAAAGAACTCTATTGTATTGCACCGACTTCAACAATGAGTGACAATTTACGTTTTGTATATTGTATTAAGTAAAGAAATTAGTAAATTACGTTATTTATCGCCTTTTAGTTATAGAAGTACTGTTTTCATATACTTAAAGATTTTGTGGTTTACGTTTCTAGAAGTCGGTTTAACATTTTTTTAAAAGTATTTTTGTTGTGTTTGATGCGCTCGACATGATTTTAATAAAAAAACACAATTCTGACATACGAATCTTCTCTTAATCAATCTCTCTCTAGTCATCAGTGTGCGTGTCAGTTAGCACGTGAGATGTTTCTGCGCATATTACATAGACTGCGACTACCATTATCTTCTCCTCAGCATCATAATATCTAATTAATTAAAGTAAGAAAGGTTCTCGTGTACTTAGCAGTGAAGTGCCAAACTATTTCAAAATCAATAACAGTGGTAGAGCCAAGCAGTTCTCTGCATGAATGGGCCGGCTCGACCGGTGAAAAACCATGACCTCTCAGAAGATTAACGTAAAGTGGTTCATGCCGGGTTTCGTTCGGTGAGAAAGGTACCCGGAGGCCCACCCCCTTTCCCCATCCTCTCCTATGCCCTATCCCTTAATGGTCGGCAACGCAACAGTAACACTATAAGTGTTAATGGTGTCCATGGGCGACGTTGGTGCTTACCATCAGGTGACACGCCTGCTCCTTTGCCCTCCTATCCTATAAAAAAACGATCAACAGATATAAATCACATAATGTATATTATTACAATTTATAATTGTAGTCACATACATACATACTTAACATACATAACTTCACGCCTTTTTGTACCCGAAGGTGTAGGCAGCGGCTGTTAAGCCTCGTCATCAATATTTATCACACAATCGGGTTTGAATCGTGGCTCACACCCATGGGTTCAAACCCGTGATTTCTTGATTCAAAAGCGAGGTGCTCGACAACTAGATCACCGAGACCTAATTGTAGTTATTTGACTAATCAACATCAACATTCGTAACTTTTCTTGTTCCTGTCACCATTATTTTCCTGCCCTTATCATCATCAGTCATCCTATCCAAAATATCCATATTGGCTAAAGTTTTGGCATATTGGTTAAGTCTCGGTGGCGCAGTGGTCGAGCACACGGCTTCTGATCTAGAGATCCGGGTTCGATTCCAGACACTGGCTCACACCAATGACTTTTCGAAATTGTTTTCGGAAATTATGTGTGATAAATATCGATGACTGAAAAACTTTGTGGCCGGTATGGCAATAGGTTCGCCACCTATTCCATTTGGGACGTAATATAACGGCGAGACGAGGCTTAAGAGCCGCTGCCTACACCTTCGGGTAACAAAAGGCGTGAAGTTATGTTATGTTATGTTTTGGCTCCTTCTAATTTTCTTGAATTGTCCTAATAGTAGTGGTCCTAATAGTTGCGGTGCTATTCCAGTATCCTGTCGTTCATGGTCGCCAGGGTGTTAGGTTCAAAACCGTTCCTTCTCTTGAAGAATAGAGACGGTATCGTTACAAATTGATAAATTTGTGCAAAATGTGTGCTCGTAATTTATTGATCCGTTCTTGAATTTGACTATGAGGAAGTTGGACTGATCAGAGAGATGACTCACCACATCTTTTTCATCTATATTAGATGCAATCTAAACTGATAAATCATCGTCATGTTCTTCGTGGTAATAGCTTGAGCAACTTTGACAAAAATTGCATCCCGTTGCTGGTTTTTGTTACCGCCTCTGTGATTCCTTCTCCAAACCAATGCTTGATCATTTAAATTTTAACACAGATTTAAATTTAAAAATAACTCAAATATTTACTTATTTTTAATATTTATAAATTGAAATACTTCAAACACATTACAGTGACATGACACAACAAATTTTGACATTTGATTGAAAGTTTAAATGTCAATATTCATACGATACTGACGAACGATGGACTTTTCTACTAACAATGAACTTTATGGTATGTTTTTAAATGTGAAATTACCTTGTGTGTCAAAGTGTAAACGAATCAAATGTATGGGAAAATTAAGTTGTATTTTTTAAAAGCTTTTATTTAGCTTGCACTGTATGTATGTATGTATGTATGTATGTCAGTATGTATGTTCGGTGGAATCTTGCAACTCAATTTTGAAGTAGATATCTACAACCGATTGAGCTAAAATTTTGTATACACGTTTACTTTGGATGACAATGCATGATATTATGTGTGACATTATTCTATATCCAATATGGCGGACCACCCAAGATGGAGGAATGGATATTTTGAATGCATTTCTGCAATATGGGTATCAAATGAAAGGGCTTATTGAGTGTAACTCAAAAAATAATATGACGTCATTCCAAATCCAATATGGCGGGAAAAATATTTGCGTTTCTACATTATGGGTATCAAATGAAAGGGCTTGTTAATAGTAACTCAAAAAATAATGTGACGTCATTATAAATTCAATATGGTGGAATATCGAAGAAGGAGGAAAACATATTTTAAGGTTCTGTACAATATGGGTATCAAATGAAAGGGCTCATTGAGAGTAACTGAAAAAATAATGTGACGTCATTCTAAATCCAATATAACGGATCATCCAAGATAGAGGAACAGTTATTTTTAATGCATTTCTACAATATGGGTATCAAATGAAAGGGCTTGTTGAGAATAACGCGAAAAATAATGTGACGTCATTTTAAATACAATACGGCGGACCATCCAAGATGACGGCATATATATTTTTGATGCATTTCTACAATATGGCTATGAATTAAAAATCATCATTGCGATTAAATGGAAAAGAAAGCTCTAAGCTGAAATTGAATAAGATGATCGCCTTATTGAAGAGCTGGACTTTTTGAAATTAAGCGGTAAACTAACTAGCAATAATGATGCGTTGAATGAAATGACACTAACCTAGCCAGCTAGGTTAGTGTCAAAAAGAAGAAAATAAATTAAAAGCAAAAATCATTTTTAAAGAAGCTTTTATTTAAGCGCTCTAAAAATAAGAAAATAATATTTCCTTAAATATTTCCAGTATCAACTTAGAGCCTCAGTATGTACAATTTATATAATAATAAAAGCTCTAAGTTGATACTTGAAATTTTTAAGGAAATGTTATTTTCTTATTTTTAGAGCGCTTAAATAAAAGCTTCTTTAAAAAGGATTTTTGCTTTTAATTTATTAGTATTTTACTCGCAATTTATCCCTATTTTCTCTATCCTATGTGTTATTCCTGGCTCTAAGCTACCTCTCCACCAATTTTCAGCCAAGTCTGTATGGCCGTTGTTCAGTTATAAGTGTTGTAACAAACACGACTTTCTTTTATATATATAGATTAAATTAATAATAAATATTAGCATAGTTGCACTTTATACGGCCTACTGTCGGTATGCATACGGAGTAGCGTTGATGCACCATTAACATTTAATTAATTAGTGTTCAATTAAACTCGGTTTGGATCAGACGGCATTTTGTTTTACATAACCACTTGCATTTGCATTTACATGATGACGTATCGTAACTTTTGAAAGACCTATTATGGACAGTTGCACGTCACAAATAATATGTGCTGTGTTACATACGTGTTGACGTACCTACACGAGCATTTGGGAGGCTGCAATCCATTTTTTAGAGCGACATCTTCAGTGGGGAGAGTACCTGAATTTGAAGTTTACAAAAATGGAAGGTCTAATCACACGTCAGCCAGAAATTGTCGGTGAGGTAGAGAAGACCGGTACGCGTCAATAGATTACAGCATACGCGGTGAAGTTACATACGGGACCTAGCAATGTTAGCCCCAATCCACTACACGTGCATTTGCCAGCACTCCTTTCAAGAAGGACTCGGACAAGTATAAGAAGACAACTACGCCTGTTTTGTGAAAATGCACAAGATGCAGGTAGATGGAGACACTACCGCTGGCCGTATGTACGCGGGATCACTCATATAACGTCATCAGTCAGCTGACATGTTCTTCGCCGGCCGGCACAAAATATTCGATTGTATTGGTTTGTTTTAAACTTAAAACATATTTAGTTGTTGTAATTATCAAAATAGATCATCTTGGATATGTTTGTTATGAAAGACACATAAACGGTTATCCGCCATATAGCTTTTTCTTTGTTGTTGCGATTGTGATGTAGATGTCTTGATTAAATTAAATTAAGACATCACTGGACTTTATCTAGACTACAACACTTATAAACATAGCACTACTGTGTTTGCTATGTTTAAAGGTGTTAATATAGTATTAATTCTTGTTGTTAACTATGTTGATTCACATAAAGTTAAATTATATTGTCTTACTGTTTTTTTTAATGTTTCATCTACAGAAAGTCCAAAACATAACATACACATAACATAACTTCACGCCATTTTCTACCCGAAGGTGTAGGCAGCGGCTGTTAAGCCTCGTCCCAAATGAAACATACCGGGCACAAAGTTTTCAGTCATCGATATTTTTCACACATAACTTCCGAAAAGAACTTCGAAAAGTCATGTGAGCCAATATCAGGATTCGATCGTGGGTTCGAATCCTGATATTGGCTCTAGATTTAGAAGCGGGTGTTTGACCACTGGACCACCTATAATTTTAAGCTATGGATTTTTCGAGAATAATGTTGTGGTGGCCGATAAAGTGATTGAAAGTCTTATCTAATAATCATTTATAAATTAACACTATAATATTAATTAAAAAGTACAAATAACACACTAACATGCAGGACGTCTATTTGAATCGCAACCAGCCGGCACTCTCTTAATGTTGTATCAAATGTACAATTATACGTTGACCAATGTATTCATTCATAAATCTGACAGCTGTCTTAACGGTCTGCTTCACTAATGAGATAATTACAGGCCGCCGGCCTCGAGCCGCCTGTAATTACACGTTGTGTCATCCATCTAACATGAGTGTTAATATTTAATTGCGTTCTTAGGCAGTAATAACGAGTTGTGGAACTCGCCGACACGCACACACTCTCTATATCGTTTCTATTATATTGTCCGAGTGTATGTGTGTGTGTGGGTCGTTCCAATTCGTGAGATACTCCTTTGTTCTGGAAGGCGGAACAACATTATGTGTTTGAAAGTTTTCCCGAAACAACTTATTTGTAAAAACCAGCAAAGCCGTCAGTCAATTTCCTCAATTTAACTAGTTAATAAGAGACCAGGACAAATATTTAAGACAGGGAAGAGGCTCTCCGAGAACGCGATTCCCGTTACAGTGGGGGAGCGACGGCAGGGTGATCCAGAGGAGGAGGAAGAAGACTCCTATTATCCATATTTGTAGTCATTGTCGTCGGAGGGAAACTTCTATCATCCTTATTTGTAGCCACAGTGGTAGAGCCAAGCAGTTCGCTGCATGAATGGGCCGTCTCGACCGGTGAAATACCACGACCTCTCAGAATACCGACGTAAAGTGGCTCATGCCGCATTTCGTTCGGTGAGAGAGGTATCCGGAGGCCCATCCCCCTTCACCATCCCTTCCTATCCTACTCCTTTAAAGGTTGGCAACGCAACTGTAACACTATATGTGTTGCTGGTGTCCATGGGCGGCGTTGGTCACTTAACATCAGGTGACACGCCTGCTCGTTTGCCCTCCTATCCCATAAAAAAAGCCATAGTACAGTATGTGTCGTTTGTAGGCAGTGGTAAGACAACAAGTTGTGTATAATTCATTACAGGTATAGTGATTAAATAACCGTATCCTGGACCATCCTAACGCCGGACGAAGACCGTCGCGGGGTTTGTCTATGGGCGGCGGCGGTCACTTTCCGTCAGGTGACCCGCAAGCTCGTTTGCCCCTTTTTCTATAAATAAAAAAATGATTTATCGAAATCTATAAATATCGACATCAGATCGATATTACGGTATACCGATGTATCGTCGTTATGGGCTGATGTCGATATTTATCGAACTCCAGTGAAAGTAACAAGATTTGACAAGAATTAATTGCTAAATAGCTAAAGAAATTCGTGCACCAGGTATTTTAACGGTATATTGAAAATTACGATATCGATATTGACTTTTCGATATATCGTTGGAATCCTATTTCTACTGTTATATATCAGTTAAACGAGTTTTAGCGATATTAATGACTTGTGAACTTCAATAGGAGTTAGTTCATTTACATGGCTTTCAGTTTATTAAATATATTACCACTAATTACAAGTCCGTTTGTTAAATGGTTGATATTTTTAGGGAGATATAATTGTCATAAATATACATAAACTTAGATGAAAGCGTATAATTATATTTTTATATTTATATTTTTAACACTGCAGCCCAAATGAAGGCCAATCGTAGCCTGGAAACTATTGCAGAAAATAAAAATAATATTTTTACAGAATTGTGTCTTAACTCCTAACAATTTAAGAGTTCTGTAGTTTCATCATCAGCACAGCAGACGTCGATTCAAGCATACCTTCCAAGCAACACGTTAATCCTATATTCTACCAAACAGTTCCAATCGCCTAACTGCAGTACTTTGTCCTATCTCCTAACCGTTAAGGAGTTCTGTGGCTTCTTCATCAGCAAAGCAGCAACAGGTGTTGACACCATAAAGAATATCCCTAAAATTTTACATTGCTATTACGTAACAAAAACACCATACTTGCATACAATTTTAGGTGGATGCCTTCGATTTCTCCTGGTTTCCAGACGAATTGAGAAACTCCTCATTTTTTGGAAGTCGGTTAAAAAATTTAATTCCGTCCATAATTGACCAAAAGTCATAAACAAAATATATACATAAAATCAATGCATAAACATACAGACGAATTGAAAACATCCTCCCTTTTCGAAGTCGGTAAAAACTAATATTTTAATTAATCTTTGTGTTTAACCATACAACATTCTGATCTTAGGCACTTGCGAGTTTTGGCGATACCTGCTGCGTCGTTGCCACCTACATGTTGGTGTACCAACACACCATCTATACTTATGTTTACTTTAACATCTATACTTATGTTATAAAGAGGAAAGATTTGTATTTTTGTATGTAACGAATAAACTCAAAAAGTACTGCACCGATTTTAATAATTCGTTTTTCTTTAGAAAGCTACATTATCTCTGAGTAACATAGCGTATCATCGTAATCATCGTCGTCATCGACATTTTGTTTGTACGCGAGTAGCACCGTGAGGCGGGAAGCTACATACAATATAGCGGTACGAAGTTCGCGCGGTCTGCTAGTTGTATATAATGAAGTTAATAATTGAAATGTAGAAAAATATTTCTTATTTTTAGAGCGTTTAAACAAAAACTTTTTCGCGGAGCGTGTGGCAACGACGGACGCAAAGCCAGGTAGAGAGGGGGTCGTTATGTCCTGCGCGTATTCGACGAAGTGCTTTTTAAAAAAAAACTATTTTAACCACCGCTCAGTGTAACCTCAAATTACAGATTTGCATCGTATGTGCAGCGATTTTTGACAGTTAGTTTTACTCTTTGTAGCATTGTATTCTCAATTAAATAACCAATTACGACATAACTGATTAGACTAGAACATATATATAAACATTTATTTATTTACGTAATAAAATGAGTCATCAAAAAAATGTCCAAAAACTACATTTATATTCCAATTATAAATAAAATTAAGCCCTTACAAGATGTAGAACCAGTGGTTTATAGTTGTATTACAATGTGTATATCAATATTAAAACAAAACAGCATACTCTCAAGAACATTTTTTTTATACCACTTATGTTTGTTTACATTACGATGAAAAGGTCACGCCCACTTGAGATGTCGGCCGCGCTCGGCCAACATCGGATTTTTTATCTAAACATTTTTACTATCGGAACGGGCCGTGTTTTGTTTATAAAAACCACCGTAAAAGTGAAACTTTTAAAATTGAGTCTTGGGTTATTGATTTTTAAATCTACTTTTTAAATATACATAAACAAAATATTTTTTCAATAATTATTTTTCAATAATTTAGTTAGTAAGTTTTTTAAATTGATGATTCTGATAAAATGATTAACATTTATATTTTTTTAGAGTGCAACAGTGTAAAACAGTTACTTCACAGCAATTTTTTAAAAAGTTTGCTTTGGCTTCGTTTAACTTTAAGTTAAAGATTTAAATCAATTAATTCGATAATCTCATCATTTTCAAGTTCTTTGGAAGTTAACGACTGAAGATTAAGAATTCCTAGATGGCGCTACTAGGTTGCTACTATTGATGATTCTGCCGTAATATCGTATTATATCAATAGATGTCGCCCGAATCGACAAGTATTCCAGCTTCGGCACTAGGGATAACGCGACACCTATTAAACGTTAACAACATTACAACAAAGGATCTTTACAAAACAAAACGATATTTTTTCCTCCAGTAAATATGATATTTCGATTTATTATGAAAATGTGACAAATACATATATAAAGAGCACTATCTTATCTTATATCTTTAAACGAGCAATTCTTGTATATATATATATATATATATATGTATAAAATTGAAATCTCGGAATCGGCTCCAACGATTTTCATGAAATTTCTATTCCAGCAGATGGCGTTGTTAACTAACACGAAGTCAATGTGTGTTTGCTTTGCTTTTATTACAGTTTATCACTGCAAAAAATTAAGTATATGTTTCTAATATAATATGTTAGTACATAGTATATATTAGTATATATTTATTATTCTGTCGGTAAGATCGAAAAATATTATTGATATTTCATTATTTTATTAATATGTAATTCGTACTTAAATATAATTTTCAAAAAACACAATTTATAAAAAAAAAAAACAAACAAACCCGATCCTAGAAAATGTGTCGAAATTGGTAAAGAGGACGGTAATTAGACGATTATACATACGGCCCTCGTGGTGCATCGGTAAACCGCACTACCGATAACACAAGGTCGGGGCGGGTTCGATCCCTCGTCTGGGGGTGTTTTTCTACATGTTTTTACGGTATTTATTTACAAAAATAAAGTGTATATTTGGATAATTAATTAATAATAAATAAACGATAATAGACGTGAAAGGCGCTCTGACGAGCGCCTTTCACTTTATCCCTACTCCGCGGCCGACCGTCACGCGACATGCAACACGCAGACGAAAAAGTTTGAGACGATGTAATAAAAGTTTCACTTTAATAAGCATGTGGCCTATATCGTTAATTTATTGATTTATGGGTTTAGTAAACCGACTTAGAGTGTAAATTTATCAAAGTCGGCACCAAAACAAATCGAACAAAAAATAGGGTATCCTTAGAATTAAGATTTTACGAAAAGTATGCTTATGAGCAGTATATTGATTCATTATTTATGATTTACAATAGTGTAGCTATTCGTTTAAATTAAAAAAGGCACATGTTTAGAAGATAAATCAAGAAAATCTTATGCTTGAACTTATTGGAAGAACTTCCCGATTAGTAACGTATTTTGAAGGTAGAAATTTTCGTGTTTTCGACATTTAGTTATTTTTACATTGAAGTTCAATATATAATGCTATGATAACATATAACAATTGCTCAGATTTAATAAACTTTCTAGGTCAGAAAAGTAGAAATACACTGAGGAAAGGTTAAAGTAAGAAAGAAGTAGTCCGCGAGGACGCGCCTGAGGTACCACGGGACGTTGTGGTACCTCAGGGCCTCCGCGATTGTCTCCCAGGGGATGGTGTTGAAGGCGTTGGCGATGTCGAGCGACACCGCTAACAACACCTCCCCCCGGGAGACAGCGCTCTCGACGCTGTCCCGCAGCCGAGAGATGGCGTCCAGCGTGGACCTCCCGCGGCGAAAGCCGAACTGTCCGTCGCTTAGATTGGGGCCCACCGCCTCCAGGTGCTCGACGAGGCGCGCAGCGAGCACGCGCTCGAAGAGCTTGCACGCCTCATCGAGCAGGACGATGGGGCGGTAGGCCGACGGCGAGTCGGGGGGTCGCCCGCGCTTAGGGATAAGCACGAGCTTCCCCGACATCCACCGCCGCGGGATCGTGCCGGACGCCATTATCTTCGACATGAGGGACAGCGTCTCCTCCCCGAGGACCGGCATCACGCGGACGAGGATCCGCCCGGGGACACCGTCCGGACCTGGGGCGCGGTTCTTCAGCTTGAGCGTCTGAACCGCAGCCCCCAGCTCGTCCTCGGACACGGGCGGAACTACCTCGCCCGCGACCGGCCCTCCTTCGGGAGTCGGTGCCGCCATTCTGGGCGGCACCCATTCCTCTCCTCGGCTCGGGAATAGGGAGCTGACCACGCGCTCCAGCAGGGGGGGGTCGAGAGACATCGTCAGCGGGGGCGCCGCGGGTCGGAGCTTCTGCGTCACGACCTTGTACGGGCGCCCCCACGGATCCCCGTCGATGCTGTCGAGCCACCCCTGCCAGGCCTCCGCTTTGGCGGCCCTTATGGCGGAGGTCAGGGCCGCGCGAGCTGCCCGGTACGCGGCGAGCAACGCCTCCTCACGTGCCGGGTCCCTGGCGCTTCTCCTTCGGCTTCTGGTGCACCGGCGGCGGGCCGAGACACACTCGGCCTGTAGCCCCGTGAGGTGGGGCCGCCACCAGTACACCTGCCTGCGCTGTTGTGAGGGACCCGCCCGTCGCATCGCCGCGTCGCAGACGCGAGACAGTGCTCCAGCGAGCCTTTCACATCTCGCGTCTGCGTCCAGGCCGCTATCGGCGTTAGCGGCGGCCCATCGCTCCACGATGGCCGCCTCCGTGGCCAGCTCCGGGTCCAGGGTGGACAACCGCCACCGTGGACCCTCCTCCGACCGGGGACGGTCCACACCGCCCGCTCCGGCGTCCGAAGGGGATGGGACTAGGTCGAACCTTATGTACAGATGGTCCGACAGCGTCTCCACCCCCTCCTCAACCCGCCACCCGATTGCGCGGCGGGCCAGGACGGGACTCGCGAACGAGATGTCGACGATCGACCCGCCCTGTTGACGCACGCACGTGTGGACCGCCCCCCGGTTCAGGAGAACCATTCCCGTGGACACCGCCCACTCCTCCAGGGTCTCCCCCCTGGCGCTGGTCGCCGGAGATCCCCACGAACGGGATTTGGCGTTGAAGTCTCCGGCGACCACCACAGGGGTGGGGTGCACTTCTTGGACCAGGTCGCCGACCTCGACCAGCAGACGCTCGAAGTCGGCGAGGGTCCTGTTCGGGGAGAAGTACACCCCGATCACTGCAACGTCGCCCAGCAGCACGAGGACGCATCCGCGCCCCCTCCGCACCCTGCGGAAGGGGAGGCACAGTGAAGCGCCGCGCCGCCAGGCGACAATAGCCACCGAACCGTCGTCAGCGCCCGCCCAGTCGTCGCGGGCTTGGACGCGGTACGGCTCGGCGACTATGGCGACGTCGATTTGCCACTGCGCAGCCGTCTGGAGAAGCAGATCCTGTGCGGCCGCGCAGTGGTTCACGTTCGCCTGCAGGATCGAGACCCTGTGAGCCATTTAATTGGTGGCGGTGTCCATCGCCTCCTCTGCAGCTCTTGGAGCTGTCGCGGACGCGGCGGGGGCGTCGCGATTACCCCCGCCCGTCCTCTTCTTCTTGGTGATGGCCATCGCCGGGCACTTTTTGTGCCCGAGGCGATGGCCGGCGTCGCCGCCCTCGGTCGCGCAGATCGCGCACTTGGGGTCGGCGACGCAGGTGGCCGCCTTGTGGCCCGGCTGGCCGCACCGGAAGCACAGTGCGCTGCGGTCCGTTTCGCAGCTGCACTGCACCCCCAGGTGCCCCGGCACCAGGCAGCGGTAACACCGCTGGGGCCGCGCGTCGAGGAGTGCGGCCCTGGCCATCGACCAGCCTATGGTGAGGTGGCCGGCCCCCGTAATCGTTTTGGCCGCCAGGACCGGGCATTTGACCCAGACGGTCCCCGGGCGGCCAGGTGGGCGGTTAATGGTGCCCACCTTTATCGACACGGGGGGGCATCCCCCCACCTCAGCCACTCGCGCGGCCACCATTTCCCGGGTGACCGCGTCGCTCAGGCCGGAAATGCGCATCTCTGCACATCGCTCCGGCCTGGAGACGCGGGCCACCTCGCCAACGAGCTCGCGCAGTTTTGAGGCGAGCTCGTCGGCCTTCTTCACCCTGTCGGCGCCGATCACCTCCAGCAGCCGGCCCCCAGTGCGGGCCGTGCGGAAGCGCAGCCCGCTAATTTCCAGGGCCGCGAGGTCTATGCCCCTCTCGGCCCTGGACAACACGTCCGCGTAGCTCGACGCCGAGCCCTGCGGTAGCGTGATCGCCACCGCGGCTGACGCCGGAACCCGCAGACGACGGCTGCGCTTCTTCTTCCGCTTGGGCTGCTGGGCCGCTGGAGCAGCCGGCGCCCGGGGCGCCGGAGCAGCTTGCCTCGGCGCCCGAGATGCCGGAGAAGCCGGCCTCGGCGCCCGGCCCCCCCGCGCCACCACGTTCCACGCCGCGGCGGCGGTGGTGGAGCAGGTCGGACGGCGGGACGAGTCGGGGCCGGAGGAGCGGCTCCCCCACCCCCTCCGAGGAATCGCTCCTCCTCTCTTCTTTTATTTGTTTGTTAGTTTTAAGATTTTCCATTTTTGTTCCCACGAGTATGGGGGAAAAGATTACCAAGACTAGCAGAGCCCCCTGTACTAGCTTGGGCGTATATACGCACAGTCACAGGTCCGCCAGTTTCCGCGGGTTTTTACGACTTCGCTGTCGGGTGTTATTGACTTTTCCTTGTCTCGGGCCGGCCAATTAAGGCAAGCCCCCTGTCCCGGCGCCACGCCGCTAGATATGACAACGACACGCGACGCCGAAACAGGTTGCTCGACGTTGTCCCCGGGAAGGGGACATCCCCCTGGACACGAGTTAACGCATCCAGAAGGACCGCCGAGCCGCGGGGTACTCCCGCCCATAACCACGTCCCTAAGGACCGCTGTCCAAGAAGGACCCTCGTAGAGAGCATACACTCTCGCGCCAGAGCGGCGCCCGATGTCGGGAGTGACCGCCCCGCATCGGCAGTCAGCTCTGATGAGCAGAGTAGTACCGGGAGCGGGGCAGTCGCCGACACTCGCGGTGGCGAAGCACCGCCGCGGACCTTGCAGGTCCGCCATACCACGACCCCTCCATGGGTCAACCGGTGGGATATCAGTCAACGGCCAGAAACCCTCCTCCCGTATAAATACGGGTCGGAACGAATCTGACCGCTGTCCAGGGAGCACCAGAACACCGCTTCCCTTACCCGGAGATCGCGAGATTTCCAGGGCAAGAGAAACGATGCACCATCGTGGAGGTTTCCCACCCAGCCCCCCAGGTTTTTTTTTTTTTTTTTTTTTAATTCCGCCTTATACCCTACCGGGCCGCGGGAACTACGTGAGTATGACCTCCGCGGCCCGGCGAGGGGGGGCCCCTTTGGGTCGGGGCCCGACGTAGAACGACCCACTCCCGGGATTGGGGAGGGGTCGTCCGCCATTTTCCAGGCACGGCGCGTCTTGCGACGCGCCGCGCGTGGGATTATGTCCCGGCCAGGGCCGCCATCAGACTCGACGGCGGCCCCGGGCCGGGGCCCGACGGGGCGGGAGCGTGCCGCCGGCACGCTCGCGCTCCCGCAGGGCTTCTCGCTTGGCCGCCATCACCTCGCCAGCGAACGAGGCAACGGCGGCCCAACACTGGTCGCTGCCGGCCATGGCAGCGACGACGGCCGGCAGCGATAAGTCCGTCCCGATCGCGCCAATGAGCCCGGCGCGTTGGGCGTCCCAGCCCGTGCACACGGCCAGCGTGTGTTCGGCCGTGTCCACGGCACCGGACGCGCAGTGGTGGCACACGGGCTCCGCGAGGATGCCCACCAGTTCCCACAGGTACTTGCTGAAACAGCCGTGACCTGTGAGAAGCTGGGTGAGCCAATAGGTGGGAGCCCGGTGCCTCGCCTCGACCCATTGGCGCAATACGGGTCGGACAGCCTCGGCGAGCCGTCTGCTCGCGGTCCCAGGGGAGACCCAGCCCCCCAGGTTAGGTTAGGTTAGGTTAGGTTGGGGGGGGGTGACAGGGGGGCGCCGTCAGACCACCTCCACGTGCGCCCGGACGCTCCTTCCGGGCCGGTGCCCCCTGGGCAGGATCTGGCGGAGTAAATTCCGTCGGGTCCTGGCTGAGAGTCTGACACCAGTCGCGTAATCGTAATCCAGTCCGTGGGGCTGGGACGATGGCCGCCGCAAGGGGGCCGCGAGGAAGAAAACCTCTATAAAAAATCACCTTGTGGAGCTCCGCCTACCCTCTGCGTATCAGAGTGTAGAGTGAGACGCTACCGCGTAGGGTGGCAGTTTGCCACGGCTCAGGGCGGCGGACCAGGGGTCGTGGACCCCCCCGTTTGGCCTGCAGCGTGTTTCGGGGTGGGGGCGACGGACCAGGGATTGTGAATCCCCCCGTTCGGCCCTACCGAAACGAAGGAGCGCGGGACAGGGCGTTGGTCAGGGGTTGTGAACCCCCCCGCTCGGCCTGTCCCGGTATTCGAGGAGGGAAGGGGCGACGGACCAGGGGTTGTGAACCCCCCCGCTCGGCCCTACCCGGGACGGTCTTCTGGAGAGGGGCGGTGGACCAGGGGTTGCTAACCCCCCCACTCGGTCCTCTCCGAGGAAGGCGCTCCGGGGCGACGGACCGTGGGTCGTAGACCCCGCCGCTCGGCCCGGCCCGCAACCCTCATTGAGAGGCGCGGGGGTCGTCGGACCGCGTGGAGTAAACCACTATAAAAAATCCGTGAATCCCAAGTTCTGATGCCCGGCGAGGGGATGCATGTTCGACGCGGAGGTCGGACCCGAGGGCATCACTTTAGGGGAGCTCACCCCTGGGCAGGAGGGAAAAAAGCCGAGGGAACTCACCCTCGTTAATAAAAGTATTATATCAATGGCAACTAGCGAAAACAAATGTCCTCACGTGGGTCCCAGCTGCGATGCGGCTGGGGAATCCCACCCTGGCGGAGTCCCGCCAGGCAGCCCCACCGTATGTGAGGGGGGCACCTACTGCCACGTTGTCGTCAGGGACAACACAGAAGAAGGAGCTACGGGCGTCGCGGCTGAAGCCGGCACCCCGACTATCACCGGACTAGACAATCCACCCACCTCCGGACGTTTCTGGAGGGGTGAAGGAGGAAACGAGGGAGAGCCCAGCTCTGGGCGGTCCCGTTCGTCCTCAACATCGGACTTGACCAAGAGCTTGAGCCTCAAATTTAAGAGGCCCAAGTCTCCGCTACTGGCTGGACGAATAGAGAGGGCGGATGGCGGCGGGGATAGCGATAGCGCTATGTCTGCCGTCTCCGTCTTCTCTTCGCATTCTGTGGCCTCCGAGGGACCCGGGACGCAACGGACGCGAAAGCGGAAACCGCGCAGTCCCGTGGACCTGGGAGTCCATAAGAAGCGACCTGCTGGCAACACCAGCAAAAACGTGGAAGTGGAAGAATCTCTGGAGACCTCGGCCGACATAGGCGCCGAGGTCTTCGAGATCCTGGACAGGATGGAGCGCACCGCCGAGAGGGCGAAGAGCTCGAAGGCGGATGTCGCCAGGGTGGTGCGCTCAGGAATGGACCGAGCGAGAGAGTGTATCTCGAAACTGTGTGCCAGGGCCGACACCCAGGATCGTGAAAATGAAAGTTTTCGATCACAAATGTCTGGGTTGTCGGCGCGAATGATCGAACTCGGCAACGAGAACGCAGAACTTCGGGCCAAGATGGCACTCATGGCGGCCAAACTTGACGGGCCGCAATCGCGGGCGGCGGGGACATCCCGGGAGGACACTCGTCCCCCGGTGGTGCCCCCACCCGCAAAGAAGCAAAAGAAGACGGACCACACGCCGAGCCCCGTGAAACCACCGGAGGCCTCTACGGCGCCACCGATTCATGGCTGTTCTGACTGCAACCGGTTCATGGCCCGGTTGGAGTCAGAACTAATGGCGAAATTCTTCCCCGACGCGGGGAAGAAGCCTCCCCTGAGGCACGAGCGGCCCGCCGCGGCGAATCCGCCGCCGGCGGGGCCGCAAATGCCCCAGGGGGGAAAGAAAAAGAAGAAGAAGAGGAAAAACGCGCAGGAGAGGCCGGCGGCCGCCGCGGAACGCTCGCGGGCGCCGCCGCCTCCGCCTGCGCCTGCAGATGGGCCTGCGCCGGGAGCGGGATCTGGTGGCGAGACCTGGGCGACGGTGGTGGGCCGCAAGGCCGCTGCCGCCGCCAGGAAGGCTCGCGCCGCCGCCGCCGCTCCTGCACCGGCGCAGGCAAGAGCTAAGGCGAAGGCCAAACCGGCGGGGCTGCCGAAGCCCCCCAATACCGCCGCTGTGGTGGTGACGGTGCCTCCGGGCGTCGACACCACGCTCGCGGCGGTGATGGAGGTTGCCAAGAGCCGCATTAAACTTGCGGATCTTGGCATCTCGGGGGGGCTGAAGGTCCGAAGGGCGATGACCGGGGCTCTCATGCTCGAGATCCCCGGTCCGGACAGCTCCGCCAAGGCCGACGCCTTGGCCGAAAAAATGAGGGTGGCCGTCGCCGACACGGGCGCGATTATATCGCGCCCGTGTAAAATGGGCGACTTGAGGGTGATGGACCTGGACGAGTCCATCACCCCCGCGACCGTCGCCACTGTGGTCGCCGAGGCGGGCGGATGCGCCCCGACCGACGTAAAGGTCGGGGAGATCCGCTCCAGCCCGTCTCGGCTGGGCTCGGCCTGGGTCAGGTGCCCGCTCGGAGTCGCCAGGAAACTGGCGGCTCAGCGGCGGGTCCTGATCGGGTGGACCGCGGCGCGCGTCGAGGCACTGGCGGCACGGCCGCTGCAATGCTTCCGGTGCCTCGAAAAGGGGCACGTGCGCGCGAGGTGCCCCTGCGCCGTGGACAGGAGCGGGCGGTGCTACCGGTGTGGCGTGGCGGGCCACATCGCGAGCGCCTGCACCGCGCCCGCTCCTCGCTGCCCGGTCTGTTCTGACCTGGGCTGCAGAGCGGACCACAGAATGGGGGGGAAGAAGTGTTCCCCCCCCAAGAGGAAGGCGGCGGCCGCGAGGCCACCCTCCCCTGCTAGGGGACAGGCGGGCGGATCAATGGAGGTCCAATAACGGACCTCCACGCTCGCTTCCTCCAGGGCAACCTGAACAACCGCCGCGCTGCGCAAGACCTGCTTGCGCAGACGGTGGTTGAACATTCGGTTGCCCTGGCGGTGGTCGCCGAGCCCCATCACGTCCCCGTCCACCCGCGATGGTTCGGGGACGACGCGGGCTCGGTGGCCGTTTACTGGGTCGAGGGGAGCTACTGCTCCCTCCTGTGGAAAGGTCCAGGCTACGTCGCCGTGGAGTGGGGATCCATGGTCGTAGTGGGCTGCTACGTCTCTCCGAACAGCGGCCTCGCCGCGTACGAGGCATACCTGGACGGGCTGGCGAACCGCCTTCGCGGTTGCGCCCCCCGTCCGGTATTCGTCCTGGGCGACTTCAACGCTCACTCGAGCGAGTGGGGTGACGCCCGGGACGACGTCAGAGGAGAGACGCTTCTGGAGTGGGCGGCAGGACTCGACCTCCGGTTGCTCAACCGGGGGTCGGTCAGCACCTTTGTGCGGTGGCAGGGGGAGTCGATCATCGATCTATCGTGGGCGACTCCCTCGGCCGCCGCCATGGTGACCGGATGGCGGGTGGCGGAGGAGGTGGTCAACCTGTCTGACCACCGACACATCCTTTTGGATGTGTCGCTCCGCCGCCCAAGCCGCCCGCGCCAGACTAGCGGCCCTCCGCGGCGCTGGTCTCTCAAGCGGCTCGACCGGGACATGGTCGTGGCCGCCGCCAGCGTCGCGGACTGGACGGAGGGAGCGGTATCGCCAGATCCCGAGGCGCAAGCGGCCTGGCTGCGCGACACGATGACGTCGATCTGCGACGCGTCGATGCCGCGAGTCGGGCCGCCCCGGCGGGGCTCCGTGTACTGGTGGAGCGAGGAGATCGAGCGGCTGCAAAAGGCCGCCTTCGTCGCTCGCCGCCGGTACCTGAGAGCCCGGAAGAGAAGGCGAACCACGGTCGAGGAGGCTCTCAGAGCCAGACGGGAATACGGGGCCGCCGCGCACGCCGTATGCGTAGCCATCGCTGCGGCTCGCGAGCGGTCCTGGAACGAGCTCGTCGAGGGACTGGACAGGGACCCATGGGGACGCCCGTACAGGATGGTACTGGGCAAGCTGACCCCGTGGGTCCCTCCGTTGACGGAATCCCTGGACCCGGAAGCCGTGGGAAGAGTCGTAGACGCACTCTTCCCTAGGGTCCAGGGCGGTCCCTCGGTTCCTCCGTCACAGTCGGACCACGCTCCGTGGTCCGACGAGCTGGAGGTGACGGAGGACGAGCTCGGGCGAGCCGTCGCGCGGCTCGCCTCCCGCAGCGCCGCTCCCGGCCCGGACGGAGTTCCGGGCCGGGTCCTGGCGCTCGCTCTGGGAGTCTTAGGGAACAAGGCGAGGCGGCTGTTCACCAGCTGCCTCCGCCGCGGGGTGTTCCCCCTCGACTGGAAGTCGGCGAGACTGGTGCTCATCAGGAAGGAAGGGAGGACCGGAGACGCTCCGTCGTCGTTCCGGCCGATATGCCTGCTGAACGAGGCGGGGAAACTCTTTGAAAGAGTTATCTCCGCCCGTATCAGCAGCCACCTGTCGCAGGTGGGCCCGGACATATCGGACTGCCACGAGGTGCCTCCCTACCTCAGGTCGGTCATCGGGGCCTACCTGCAGGAGAGACGGGTGGACTATGTCGACCGGAACGGGACGGAGCAAAGGAAGGAGGTTACGTGCGGGGTTCCGCAGGGGTCCGTGCTCGGGCCCCTGCTGTGGAACCTCGCCTACGATCCGGTCCTCCGCACCAGTCTGCCCCGTGGCGTGAGTGTCGTGTGCTACGCAGACGACACTCTGGTGGTCGCCACGGGGCCCGACTTCGAGCGGACGCTCAGGTTCGCCGAGCTGGGGGTGGCAATCGTCGTCAGACGGATCCGCGGGCTGGGCCTGGAGGTGGCGCCTCACAAAAGTGAGGCGCTGTGGTTCCACCGCCTCACCAGAGGCAGGGAACCCCCGGCCTCGCGGATCCAGGTGGGTGACACGGCTGTCCCGGTGGGGCGGTACATGAAGTACCTCGGCCTCACCCTGGACAGCCGCTGGAGCTTCGAGGAGCACTTCGTACGGATGGTCCCCCGAGCGCGACGGGTGGCGGGCGCTCTACACCGCCTGCTGCCCAACCTCGGGGGACCGGGGGAGGGAGTTCGCCGCCTCTACGGTGGCGTCGTGCGGTCCGTGGCCCTGTACGGGGCCCCCGTTTGGTCGCGAGACCTCGCGGGGGCCTCCCGCTCCAGGGCTCTGCTGAGGAGCCTGGAGCGGATCATGGCCATACGGATCGTGCGGGGCTACCGTACCATCTCATACGAGGCGGCGACGGTCCTCGCGAGTTATCCCCCCTTCATCATCCTGGCCGAGATGTACGCAGCCGCGTACGATCTCGGCCGGGGAGGGGGGGACGCGCGGGGACACGAAGTGCGGAGGCGGGAGGCCTTCCGGCGGGTCCTGGGGGACTGGCGCGACGCGCTGGTCCTCCAGGGCGGTACGCGTTCGCGCGCCGTCGGGGCCGTCCTGCCCCACCTCGAGGCCTGGGTGCTCCGCAAATGGGGCACTGTCACCTACAGGTTGACTCAGATGCTCACCGGGCACGGGTGCTTCGGTGAGTATCTGAGTCGAATAAAACGTGAAGAGACGGCGAGATGCCACCATTGCGCATCCGACCTGGACTCGGCCCAGCACACGCTGGAGGTCTGCCCGGCCTGGGCGGACGAGCGCCGAGTCCTGGTCGACGGGATCGGGCGAGACTTGTCCCCGCCGGCGTTGGTCGCGGCAATGCTGGCGGGCGAGGAGGAGTGGAGGGCTGTGGCCTCCTTCTGCGAAGCAGTCATGCTCCAGAAGGAGGCCGCCGAGCGGGGTCGGGAGAGAGCCGATCCCGCTCGAAGGCGGCGGCGGCGAGCTCAGTGATCGCCGCCGCCGACGGGCCGCGAGGGCGCACACCCCGCGGGTGCGCCCGGGTCGCGGCCCGGGAAGGATGACCCCCGGTGCGGCCGGGGAGGGTCGTCCGGGGCGCCACCGGCCGCGCGCCTCTTTACAGCGCGCGGTCGGAGCCGCCCCGCCCGGGGGAGCCTCGCCAGGCTCCCCGAGGATGAGCACCCCCTCGTGACTGAGGGGGGGCGACGGCGGGGTGGACCAGAGGGGTTTATCCGAATCCTGGACCACCCCAACGCCGGAGGAAGGCCGCCGCGAGGTTTTAGTGGGTAACCCTAGGATCGGATCTCAGTTTACTGTTTTGGGAGTCCCACACTACCCCCTGCCGTCCCCAGGCGGGGGGTGTGCATAAAGCATTTCCTCGCGTAAAAAAAAAAAAAAAAAAAAAAAAAAAAAAAGGTTGGGGGGGCGTGCGACGACAGACTACCTCCTCGTGTGCTTGGGCGTTGCAGCTCTAGTTCGATACTTGTATCGGAGGGAGAGGCAGCGCCTGGGCTGGTGCACCCTGGGCAACAAGGTTCGGTGGATTTCTCTGCTCACGAGCGGGGGATACGCTGGATCTTGGCTAAATGTCTGTCAAACTCGTAATCCAATCCGTGGGGTTGGCACGAGGGCCGCCATCTCCTCGCGGAGATGGGGGTCGCGAGGAAGAAAACCTCCCTAAAAAATTACCCTGACGTCTGTCCGATGGTCATGGCCATCGGTGGACACCTAGGCGGGCGGTTTCTTCCGCACCGCGGTGGGTGGCAGTAAACCTGCTGCGCTCGCCTCCGTGCCCTCTGTCTCCTCTGTTCGCGGAGCGAGAGGGCCCTGGAAGGTGACTTTCGACGGGTTCGTTCCCCTCGCTTCGTCGAGGGCCGAACTGGCTTCAAAGCCAACCGCGCCAAATCGTAAACCTGAATTGCACTGGGTGTCGTGGACATGTCTCGCGGCCCAAATCAGGAACGAGGGTCTTGGCTTCAACGCCTGGATCGCGAGGAAGAACACCTCTATAAAAAATCACCCCGAATCTTAAGCTCTGGTACGTGGCGAGAAGATGCATGGCCGATGGGTTGTTCGGTCTCGAGCGTACTCCCAGCCAGGGCACCTGCGGACCCTCTGTGTTGGGTTACAAATTAACGCTTACCAGGGTATTGGGGGATCTCTGCCAGGGTGGACCTTTGTTTCTCCCCCACTCGTGGGATCTATTATGGACAACAATAAAATTACAAAAAACAACATTGACGCAAAGGGTGGCTCCAGAGAGTCACTGAATGTAGAGGTGGAGGACCGGTCCTCCGTAAATACTAGACCGGCGGAACTTCCCCTGCGGGATTCCTCGGGGCGTTTCATGCGTCCCCCAAGACCGAAAGTGGTCAAGAAAAGGCAAGAGACTGGAGGATCTGCATCTGAGGCAAGCCGCGCTCCATCTGTGGCTGAGATAAATGTAGAGTCCCCGGACTCCGACAGTGACGCAGTCCCACAATCGGACAACTCAATAGCGATGGAGGAAGATCGCCAAAGGGCGACAAAACGGGCTTTTATGAAGTCGGGTGGGTCTGGCTCCTCAGACTCTGCCAAGAAGCCCAAGAAAAAGGCAATACCAAAAAAGCCTACAACTGCTGCGGACACCCACGAAGTGGGCCTAGCGGAGGCACAGCTCCAGTTGAACTTGGCTAGAAGGCAGCAACTCCAGAAGGACCTGGAGGAGAAGGTCGCTGCCAAAGAGCAACGGGCGCGGCTCGCGAGGGCAAAAGCTGGATACGGTGCGTCCACTGTCCTGTACGCGGACTACTCGTTGGCGGAGTTGGAGAGGATGGCTCAGGAGGACGAGCGAGAAATCGCCGAAGTAGCCTCCAAGTCGTCCAACCTAAAGGGGACTTTCCAGAAGTCCCTGAAAAGTAGGGCCGCGAGCATGCGCGGCATAGTCCGGGAGCTGGTGGAGCGCACAGCAACCGAGGAAACACGGCAGCTGCAGGCGAAAGTCGACCGCCTGCAAGCAGAAGTCAGCCAGCTGCACAAAAAGCTGGCTGAGTTGACGGCGCGGCCAACTCAGGCCGAACTCAGATCCACGACTGAGGCCCCGACATCCAGCAACCTCGAGGAGATAATCCGAAAGGTTGTTATGGAGGAAAGGGCCTTCACGAGAGCCTGCTTTGCAGGCATTGAAGATAGGCTTTTGCCAGAGAAACGCCTCCGGCCCCCACTTGCTGCCGACAAGAGGAGTAACCC
This sequence comes from Euproctis similis, assembly GCA_905147225.2. Lineage (NCBI taxonomy): Eukaryota > Metazoa > Arthropoda > Insecta > Lepidoptera > Erebidae > Euproctis > Euproctis similis. Next base: position 25,650,979 of record LR990111.1, read on the forward strand.
ACCAGCAGTGGAAGTTGACGTGCCTCCACCCTCCACCACTCCGTCCAACCTGTCTTGGACTGAGGTGGTCAAGAGAGGGAAGAGAGGCCCCATTAAAACGTCGAGTATGGCCGCCATCCCCGCAATCCCTATTTCCAACACTCCTCCTCACCCGTCCCAGGTGACGAACAAAGGAAAGGGAAAGGGAAAAGGAAAGAAGACGGCCCCCAAATCCACCGCAGCTGCTCCCGCCGCTGAAAGGGCACCCACCGTGCAAAAGAAGAGGAAGCTAGTTCCCCCCAAAACCGCAGCTGTGGTGGTAACACTCACTGCAGAAGCTGCGGAGCGGGGGGAAACTTACACGAGTGCCCTCTAACGAGCCCGTCCCAACGTCGACCCCGCCCAACTGGGGATCGGTACGGTCTCGTGTCGTCGTACCCAAGCTGGTGCTCGTATTTTTGAGTTTCCGGGGGCCCAGGGTGACGCCCACGCGGACCTCTTTGCGACCAAGCTGAGGGAAGTCATCGCAGATACGGTGAAAGTTGTCAGGCCCGTAAAGTGTACCACCTTGGAGGTGACAAACCTCGATGACTCCGTTACCAAGGAGGAAGTCGTGGCGGCGGTGGCAAAAATAGGAGGCTGTGACACCGCAGCGGTGAAAGGCCGACCCATACGGCCCGATCGTGGAGGCATGGGGGCCATGCGTTTGGAGTGCCCCATCATAGCAGCCAAGGCCGTCCTTGCGAAGGGGCGGCTTCTTGTCGGCTTCAGTTCTGGCGTGGTCCGAGCACTTGAGCGCCAGCCATTGAGGTGCTATAGGTGCTTCGGGATCGGCCACACCCGACCTCTCTGTCCATCGACAATGGACAGGTCGGGCTACTGTCTTCGCTGCGGCAAGGAGGGACACAAAATCGCTCTTAGAGAGGGGACCAGGATACGTTTCCGCCGCGTGGGGGGATATTGCCCTCGTGGGCGTCTATTTTTCCCCGAATCGGCCTCTTTCGGACTTCGAGAGCTTCCTCGAGGTCCTGACGGCGGTCGTCGGTAGGGCGGCACCGCGCCAGGTCGCCGTGTTGGGCGACTTGAACGCCAAGTCGACGGCCTGGGGCAATCCGGTTGCCTCCTGTAATGTCAGAGGTCGCGTCGTTGAATTCTGGGCGGCATCGACAGGAGTTTCCCTCCTCAACAGGGGATCGGTCCACACATGCGTGCGGCAACGGGGTGGGTCAGTGGTGGACGTTTCGTTTGCCACCCCCGTGCTAGCTGCTCGCGTCTTGAACTGGCGGGTGGAGACAGTGGAGACCTTGTCGGACCACCGCTACGTGCGGTTCGACATCTCCACCCGATCCGCACGGAGTTCGGTCCCTTCGGGCCGATCCCCTTTCCCGAGGTGGGCGCTCACTCACCTAGATCAGGAGGCAGCCAGGGAGGCGGCATTCCTCCAGGACTGGCTTTCCCCCCCGGTCGGCGACGACGTGGACGCCGCAGCCCTTCGGCTGAGAGGGTCCATGACCGAGGTGTGCAACTCCAGCATGCCTCGGTCCCGTCGTCCGCCGCCTCGTCGCGCCGTGTTTTGGTGGTCGGAAGAACTGGCGGAACTCTGTGCCGCGTGCGTGGCGTCCAGAAGGGCGTACACGCGAAGTCGCCGTCGCAGCCTTCGCAACCCGGCTGAGGAAGACCGCCTCTACGCGGCGTACGAGGAGGCGAAGTGGGCCCTCAGGAGAGCCATGAGAGCCGCCGAGGAGTCGGCAAGGGCCGAGATGCTGGAGGGTCTCGATAAGGATCCGTTCGGGAGGCCCTACAAGGCGGCGCGGAGCAAGCTGCGCCCCTTTGCTCCCCCGCTTACGGAGTCTCTCGAGCCGGCCGTACTGGACGGGGTGGTCCGGTCCCTGTTCCCGCGCAGGACCCACTTCACCCCGCCAGCGATGGACCCTCCGCGGGAGGCGGCTCCATCAAACGAAGGCGTCCCGTCGTTGACGATCGAGGAGTTCCGAGAGGCGACGATCCGCCTCCGCGGCAAGTCCACAGCCCCCGGGCCGGACGGCGTTCCCGCACGCGTGGTGGCCCTCGCCACCTCCGTGATGGAGGAGAGGTTTCGGGACCTGTTCAGCGCGTGCTTCACGACTGGCAGGTTCCCGAAGGTTTGGAAGGAGGGGCGCCTGTGTCTCCTTCCAAAGGAGGGACGCCCGTCCGATCTTTTCCCAGCTTGTCGGCCCATCGTTCTTCTCGATGAGGTCGGCAAGCTGTTCGAAGACGTCGTCGCCACCCGGATCAACGACCACTTGCGTGGTGTAGGTCCGGACCTGTCGGACGCCCAGTTCGGTTTCCGGAAGGGGCGTTCGACAGTGGACGCGCTGGCCCGTCTCAGGGACCGGGTGCGGGAAGCCGTCGGAGCGGGGGAAGGCCTCTTGGCGGTGTCCTTCGACATCGCCAACGCCTTCAATTCCGTCCCCCATGTTACAATTCTTGAGGCACTCCGATATCACGGGGTGCCTCCATATCTACGGCGGCTTCTAGCCGATTATTTGGAGGACCGCACCGTCCTGCTGGTCGATGGGACGGGCCAGATCCGTAGGTACGGGGTGGAGTCCGGTGTTCCGCAGGGGTCTGTCTTAGGACCCCTCCTGTGGGACATCGGATTCGACTGGTTACTGCGGGGCGCTCTCCTCAGGGGCACGAGTGTCATTTGTTACGCCGATGACACTCTCCTCATTGCCCGGGGGAGAGATTTCCGGGAGGCGGCGACCCTAGCCTCGGCTGGCGGCTCCCTGGTCGCGGGGAGGATACGCCGATTGGGCCTCCGCGTGGCGCTGCAGAAGACCGAAGCCGTCTTCTTCCACGGTCCACGGCAGCGCACTCCTGCGGGGGCCCATATTGTCGTGGAGGGCGTCACAATAGACGTAAAGGCCCAGATGAAATATCTGGGCCTGGTGCTCGACAGCAGGTGGCGGTTCGGCCCGCACTTCAGCGGGCTGTCCACGCGCCTGCTGAAGACGGCAGGCGCTCTCTCCGGGCTGTTGCCCAATTTAGGTGGGCCCAAAACGAGGTGCCGGCAGCTATACGCCGGCATCCTTAAAAGCATGGCCCTTTATGGGGCCCCTATCTGGGCGGACTCCCTACACCGGAGGGAGAACGCCTCCGCCCTGCGCAAGCCCCAGAGGGCCATCGCGCAAAGGGTGGCCCGGTGTTACAGGTCGGTGGGCTTTGCGGCGGCGTGTGCTCTGGCCGGCACGCCGCCTTGGGAGCTCGAGGCGTGGGTGCTGGCCAGAGTGTACGAATGGTCGGCGGGGCGTAGGGCGCTCGGGGAGCGTCCTGACCCCGGAGAGCGCGAGGTTGTAAGGCGGGACGCGAAAAATGCGGTCGTCGAACACTGGTCGGAGGATCTCGCCTCCGCCACGTTCGGTCGTCGCACTCTGGACGCGTTGGGTCCGGTGCTGCGGGAGTGGCTGGAGAGGCCACACGGTTTCCTCTCGTTCCGTATGGCGCAGGTGCTGTCGGGGCATGGATGCTTCGGCACGTACCTGTGTCGGATCGGACGAGAGGAGACTCCGTCGTGCCCGGAATGTGGCGCGGCGGAGGACACGGCGCAGCACACCCTTGAGGTGTGCCCTGCTTGGGCTGAGCCGCGCCATATTCTGGTCGCGGCGGTGGGACCGGACCTATCCCTCCCCGGCGTGGTGACTGCCGCGCTCCGGGGTGAGGCGGCCTGGACCGCTTTCGCCTCCTTCTGCGAGGACGTCATGTCGCAGAAGGAGGCGGCGGAGCGGGCGCGGGAGGACGATCCTCTCGCGCCAGCGCTCCGCAGGAGGAGAAGGGGGCGTCGGCGGCGGTCCTTCGATCGTCGCCACCTCCTTCCCGGTGGGGAATAGCGGGTGGCAGGCGCGGGGGCGCCTTCACCCGCCTAGCACTTTCCCCGTCTTCGCCGGATGGCAAATTCCATTTTCCCCGGAATTTCCCTTACCCCTCCTTGTCTGATGATTCGTCGGTAGGGGGCTGGCTGTTAAGGCTCGGCCGATTCCCAGTCCCCCGCCTTCCACGACGAGCCGGATTCCCGTCTGGTTATTTTAGTGGGTATACCGAGTGGCGGAAGCTCGGGGAGTCCTACATACCCCTCCCGTCCCCCGACGGGAGGGTATGCGTAATTGTCATTTTTTCCAGACGTTAAACAAAAAAAAAAAAAAAAAAAAAAAAAAAAAGGTTAGGTTGGGGGGCGCCGTCAGACCACCTCCACGTGAGCCCGGATGCATTTACCCGGGACGGTGCTCTCTGGGCAGGGCTTGACGGATTTGACGGAATCATTTCCCTCGGGCCCTGGCGAAGAGTCTGACCGGAGGAAGACAACCTCCATAAAAAATCACTAGCAGTTAGGGGCGGGCGGATGCGTCTGGCACAGGCCGTCGCCCGGCCCGACTCGTAACCCGACCCGTGGGGTCGGCACGAGGGCCGCCACCTCCCAGTGGGGGCCGCGAGGAAGAAAACCTCTATAAAAAATCACTCGAATTTGAAAAAACCGACAACATGGCAGAACCGAAAAAGACAAGGATTCCTCGGGAGGGTCCCCGCCTGGCGGGGGAATCCCTCACGGAGGGTAGTGCTGGCGATTCGTCGTCGACACTGCCCCCCGTCTGCCCCGTGTATACGAGGGGGGCAAGTAATGCCATATCGGTAGCTGCGGCCGCAGCCACTGCCCGACGACTCAAGCACGTTCAACGGAACTCGGACTCCACTGACTTGGATACGACGAAAACGGAAACCAGACGACTCTCGCACTCACACATGACCTCCGATACAGCTCATGATCCGGCGTGCACGACGCCTGCACGCCTACCACCGCGTGACGCGGCCGGGCGGTTTATTAAATCGTCCTGCCGCCAGAAGTTTGACTCAGAATCGGATGACATTTCATCCGAGGAAGAATTTGTACTCCCCTCGGGGACGAAGAGACCACGTGACCCCAGTTACACACCGGGTCTAGAAAGCGACCGATCTGATCCCGATGGCGAACCTCTCCGTAAGGGAAAGCCGTCGGCCCGAGGCAAGAAAAAGACCCAGAGCTCGGTCCGAATCAACCAGAAGAGAGGCAGACAAGGAAGAAGCCCTCACAAGGGAGCTCCAGAGGGCTCTGGACGCGGACGCTCCAATGCCCTCCGCCGGCAATGTTGAAGAAGAGGATGAAAATTCTGATTCCGTCATCCCGGACCTGCGATCCCTGGGTCCGGAGGAGCTGCGTGCCCTCGGGGGGAAGGCCTCGGCGGTGATCCTCCGGGTCGCCACTAAGTCAGGCCACCTGAAGGGTACTTTCGTGAAGCAGCTAAAGAAGAGCGCAAATCTTTACACTTGCGTGGTGGCGGAGCTCACAGCTCGCCAAGAGGACGAGGAGAACCAGCGCCTGAGGGGACAGCTGGCTCAACAACAGCGACGCATAGTGGCGTTGGAGGCGGAACTAAAGGCCCACAGGCAGGAGTTTGCCAGGTTTAGAGCTGGGACCTCAAAATTGGGTAGCATTGCAGTCCCATCAAACCTGGACAAGGACATGACGATACAGGAGCTACAGACCTCCCTGACGCGCACGCTGGGGGAGATAATAGACGCACGCCTAGCGAGCATTGAGAACAGACTGCTTCCACAGCCGCCATCAACATTTAGCAGGAGTAAGGAGACGTCCAGCGCTTCCACCCAGAAAAAGAGTAAGCAGACCAACGTTAGTACCGCCCAAGCAGGGCCGTCGACAGCCACAGCTTCCCCGGTACCGGTCCCTAGTGGGACCCCCGGAGAGGAATCGTGGGCCACGGTAGCTAAAAAGAAGAAAAAGCCGCCGAAGGGGTCTGCACAGACGGCGGCGCCGCCTGCGCCCGCTGTTGCTTCTCAGATCCAGCAAGGCGCCAAGAGTAAAAAGAAGCGGAAGCCGCGAAAGCGGAGATTAGTTGAGCGCCCTCCAGCGCTAATCTTGAAGCTTGACCCCGAAGCTGCAAAGAAGGGGGTCACCTACGCAAAGGTGCTCACCGCTGCGCAAAGACGCATAGATCTGCAATCGCTGGGTATCGGCGCAGGCATGCGCATTCGTCGCAGTGCCACAGGTGCACGGGTCTTGGCATTCCCCAAGTCCCAGTGCCCCGTGGCAGTGAGGAAACTCGGAGAAAAGATTGATGAAGCCGTCGGCGATCGGGTCATCGTCGAATTCCCGCAGAATTTCGTGACACTAAGACTCACAGGTCTCGCAGAGACTGTGAAAAACGGCACAGAAGTTGCTGAAGCCATCGTTAAAGCGACAGGCTCCTGCACTATTGATGAAGTAGAAGTGGGCGAACTCTGGGGGGGCCGCTCGGGTATGGCTGCCGCACATGTGCGGTGTTCGATCCCAGTCGCGAAGAAGCTTGCTGAATTGGGGAGACTCCAGATCGGCTGGTGTTCAGCCCGGGTTCATCTCCTGGAGCGGCGACCTATGCGTTGCTTCAGGTGCATGTCCCTGGGCCACACGGGAGCAGTCTGCCCGACCGGCATCGACCGGTCGAGGCTGTGCTTCCGCTGCGGGAAGACGGGCCACCAGGCGATGGAGTGCCGCGCAACCCTGCACTGCGCAGTGTGCTCCGCCGCCAACAGGCCCTCTGCACACTATATGGGAGGACGCAATTGCGTCCCTCCCAAAGTGAAGAAGAAACCGGCTGCAGTTTTAGAGAAGACCGCGCCCTCAGAACCGGCACCTAGGGCCCAAAATGTAGAAGACGAGGCCGCGATGTCGTCTTAAGACATTGCGGCGAACGTCCCCGCCAGGTGCGCGCAACCTGCGTGTGGGACGAGGTCCGGGCCTCGGCTCGTCGCCTTCTGCGCGGCGAACTGGGTCCCAATAGAAGAAGATTCCAAGTCGCGGCCTTGTCCGTCAGCTCTGCGCTCCGCGTTGGGTGGCGGGCGATGCCCAGGTCTTCGCCTGATTGGTCCCCCCCTGCGCTCGCGCGCTGCGGGGCCGGTCTGGCTGCCGTCGGGGCGTGACAGGGTAGAATGCTCACCGCGACCCCCTGGCGCCCCATCAAGACGGAGAAGTGCGCCGCAGTGGTTTAGTGGGTATTCCGGCTTCCACGACGGCGAGCCCCACATTCCCCCGTCGGTGGTCCGGTGGAAAAAAAAAAAAAAAAAAAAAAAAAAAAGGTTTTATTTTTTATTTTTAAAGTCCGGACGCTATGGCCCGGCCCGCGAATTTTCCTCCACCGTAAGCGGAGACCTTATTTAGGGGGTAATAAGTTTTTCAGGGTCGAGTTTGTTTAATTTTTTATAACTACATACTTTCTTAACATTACAGCTTTTGCATGTGCTTAGTTATATCTATTCTAGTTATGTGACTTACAATATCCGGACGTTTCTGGAAGGGCGGAGGAGGAGACGACGGGGAGCCCAGTTCTGGGCGATCCCGTTCGTCTTCGATAAACACGGACATGACGAAGGAGAGCGGCTTGGTCCTCACATTTAAGAGGCCCAAGTCTCCTCTGACAATTGGGACGATAGTGAGGGCGGACGGCGGCGGGGATAGCGATAGCGCTATGTCCGCCGTCTCCGTCTTCTCTACGCACTCCGTGGCCTCCGAGGGACCCGGGACGCAGCGGCCGCGAAAGCGGAAACCGCGCAGTCCCGTGGACCTAGGGGGCCATAAGAAGCGAGCAGCTGAGGCCGCGAAACTCGCGGAGGAGAATGAAGCGCCGAGCTCGACTGAGCTAGGCGCAGAAATTTATGACATTTTTGAGAGGATGGAGCGCACCGCCGAGCGAGCAAAGAGCTCGAAGGCAGACATTGCCAGAGCGGTGCGCTCGGGAATGGACAGAGCGAGGGAGCACATCGCTAAGTTGTGTGCCAGGGCCGACACCCAAGACAGGGAAAACGAGAGCTTCCGCTCTCAAATGTCAGGGTTGTCGGCTCGGATGATCGAGCTGGCGAATGAAAATGCGGAGCTTCGAGCCAGGATGGCCGTAATGGCGGCCAAACTGGAGGCTCCGCATTCACAGGATACGCAGGCGGCGGGGACATCCCGGGGGGACTCTGTTCCCCCGGTGGCGCCACCGCCTGCGAAAAAGGGAAAGGCTGGCGCAAACAGGGCTGCCCCGGGCACCGCGAAACCCGCGGACGCCCCGACGCAGGACTCCGCCGTCTCCGATGGAACCCGGGAAATGGCCCTTATGGCCAGAGAATTCGCCCGGTTCCAGTCGGAGATGGCGGCAAAATATTACCCCCAGATGGGGAAGATGCCTCCTCTGGGGCAAAAGGCGCCTGCTGCGGCGAATCCGCCGCCGGCGGGGCCGCCAATGCCTCAGGGGAAGAAGAAGAAAAAAAACAAGAAGAAAAACGCGCAGAAGAGGCAGGCGGCCGCCGCGGAGCCCTCGCGGGCGCCGCCGCCTCCGCCAGCGCCTGCAGTCGCGCCTGCGACGGGGGCGGGGACTAGCGGCGAAACTTGGGCGACGGTAGTCGGCCGCAAGGCCGCTGCAGCCGCCAGGAAGGCTCGCGCCGCTGCCGCCGCTCCTGCACAGGCGCAGGGGAAGGCCAAGGCGAAGGCCAAACCTGCGGGGCTGCCGAAGCCCCCCAATACCGCCGCTGTGGTGATGACGGTGCCTCCGGGCGTCGACACCACGCTGGCGGCGGTGATGGAGGTTGCCAAGAGCCGCATCAAACTTGCGGATCTTGGCATCTCGGGGGGGCTGAAGGTCCGGGCCCGATGACCGGGGCTCTCATGCTCGAGATCCCCGGTCCGGACAGCTCCGCCAAGGCCGACGCCTTGGCCGACAAAATGAGGGTGGCCGTCGCCGACACGGGCGCGATTATCTCGCGCCCGTGTAAAATGGGCGACTTGAGGGTGATGGACTTGGACGAGTCCATCACCCCCGCGACCGTCGCCGCTGTGATCGCCGAGGCGGGCGGATGCGCCCCGACCGACGTAAAGGTCGGGGAGATCCGCTCCAGCCCGTCTCGGCTGGGCTCGGCCTGGGTCAGGTGCCCGCTCGGAGTCGCCAGGAAACTGGCGGCTCAACGGCGGGTCCTGATCGGGTGGACCGCGGCGCGCGTCGAGGCGCTGGCAGCACGGCCTTTGCAGTGCTTCCGGTGCCTCGAAAAGGGGCACGTCCGCGCGAGGTGCCCCTGCTCCGTGGACAGGAGCGGGCGGTGCTACCGATGTGGCGTGGCAGGCCACATCGAGAGCGCCTGCACCGCGCCCGCTCCGCGCTGCCCGGTCTGCTCTGACCTGGGCTGCCGAGCGGATCACAGAATGGGGGGGAAGAAGTGTTCCCCCCCCAAGAGGAAGGCGGCGGCCGCGAGGCCACCCTCCCCTGTTAGGGGACAGGCGGGCGGGACTATGGAGGTCCAATAACGGACCTCCACGCCCGCTTCCTCCAGGGCAACCTCAACAACCGCCGCGCTGCGCAAGACCTGCTTGCGCAGACGGTGGTTGAGCATTCGGTTGCCCTGGCGGTGGTCGCCGAGCCCAATCACGTCCCCGTCCACCCGCGATGGTTCGGGGACGACGCGGGCTCGGTAGCCGTTTACTGGGCAGAGGGGAGCTACTGCTCCCTCCTGTGGAAAGGTCCGGGCTACGTCGCCGTGGAGTGGGGATCCATGGTCGTAGTGGGCTGCTACGTCTCTTCGAACAGCGGCCTCGCCGCGTACGAGGCATACCTGGACGGGCTGGCGAACCGCCTTCGCGGTTGCGCCCAGAGAGTACGTAAATTAGAGACGGCACTCCAAGTACTTTGGTGAGCTCACTCACACCGCATCTTTCACCAACATAATAATCATTCATTGTTCCTCTGTACCTAATGTTGGCATCGTTGCCGTCACTGCCAAACGTCAGTGTCACTGTAAAATGTCAGTGTCACTGTCAAATGTCAGTGTCACTGTCAAATGTCAGTGTCACTGTCAAATGTCAGTGTCACTATCAAACATCCTCATCCATATTATTAGTCGTAGGAAAAAATAAAACATTTTATTTTGATGTAATTGATATATTTCGTAATATATAAAATGATTTTACATTCAGTCAGGGTAAATAGACAAATTATAATGCATATTTCATTCACACATCTAAGTATTGAGAAGAAAATTAGAAGCGATATTAATTCAAACTCAACTTTGTTTTATAATTCTTTAGTTAACCTAAGCAAAGAAAAGCAGGTTATTTGCAATATTTTCAGCGATGTTACTATTAGTAACGCCCCGTTTCCCCACCACCTTTGAGGTAGAAGCCTTGGCGCGTTTTTTTTTACGTGGTATCCCCATGCCTAATCCACGATTTGATCACATGCAATTGATCAGTTACAAATTGAGCATTGAGAATAAAGACAAAACAATACAGGACAATGACATGCGATGACTAAAATCAGATCGAGTAGATTTTGAGTAAATAATAATAATAATAAACACATTTATTTCGGAAAAGTTTCCATAGGGTTAGTAATTACATGAGACTTAAATCTAGGGTTAGTATTAATGCCATGTTTACAATATTTTTTATTATTATTTCTTTTTTAATTCAAATAACATGGATTTTTACCCACCTTTGTTGTATGGGTGAGTCCCACCTGTCTGCGAATACCCTCAGGATACCACTGGTGCTATTTCGGACTCGTGCCATCATTGACGAACAGCGTTTTCTCATAATGGCCGCGAACGTGTCCGTATGCGCTTCGACAAACATCAATGATGCGCTACAACGCCACGGCAGCCCCAGTAGTACTCTGAACGCATTATTATATTGGACGCGCAGATCGCTGTATGCCCGAAGCGTATAACTGACCCATAGGCTGCACGTGTAAAAGGACTGACAGTAGGCTTTAAAAAGCGTGATTTTGACTGATTCAGTACATCGTGCAAACCTACGAGCCAGCATATTACATCGGACAGCCAACGCCCTGCGCTCCCTCTCTATATCGTCATTGTCGTTCATATCTTCGGTAACCCAGTGGCCCAGGTACTTACATTTTTGAACCCAACGCAAGGGCTCCCCATAGAGTGAGACGGTTGGTGTGTATCCGTATTTAATACCTTTTGATTTAAACATTACAATCTCACTCTTGTGGGTGTTATACCGGAGCCCATGAGCCACCGCATACGATTCGCAAATAGCCAATAATTTCCTCATAGCACCAATAGATGGACTTAGTAGTACCATGTCATCAGCATAACTCAAATTATTTACACAAACACCATCTACATGACAACCAACATTGGCGCTGTTGAGCTCAACCATTAACTGATTAATATAAATATTAAATAGCCTAGGCGAACTCAAACCACCCTGCCTGACACCGCAATCTAGCCGATAAGGGTCAGAATATTCCCCAGTCCACCGAACACAATTAGTTTGATGAGCGTACCAATATTTAAAAATTGAAATGACCTCGCTCGACAGTGTTGTCTCGGCCCGAAGCTTACTCCACAAAATGTCATACCGAACCAAGTCGAATGCCTTAGATAAGTCCAAAAAACAGGCAAATACCGGAGTTTTTCGTGTGGTGTAGTACTGAACAGTCTGCTTGAGGCAGAATATAGCACTTTCCGTAGAGAGACCGGGCTGAAAGCCGAATTGAGACTCTTCAATCTTAAAGTGTTTCTTCATATGCTCGTCAAGAAGACTGTCCAATACCTTAGCCACCACAGTCGCCAGTGAAATAGGCCTATAGTTGGACAAGTTAGAGGCGTCAGCTGTTCTGTTTTTTATTACAGGAACCACAATAGTATGCATTAGCTCGGTAGGTAAATATCCATGCGTCATACATAGATTAAAAAACAAAGCAAGCACTCGTGACACATGTACGCCCGCGTGCTTTAAGTGCTCTATGCTGAGACCGTCATGTCCCGGAGATTTACCCCTTCGCATTTTACTAATAATTGATGAGATATCTTTAGCAGTGAATCTAATGGATATTTCACCTCTCGGATCACAGACCGTCTCAGCAGACCGCACGGGACTTGAATCTGGCGATTCAGTCCTGAAATAGCTCTTAAAAACATTTGCTATATCCCTCGGACCATGCACACCCGCCACACTCACCGGGAGGCCAGGCCTGGGGTTCAGTTTATTGGTGGATTTCCAAAACTTCCCGAATTGTTTATCGGTATGATTTTTTGCTATTATATCCATCTTAATTTGTTGTTGATTATCTAAGCAAAATTTTAATTTTGCCTTAAAGTCCTTTTTATATAAACACATATTAGTATATATTGGGCCACTAGTAGGCTTCCCACAAGATAACCACACATGATAACTTAATCGGGCCCTCCGATGAGAGTCCCGGACGTGCATGTTCCAGCCAGGTATGTATTTTCTGGTTTTGTGATTACTACAAGCATTATTATATGTAAGTTTAGCACCGTCCTTAAGTATACATATTATTTTTCGATACATATCATCGAGTATTGCTCGATGTTCGAGATTCATACAATTTTGGTCAGCACAGTGACGAAACTCAATGGGAAAGTGAATTTCCTTTAATTTAGATTGACAATAGGCCCTATACCTATTAATTTGATCGTTATTCCTGTCACCCCAAATCGTGTAACTACAGGTAACAACGGGCGATTTAATGACAGGTGCTATCAAATTAATATCACAATCTATTATTAGTGGCAAGTGATCTGAAGCGTAAACATCATATAACACCGTTACATTCATTATTAATTGTCTCGCAGCACTACTCACCACTACATGGTCCAACCAGCGAAGAGCACCGTTCGCGGTACTCTCGAACGTAAACGTATCATTCGGAAGTAGTTCCATGTCAACACACGACCAGGATTGGTCCGCACATACTGATAACAACTCCGTACCGAAACGCTCGCCCGGGTGCGCATTGAAGTCTCCTAATATGAACACTGCTTCCACATTACAACTCTCAATTATTGCTATAATTTCACATAAACACTGTGTGAACTCACCAAAGTTATCAGCTGAGTTTGTGGGCATGTACACAGAAAATATTAAAAGCGATCGATCATCCCGCCCAATTTTTATTGCCACTAAACGATCACTAGAACATGGTACAACTGATACTGAAGGAAACACTGACTTCCTCCACAGCAACGCAACACCACCATACGGGCGGCCCGTAAGGACTCCAATGGACGTATCTACAGCCGATTTACCTGTGTAGGCAAAATCGTCATGTATACTGCCCAAATATGGCACATCATGTGGTAACAGCCAAGTCTCCTGCAGCGCAATCACATCAGCTTTGCGACACAGGCCTCGCACACAATCAGCTGATCGTACTACGTTTTTACAATTAAACGTTGATAGTGTTATATTCCTTTTACGGTCACTAGTCATGTTTGGTGGTATTTTTCATTCACTATCTGGGTCTTATCTCTTCCTCCTTTCTTATCAAACTTTATAAAACGCCTAAAAGTAATACCCTCAGGCCACAAGTTGTCATTTAAAAATACACTCAATTTATTTTTGGGTACAAGCAATTTATACGAGTTGTACGGTTTTTCTGTTTTCATGTTTATTTTGTCTAACTTTATACTTTCATTCGACTTACTGTGTATATAATCACAGATATCCTTTTCCGTTGTTTCCTTGTTAACATTGGAAATGAAAAGCGGTATTTTTGTTTCGGCGGATTTAAACTTTCCCGTCTCTGAAAGGACCGCTTTTCCCGTTTTGCCAACAAAACGATTTTTATGTCTCATCTTTTGCACCACTGTCCACCCCTCATCCTGCACATTTCTATTTTTCCAAACACCGTTGTTTACAACTTCAGCCATAGTCTTAATCGGAACAGATAACGGTAGTTGCTTTGCGCCGTCCCTTTCCGTTATAAGGATATCTTTACCTATTATCGCGCTGGTCTTCTCGCACGCCTCTGCATTGATAGAAGAGTGAGCGAGAGCGCACTGGATCATCGGTTTATTCGCACTGTCACTAAAGCGTTCTTGTGTCGTCTCGCTTGGGGATTCGTCAGAGGTGGGTAGTAAGCCAACGTTACGTTGATCCGTTGGCATTTTATTTATCACATACCCTCCTCTTTTTGATATATTCACATTTAAATTTTCTAGTGAATTCCGAGTATTTTCAAATATAAAATCAGTTTTTTCTTTCTCAAATTGATCCCTCGTTACATAAGTATTTTTAATTTCCGTAACGTCGCTTCGTAATATAATCAAATCCTTTAATAGTTTTGTAACATCTACGTGATCAAAAGTTATTGGCGGTAGCTTGTGTAGTTCGTATGCCACAAAAACTGGTATATGATCCGGATCAGTTGTTTTGATTACAGATATAATATCTTCAAGATCTTTCAGTTTCTTGTTCTTACGTCTTGAGACAAGTTTCTGGTTTGTTTTCGTGGAAACAAACAACAATTTCTTGGCTTCATCTATCTCTTCTTCGGAAAAGGCAGATGCGCAGATCCTTATGAGGCTCTCATTATCCATCACATCATGCTTATTGCGTATAAACGCTAACACTTCGGAAATAACTATATTACAATTTGTACACTTTACATACGTATTACAAGACATAATTGCAATCACAACACACAACGACCGTGCACATACGCGCGCGTACGCTGACTGAACGCTGTAAAGCTCGAACATGCAAACTTACAGGTCTAACAGGGGTTTTGTAGCTGGTTAAAAACATCGGATGACATTGAACTGGAAACAAAGTAGTAATTGATTAGTAAAATTACAGTTGCTGTAGCTGAAGTAAATACTATGCATATATGTAATATGTGGGTGGCTTGAAACTAAATTGTGAATCGAGCCCTAAATTTTATTTGCTCACAGTGGTAGAGCAGTTCGCTGCATGAATGGGCCGTTTCGACCGGTGAAATACCACGACCTCTCAGAAGACCGATGTAAAGTGGCTCATGCCGCATTTCGTTCGGTGAGAGAGGTACCCGGAGGCCCACCGCCCTTCCCCATCCTTTTCTATCCCCTATCCCTCAAAGGTTGGCAATGCAACAGTAACACTATATGTGTTGCTGGTGTCCATAGGCGGTGTTGGTAGCTTACCATCAGGTGACACGCCTGCTCGTTTGCCCTCCAATCCCATAAAAAAAATATAATTCTAAGATTGATTGGTGACTAAAGAAGGAAGAGATTACTACTCTTTTATAACGTCTGATTTTCCAGAGACGCAAACTTTTCGTTCATGTCTCTACAATATTTTCTTATAAATAAAATACTGATTCTTTTCAACAGTGCATCTTTCAAGTCTAAATGCTTAGAACATGTAAGCCAACTAAATCGCAACAAACAAGAAATTCTAAAACACATGACATACCTACATTTGTTTTGTGATGACTCTCAAAATGTTCAAAAATATTTTTAGCCCTATTTACGGTTTCACACAAACCTATGCTGGGATACGTGAGAGACGTCTCGTCTTCCCACCATTCCCGCAAACTAATATAATTATACAATTCATCAGTGGGGTTCTCATTTACTAAAGATTTTGACAATCGAGACAATTTGTTTCTCGTAATATTTTGGAAGCTAAATAACCACTGATATACACTACAGGCTGATTTTCAAAAGAACATAAATTGTCGAGTTGGGAGTTTTCTACCTCATCAGACAATGACAGCACCGGTGCATCTGCTATAATTGATTGAGTAGTACTAGTACAACTAGTCGAGGTTTGCGATTGCTCATTAAAATTAATACTACTATAATCAAAAAAAAAATTTATTAGAATCTGGTTCGCAGTTTGAACCTCGGCTATGCGGAGCCGTTAATCCTGACAGTAATGCTGTTTTTAATGCAGCAACAAAACGGGTACAGGTTGGGTTTTTATTGGTAACACTATGTTGTCGGATTAAGCCGAATAAATTCTCTAAAGAATCTAGCGCAAATTTAAATATTCGAACCCATGCCTTTGCAGGATATCCCAAATATCTAACAGTAACTTTAATGATATTTTAAACCCTTTTATACAACGTACATTCTTAAGTTGCAATATAGAATCAGATTTTATGAACTTTATACTCTCTATTTTGTTAAAAAAATATCTCCACAACTCGACATGATTTGAATGAATACTAACATTCTCTCTAATACCCCTTTTCACATCTTTAGGAGATGATGGGCCATTGCAAACGTCAAATAATTTATCTAACTCTTTGATAATGTCAGCTGTTTCTTTTATTTCATTTGCAGCATTGACATATTTCCATGCCAGCATATACAAATTTGCAGACATGGTATTACTTAACGCGTGCGCAGCATATTTAACGCGCATTTTCGCTTTATATCTCGGATGAACAACATTCTTATTTAATTCTATTATTTTCTTCAGCCAGAACTAAATATTTTCATCTACCCGTTTTTTGTCCCCATACAATTTCTCCCGCATTATAAAAATTATTCCTAATTGATTTAAATAAATGAGGTACGTCATACATTATGAAAACTTTTTTGTTATCATTAAAAACAAAATAATTCTCTTCTAAAGACTGCCCACCGAATTTTTTTAATAAATTTAATGCACCAGTATTTGTAGGACCTTGATCGCACACTGTTGTTAAGATTTTAAATCCAAATTGCTCGAGTGAAATTATAAGTGATTTAATTAATGTGGAAAGTTTGGCAGAAGAAACTGATCCATGAACAAAAAAATACGCTACAGGTAATTTGAATTTCTTTTTCAGCCCTTGAACCATGAAAACAAGATCATGGTCGGCTTTAGAATCGCGTTCGTCACCGTAATCTACGAAGCCTTCTATTTTATTATTAGCTTCGTTGTATATTAATCTCTTTTTTAGAGCTATTTCATCAAATAATAATGCACATAGCTTATCCTGATCTGAAAAACCTGATAACATTTTAATGATAATGATAATGACATTTACCTGATAATTTTTTATCAATACCCGGTTCTAATTGTACTTTATGAAGTAAGTGTTGAAGAGTTTTTGCACTAGGTACAGATATAGCCCCCTCGAGATATTGGTAGGCTTTAGGTGAACGTTTGAAAATTGCCAAAGCCCACAATTTCGTCTTCATAGTCCAACGCTTGTCTGCTGGCTTCTTTTTATAATTTTTAGCTACATCACCGACTAGATCCCTCAATATAGTGCTGTCCAGTTTGTCCAGATCCAATGAAGTTTCTGACAATTTTTTTATTGTCAATTTTTAAGCCTTTAATCTCGCCAACAATTGTTCTTCTTCTAAGTTAAACCTAGAAAATATAAAGGCTAGATATCAACCATGAAACAAAAATAAATAGAAACAATAACATTTCATCTTAAAGACATACAGACACTAGCTGTTGCCCGCGCCTTTGTATGAATTCTGTGTAAAATATTTTTCCAGTTCCCAGGACTTTTATAATGTAGTCTATGGCCGTGAATAAAATTACAAATTCCAACAATTTGTAAAAAATTCAACTGTAGCTATTGCGGTTCTTGAGATACAGTCTGGCAACAGATAGACAGACACACAGCGGAGTTTTACTAAAAGAGTCCCGATTTTACCCTTTGGGCACAAAACCCTATTAAATAATTTCGTGTTCTTTGTTTTACACTCATGATTAAACTTTATATCAAATCAAATCAAATCAAAATCTCATTTATTCAGTTTAGGTCATTAAAGACACTTATGAACGTCAATAATTTCAATCCGCCAATTCGATTACTCACGTCCTGAGAAGAATTGGCAAGAAACTCAGGGGAGTCTTTTTTTTTTTTCTTTTTACTTAATTTTATGTAAACTAAATTACAAATTATTAGAATAATTTATAGAGCAAGATGAGGTTCCTCACGTAAAACTTAGGACACAGTACGTTAATATTCTTTGGACGCTTGAACAGACCAGTCCCCACAAACAGCACCCGTTCACGAGCATGACCCATATCTCAGCCATCGCCTCCCTCGCCATATTTTAGGGAAGGTGGCGACCCGATCAACGACGCCGCTATATATATAAAGCATACAACAGATTGTACAATTATTGTTATTGCGGAATTGTGATATCAACATGATGGGGGGCTCAGCAGTTAAAACTGAAAGCAGATGGCGCCAGTAGCCAGGACAATTAATAACTATGTTATTATTGTTGTGTACATTTTTCTAGTTTGTGTTGATTATATTGTAACGCGTAAATTTTTAATTTAGTGATTTAAAGCATCTGTGAGACGATAAAACTGTATTTGTTACAACATACCTTTGGTTTCAACATTTGGCCTTTTCCTTTGATAATTTTGCACATTCACCATGTGTGAAGGTCCCGGTGCTTGTGGTGAATCTGAAATATGCAAAAAGACATGTTTAGATTAAAAAAATATCTGGTAATAATGGCTGTTGTAATAAGACCGCCGCGGCGTCCATTGAAAATATTTATGTTATGGTCTAGTTAGCCGTAGGTAGAACATCGACCTTTACCCAGCAAATCAATATTTCATATTATTTATCAAAGTCAATGTGGTTTTATTTTCATAAGTCTTCACAGACACTAAAAAATAGCCAAGTACAAAAATGTTTAAAATTAAAATAATATTTTAAATGCTTAAACACGAGTGCTTGAAGTAAATGCCTGCATGGAACAATAAAACCAATCATCACGAGCGACCCGATTCGGCGTGAAGAGGCATTCATGAAAAGAATCGGGCAAAAAAAAACTCATGGAATCATTTGTAATACAGTAGGTATTTCACTAATACAATATGTAACGATTGTATGTTGATTCAAACTTGTAATTAATAAATCTGTATGTAAGTCTTAGTAGCTAAACAACCGTTACATGTTGTATTAGTGACCAGAATGGCAATAAAAATACCACAAATTCTAGGCGTAAGATACTTCCTGTTTATTAATAAGGCAGTTAATGTTTACTTACAGAAACTGACAGGATTCCGTTCCAGAAGTGATATAGTAGTATTCTCTACTGAATTTAGATTTTCTTTTTCTTTGATTGATTCTCTACTGATTTATTTAAAATTAGATTTATCTTGTAAAGGCCCTGAAAGAGAGTGTTTAGTAAAAATTGTAAGTCATTGGCAAAGGAGCTATGAAACATGGAATTTTGACTTTTCGATTGGTACTTTAACACAACATATGTTTAATACTTATTAGTAATTAATAAAAAAATATTATACCAATGGAATTTTTTATGTAGTCTTTGAAAATGTTTATGTAAAAATATAGGTAGGTACTAGAGTTCTAATATTTGATTAAATTTATACACAACATATGAAGTAGTGAATGGGACTAATCATGTGACAGAATCTGAGATGAATTAAATATTATTAAATTTAAATAACTGAATAGTGTAAAAGTCCATGCAAAAGACAGAAAAAAACTTTTGTTTTACATACAACATATTGTCACTAAGAATAGTTATGCCAAACTAATAACCAGTACACATTGCAGATCATTTTAGGTTTGAAGAGATGATTGATGATTACTTACTTGTCGGATGTTGGCCAAAATACACAGGGAAATAAACAAATAGTTCATTTTTTTAAAGGTGTGGGTAAATTAATAGTTGGTACGGCATGTGTTAAGAGTCTTGTTCTTTGTTTATTAATATGTTCTTCACTAAAATGTTCGAAACATACAAACTTCAGTTCATGCAGTTTCTCTATAGGTAATAGGACCAGATCTTCCTGACCGATGGCTTTCACCCACTGGCGACATCTATAAATTACATCAGATTTCAGTAGACTGTAGACAAATATTCTGCAGTAATATGATGTATGATTATTATTATTTTTTTATAATGAATAGGTATATCTGAAAGCATAATCAGTTACAGTCGACTCTCGTTAATTCGAAACTCGAGGGACTCTTAAAATATTACGAATTATCGAGTGTTCGAAATATTAAATAGTTCGAAATTTGTGAGAGAAATTAAAGAAAACTTCGAATTATTAAGTGTTGATCAATTCTTATTTATTAACTGCTATTCTATAACAATGACAGAACTTTAGAGGTACATTCGTGTACATACACTTACGTATTCATAATGTTAATTAATTATTATTTTGAAAGAACTCTGTAATACTGGTTTACCTTCCGAAAATACCATAACTTCCGAAAAGAATTTCGAAAAGTCATTGGTTTGTGCCAGTGTCAGGATTTGAACCCACTACTTCTTGAATTAGAATATACATGGTCGATATTAGCATGGCTGTCGATTTTCACATTAACATGCTCAGTAATAGCAATGCATCAACACACATGCTACTATTGAGCACTTGCTTGGTAATGGCATGCTTTCGTACTAATAAAAAGCATGTGTAACAGTACCATTAGTCAAACACTGTAATCATAGCCTAAACAAAGGCTCAAATAACAAACAAGTTAATACAAGTTTGATCTTGTCGCAAAATGTAGGTATGTACATACTTACAATCTTTCTCTCTGCAACTTCGAATTGTCGAGTGTTGGACGCCGATAAGTTCGAATTAACGCGTCGTTTTGTTATATAGCAATGATATTTTCGTACGAATTACCAAGAGTTTAAAAATGTATTGATTTAGTTCGAAATATAAAGAGATTTTGTAGGGAACTCGTGATATCTTTGAATTATCGAGAGGTTTGAATTATCGCAGGTTTGAATTAACAAGAGTCGACTGTATTTTGAGCTTAATATATATTTGTTCTTTGAATTTGGTTAAAAATATAGTATAAAATGATGCAGAAATGTAAAATTATTAATATATAAGTATAAGAAATAAATATAATATTATCCTACTATTATTATAAATGGGAAAGTTTGTGAGGATGTATGGATTTTTGTCACTCTTTCATACATCAACCATTGAACAGATTTTGATGAAAATTGCCATATAGCCACACTTCCTGGATTAACTTAAAGGATACTTTTATCCCAGTTATACCTACATTCCCTCAGGATTTTTTTACTTTTTACGCAGGCGGAACTGCGGGCAGAAGCTAGTTAACATAAAAACCTAATGCGTGATAGTATAAGATCGTAAGACCTGAATAATAATATTTTTACATAATAAATACTTTAAAGATGAAGCAAAATTGTTTGTCTTTATGTCTGTTGTCTTCATTATTCTTCAAAACCATGGCAGATCATATATCGGGCTAACAACACAAGATGACCGTTTTAACTCATGATATTTTGAAAACAGATATTTTAGCCAATATTGTTTCCGTGGATGGATATGCTATGACCTAGTTACAATAATTTGGAGTTTATATTTGAATACTTTTGGACAAATGAAAATACATAATTATAAAAAAGCTAGTTAATACTATAATAATATATAGTAAGAATCATCATCGACCATCAAGTTACCTACCTTCAAATATACCTATAAGAAATTCATAACCAGAAGCAAAATTGAGTTGCTTGCCGCAGTTCAAAACAAATCCAATAACAAGTATAAATATAAATAAATTGAAGATCTCGATGTCAATTATTTTGGATATGTAACTTGAAGAATTATTAAGATGTCCTTAAGAATTTCATACCTGTCAGGGTCCAGCGGTAATTAAACCAAACGCACATCAAAGCCCGGGACACGTCTTTAATTGCAACTGATGCAATTTTTGTAGTTTCTTGATACGTTCTTGAATTCTCCATATTGAAAATAAGAAATTAGAAAAATCTTTTATCGGACGTCAAACTAATGCATAATACGAATAAAACGAGGAACTAGAGTACAACTCTAGCTATTCTCAGTACAATGCGGATTAATATGGAAGAAAAATTATGTAATTTCCTGCGACTAAACTTTGCTAAAATTTATTTCGCAAAGAATTTAACAGAAAATGGCGCTTGATGAAATTATTTGTCTTATTTTCACATCAACGATCCTATTGGTTAATCACGGTTTTTTCGACGATCCTATTGGTTAAAAACGGCAGAATTCAACGATCCTATTGGTTAACACGCACGAATTCGACGATCCTATTGGTAAATTGATCGGCATTGAGTGTGAATTCGAAGATCTTATTGGTTTATATTAACGGTGGGAAACAGATCACCCAAATTTCTACCAAGTGTATACCAGCTGGTTGCGCCCCCCGTCCGCTATTCGTCCTGGGCGACTTCAACGCTCACTCGAGCGAGTGGGGTGACGCCCGGGACGACGTCAGAGGAGAGACGCTTCTGGAGTGGGCGGCAGGACTCGACCTCCGGTTGCTCAACCGGGGGTCGGTCAGCACCTTTGTGCGGTGGCAGGGGGAGTCGATCATCGATCTATCGTGGGCGACTCCCTCGGCCGCCGCCATGGTGACCGGATGACGGGTGGCGGAGGAGGTGGTCAATCTATCTGACCACCGACACATCTTTTTGGATGTGTCGCTCCGCCGCCCCAGCCGCCCGCGCCAGACTAGCGGCCCTCCGCGGCGTTGGTTTCTCAAGCGGCTCGACCGAGACATGGTCGTAGCCGCCGCCAGCGTCGCGGACTGGACGGAGGGAGCAGGATCGCCCGATCCCGAGGCGCAAGCGGCCTGGCTGCGCGACACGATGTCGTCGATCTGCGACGCGTCGATGCCGCGAGTCGGGCCGCCCCGGCGGGGCTCCGTGTACTGGTGGAGCGAGGAGATCGAGCGGCTGCAAAAGGCCGCCTTCGTCGCTCGCCGCCGGTACTTGAGAGCCCGGAAGAGAAGGCGAACCACGGTCGAGGAGGCTCTCAGAGCCAGACGGGAATACGGGGCCGCCGCGCACGCCGTATGCGTAGCCATCGTCGCTAAGAAGCTTGCGGAAATGGGGAGGCTCCAGATCGGCTGGTGTTCAGCCCGGGTTCATCTCCTGGAGCGGCGACCTATGCGCTGCTTCAGGTGCATGTCCCTGGGCCACACGGGAGCAGTCTGCCCGACTGGTGTCGACCGGTCCAGACTGTGCTTCCGCTGCGGGAAGACGGGCCACCAGGCGATGGAGTGCCGCGCACCTCTGCACTGCGCAGTGTGCTCCGCCGCCAACAGGCCGTCGGCACACTACATGGGAGGACGCAATTGCGTACCTCCCAAAGTGAAGAAGAAACCGGCTGCAGTTTCAGAGAAGACCGCGCCCTCGGAGCCGGCCTCAAGGGCCCTGGATGAAGAAGAGCAGGCTGCGATGTCGCCTTGAGGCATTGCGGCGAACGTCCCTGCCAGGTGCGCGTATCCTGCGTGTGGGACGAGATCCGGGCCTCAGCTCGTCGCCTTCTGCGCGGCGAGCTGGGTCCCAATAGAAGAAGACCCCAAGTTGCGGCCTCGTCCGTCAGCTCGGCGCTCTGCGTTGGGTGGCGGGTGATGCCCAGTTCTTCGCCAGACCGGTCCCCCTCTGTGCTCGCGCGCTGCGGGGCCGATCGGGCTTCCGTCGGGGCGTGTCAGGGTTGAATGCTCACCAGCGACCCCCTGGCGCCCTATCAAGACGGAGAAGTGCGCCGCAGTGGTTTAGTGGGTATTCCGGCTTCCACGCCGGCGAGCCCCACATCCCCCCGTCGGTGGTCCGGTGTAGGCCGGCGCTGGCGGGGCAATGCGTAAACCCTGGCATTACACTGCGAAAACAAAAAAAAAAAAAAAAAAGGGGGGCGCCGGGGGGCGCCGTCAGACCACCTCCACGTGCGCCCGGACGCTCCTTCCGGGCCGGTGCTCCCTGGGCGGGACCTGGCGGAGTAAATTCCGTCGGGTCCCGGCTGAGAGTCTGACACCAGTGGTGAAATCGTAATCCAGTCCGTGGGGCTGGGACGATGGCCGCCGCAAGGGGGCCGCGAGGAAGAAAACCTCTATAAAAAATCACATTGTGGAGCTCCGCCTACCCTCTGCGTATCAGAGGGTAGAGTGCGACGCTACCGTGCAGGGTGGCAGTTTGCCACGGCTCAGGGCGACGGACCAGGGGTCGTGGACCTCCCCGTTCGGCCTGCAGCGTGTTTCGGGGTGGGGGCGACGGACCAGGGATTGTGAATCCCCCCGTTCGGCCCTACCGAAACGAAGGAGCGCGGGACAGGGCGTCGGTCAGGGGTTGTGAACCCCCCCGCTCGGCCTGTCCCGGTATTCGAGGAGGGAAGGGACGACGGACCAGGGGTTGTGAACCCCCCCGCTCGGCCCTACCCGGGACGGTCTTCTGGAGAGGGGCGGTGGACCAGGGGTTGCTAACCCCCCCACTCGGTCCTCTCCGAGGAAGGCGCTCCGGGGCGACGGACCGTGGGTCGTAGACCCCGCCGCTCGGCCCGGCCCGCAACCCTCATTGAGAGGCGCGGGGGTCGTCGGACCGCGTGGAGTAAACCACTATAAAAAATCCGTGAATCCCAAGTTCTGATGCCCGGCGAGGGGATGCATGTTCGACGCGGAGGTCGGACCCGAGGGCATCACTTTAGGGGAGCTCACCCCTGGGCAGGAGGGAAAAAAGCCGAGGGAACTCACCCTCGTTAATCAAAGTGAACTATAAATGGCATCTTTGAAAAACAAAATACCTCAGGTGGGTACCGGCGTAGCCGGAGAATCCCACCCTGGCGGAGTCCCGCCAGGCAGCCCCTCCGTATCTGAGGGGGGCACAAACTGCCATGCTGCCGTTGGGGGCAGCCCAAGCTCAGATGGAGCGATTCGCGCTGACACGTCGGCTTCTGCCGATATCAACGCGACTACTGGACAGGACATACCACCCAACTCCGGAAAGTTCTGGAGGGGTGATGGAGGAGAGGACGGGGAGCCCAGTTCTGGGCGATCCCGTTCGTCCTCGATAAACACAGACATGACGAAGGAGAGCGCCTTGGTCCTCACATTTAAGAGGCCCAAGTCTCCTCTAATGGCTGGACAGATAGTGAGGGCGGATGGCGGCGGGGATAGCGATAGCGCGATGTCCGCCGTCTCCGTCTTTTCTACGCACTCCGTGGCCTCCGAGGGACCCGGGACGCAGCGGGCGCGAAAGTGGAAACCGCGCAGTCCTGTGGACCTTAGAGGCCATAAGAAGCGGGCTGCCGAGGCCGCAAAACTCACCGAAGAAGTTCAGGCGCCGAGCTCGGTTGAGCTCGGCGCGGAGATATTTGAAATATTGGACAAGATGGAGCGCACCGCCGAGCGAGCAAAGAGCTCGAAGGCAGACATAGCCAGAGCGGTGCGCTCGGGAATGGACAGAGCGAGGGAGCACATCGCCAAGTTGTGTGCCAGGGCCGACACCCAAGACCGGGAGAACGAAAGCTTCCGGTCCCAAATGTCGGGGTTGTCGGCCCGTATGATCCAACTCGCGAATGAAAATGCGGAGCTTCGGGCCAAGATGGCTGTAATGGCGGCCAAACTGGAGGCTCCGCATTCACAGGATACGCAGGCGGCGGGGACATCCCGGGGGGACTCTGTTCCTCCGGTGGCGCCGCCGCCTGCAAAAAAGAAGAAGGCTGGCGCAGAGAGGGCTGCTTTGGGCCCCGCGAAACCCGCGGACGCCCCGCCGCAGGCCTCCGCCGTCTCCGATGGAACCCGGGAAATGGCTCTTATGGCCAGGGAATTCACCCGGTTCCAGTCGGAGATACATACATACATACATAACTTCACGCCAAATCCCTTGCGGGGTAGGCAGAGAGAACAGAGCGCCATAGGGCACGATTCTTACACACCTCACTCGCTTCGTTGACTTTCATAACTCTTTTCATGCACGCGCGTCGGTTTTTGAGGCTCTTAACATCACCTTCCTCCAGAACACGTTCTATTTGGTCTTGGAATGTGTGTCTTGGCCGTCCTCGACTCCTACATCCGTCCGCTTTTGCATTGTATATCTGCTTAGTCAGTCTTGCGTCAACCATTCTTTCTACATGTCCGAACCATCGGAGCATGCCCTTTCTTACTTTTACACCGACACTCTCTTTCAAACCAACTTCCTTCCTTACAACCTTGTTTTCTACGCGGTCAGCGAGAGTCACTCCGCAGATTTTGCGTAGAGCCCTCATTTCTACCGCGTTTATTCTACTTTCATGCACACTCTGCCATACCCAGCTCTCGCTTCCATAAGTTAGTGTTGGGATCAGGACTGCATTGTGGATTGCTAACTGGGCCTTTCTGCTAATATTTTTTGCGCCCAGGAATCTGCCCAACACTCCGTTTACGCTATTTCCTATCGCCACTCGTCTTTCTACATCCGCGGTGTACCTTCCATCTCTGCTAAAAGCGCATCCAAGATATACAATTTCATTCACCTGTTCCAGCACTACATCATCAACCATTATCCTTGCATCTGTTCTGGATTCCTCCCTTTCAAACACCATTACTTTCGTTTTCGGAGTCGGAGATGGCGGCCAAATACTACCCCGAGATGGGAAAAAAGCCTCCTCTGAGGCACGAGCGACCTGCCACGGTTAATCCACCGCCGCCGGGGCCGCAAGTGCCCCAGAGGGGGAAAAAGAAGACTAAAAGGGAGAGGAAGGCGGCTGCCGCGGAGCGCTTGCGGGTGCAAGAGCCTTAGCCTCCGTCTGCTCCTGCAGCTGGAGCTGCGCCGGGTGCGGGAACTGGTGGCGAGACCTGGGCGACGGTGGTGGGCCACAAGGCCGCTGCCGCCGCCAGGAAGGCTCGCGCCGCCGCCGCCGCTCCTGCACCGGCGCAGGGGAAGGCCAAGGCGAAGGCCAAACCTGCGGGGCTGCCGAAGCCCCCCAATACCGCCGCTGTGGTGGTGACGGTGCCTCCGGGCGTCGACACCCCGCTCGCGGCGGTGATGGAGGTTGCCAAGAGCCGCATTAAACTTGCGGATCTTGGCATCTCGGGGGGGCTGAAGGTCCGGAGGGCAATGACCGGGGCTCTCATGCTCGAGATCCCCGGTCCGGACAGCTCCGCCAAGGCCGACGCCTTGGCCGACAAAATGAGGGTGGCCGTCGCCGACACGGGCGCGATTATCTCGCGCCCGTGTAAAATGGGCGACTTGAGGGTGATGGACTTGGACGAGTCCATCACCCCCGCGACCGTCGCCGCTGTGATCGCCGAGGCGGGCGGATGCGCCCCGACTGACGTAGAGATGGTCGGGGAGATCCGCTCCAGCCCGTCTCGGCTGGGCTCGGCCTGGGTCAGGTGCCCGCTCGGAGTCGCCAGGAAACTGGCGGCTCAGCGGCGGGTGCTGATCGGGTGGACCGCGGCGCGCGTCGAGGCGCTGGCAGCACGGCCTTTGCAGTGCTTCCGGTGCCTCGAAAAGGGGCACGTCCGCGCGAGGTGCCCCTGCGCCGTGGACAGGAGCGGGCGGTGCTACCGATGTGGCGTGGCAGGCCACATCGCGAGCGCCTGCACCGCACCCGCTCCGCGCTGCCCGGTCTGCTCTGACCTGGGCTGCCGAGCGGATCACAGAATGGGGGGGAAGAAGTGTTCCCCCCCCAAGAGGAAGGCGGCGGCCGCGAGGCCACCCTCCCCTGTTAGGGGACAGGCGGGCGGGACTATGGAGGTCCAATAACGGACCTCCACGCCCGCTTCCTCCAGGGCAACCTGAACAACCGCCGCGCAGACGGTGGTTGAACATTCGGTTGCCCTGGCGGTGGTCGCCGAGCCCCATCACGTCCCCGTCCACCCGCGATGGTTCGGGGACGACGCGGGCTCGGTGGCCGTTTACTGGGCTGAGGGGAGCTACTGCTCCCTCCTGTGGAAAGGTCCAGGCTACGTCGCCGTGGAGTGGGGATCCATGGTCGTAGTGGGCTGCTACGTCTCTCCGAACAGCGGCCTCGCCGCGTACGAGGCATACCTGGACGGGCTGGCGAACCGCCTTCGCGGTTGCGCCCCCCGTCCGGTATTCGTCCTGGGTGACTTCAACGCTCACTCGAGCGAGTGGGGTGACGCCCGGGACGACGTCAGAGGAGAGACGCTTCTGGAGTGGGCGGCAGGACTCGACCTCCGGTTGCTCAACCGGGGGTCGGTCGGCACCTTTGTGCGGTGGCAGGGGGAGTTGATCATCGATCTATCGTGGGCGACTCCCTCGGCCGCCGCCATGGTGACCGGATGGCGGGTGGCGAAGGAGGTGGTCAACTTGTCTGACCACCGACACATCCTTTTGGATGTGTCGCTCCGCCGCCCAAGCCGCCCGCGCCAGACTAGCGGCCCTCCGCGGCGCTGGTCTCTCAAGCGGCTCGACCGAGACATGGTCGTGGCCGCCGCCAGCGTCGCGGACTGGACGGAGGGAGCGGTATCGCCCGATCCCGAGGCGCAAGCGGCCTGGCTGCGCGGCACGATGACGTCGATCTGCGACGCGTCGATGCCGCGAGTCGGGCCGCCCCGGCGGGGCTCCGTGTACTGGTGGAGCGAGGAGATCGAACGTCTGCAGAAGGCCGCCTTCGTCGCTCGCCGCCGGTACCTGAGAGCCCGGAAGAGAAGGCGAACCACGGTCGAGGAGGCTCTCAGAGCCAGACGGGAATACGGGGCCGCCGCGCACGCCGTATGCGTCGCCATCGCTGCGGCTCGCGAGCGGTCCTGGAACGAGCTCGTCGAGGGACTGGACAGGGACCCATGGGGACGCCCGTACACAATGGGACGAGCTGGAGGTGACGGAGGACGAGCTCGGGCGGGCCGTCGCACGGCTCGCCTCCCGCAGCGCCGCTCCCGGCCCGGACGGAGTTCCGGGCCGGGTTCTGGCGCTCGCTCTGGGAGTGTTAGGGAACAAGGCGAGGCGGCTGTTCACCAGCTGCCTCCGCCGCGGGGTGTTCCCCCTCGACTGGAAGTCGGCGAGACTGGTGCTCATCAGGAAGGAAGGGAGGACCGGAGACGCTCCGTCATCGTTCCGGCCGATATGCCTGCTGAACGAGGCGGGGAAACTCTTCGAAAGGGTTACTCTCCGCCCGTATCAGCAGCCACCTGTCGCAGGTGGGCCCGGACATATCGGACTGTCAGTTCGGGTTCCGGCAGGGGCGCTCGACCATCGACGCGGTGCGTCGGGTGCGGGCCCTGTCGGAACCGGCAGTCCGATCGGGGGGGGTCGCGCTGGCGGTGTCGCTAGACATCGTCAACGCCTTCGGGACCCTCCTCTGGCCGGCCATCAGGGAGGCCCTCGAATACCACGCGGTGCCTCCCTACTTCGAGCGGACGCTCAGGTTCGCCGAGCTGGGGGTGGCAATCGTCGTCAGACGGATCCGCGGGCTGGGCCTGGAGGTGGCGCCTCACAAAAGTGAGGCGCTGTGGTTCCATCGCCTCACCAGAGGCAGGGAACCCCCGGCCTCGCGGATCCAGGTGGGTGACACGGCTGTCCCGGTGGGGCGGTACATGAAGTACCTCGGCCTCACCCTGGACAGCCGCTGGAGCTTCGAGGAGCACTTCGTACGGATGGTCCCCCGAGCGCGACGGGTGGCTGGCGCGTTACACCGCCTGCTGCCCAACCTCGGGGGACCGGGGGAGGGAGTTCGCCGCCTCTACGGTGGCGTCGTGCGGTCCGTGGCCCTGTACGGGGCCCCCGTTTGGTCGCGAGACCTCGCGGGGGCCTCCCGCTCCAGGGCTCTGCTGAGGAGCCTGGAGCGGATCATGGCCATACGGATCGTACGGGGCTACCGTACCATCTCATACGAGGCGGCGACGGTCCTCGCGAGTTATCCCCCCTTCATCATCCTGGCCGAGATGTACGCAGCCGCGTACGATCTCGGCCGGGGAGGGGGGGACGCGCGGGGACACGAAGTGCGGAGGCGGGAGGCCTTCCGGCGGGTCCTGGGGGACTGGCGCGACGCGCTGGTCCTCCAGGGCGGTACGCGCTCGCGCGCCGTCGGGGCCGTCCTGCCCCACCTCGAGGCCTGGGTGCTCCGTAAATGGGGCACTGTCACCTACAGGTTGACTCAGATGCTCACCGGGCACGGGTGCTTCGGTGAGTATCTGAGTCGAATAAAACGTGAAGAGACGGCGAGATGCCACCATTGCGCATCCGACCTGGACTCGGCCCAGCACACGCTGGAGGTCTGCCCGGCCTGGGCGGCCGAGCGCCGAGTCCTGGTCGACGGGATCGGGCGAGACTTGTCCCCACCGGCGTTGGTCGCGGCAATGCTGGCGGGCGAGGAGGAGTGGAGGGCTGTGGTCTCCTTCTGCGAAGCAGTCATGCTCCAGAAGGAGGCCGCCGAGCGGGGTCGGGAGAGAGCCGACCCCGCTCGAAGGCGGCGGCGGCGAGCTCAGTGATCGCCGCCCCCGCGGGTGCGCCCGGGTCGCGGCCCGGGAAGGATGACCCCCCGGTGCGGCCGGGGAGGGTCGTCCGGGGCGCCGCCGGCCGCGCGCCTCTTTACAGCGCGCGGTCGGAGCCGCCCCGCCCGGGGGAGCCTCGCCAGGCTCCCCGAGGATGAGCACCCCCTCGTGACAGAGGGGGGGCGACGGCGGGGTGGACCAGAGGGGTTTATCCGAATCCTGGACCACCCCAACGCCGGAGGAAGGCCGCCGCGAGGTTTTAGTGGGTAACCCTAGGATCGGATTTCAGTTTACTGTTTTGCGAGTCCCACACTACCCCCTGCCGTCCCCAGGCGGGGGGTGTGCATAAAGCATTTCCTCGCGTAAAAAAAAA
The DNA here is from genome assembly GCA_905147225.2 of Euproctis similis. Lineage (NCBI taxonomy): Eukaryota > Metazoa > Arthropoda > Insecta > Lepidoptera > Erebidae > Euproctis > Euproctis similis. The sequence goes on from LR990111.1 coordinate 25,681,315, forward strand.
AAAAAAAAGTTTTTTTTTTTTTTTTTTATAGTCCGGGCGCATATGGCCCGTCCCGCGACTTTTCCCCTAACATAATTAGGGACCTTATTTTGGGTGAATGAGTTCTTCAGCGTGAGTGTTTTTAATTTTGAATAGCATACACTATTGTTTACATTATATTTTACAGTTTGTACATTTGTTCTTATATTTACTATTTTATAGACATTTGTTTGTTCTTATTCTAATTTACAATTTATGTATTTGTTTTGTTCTTTTTCATTTTATAAATTACATTTTACTCTTATTTCTAATTCCTTTTTGTTGCGAATTTTCTTAGTTATTTTACATTAATATTCCTTGTCTTATATCTATATTTTATACATTTCTTTTATCTTTATTTCTTGCTTTTTGTACTCTTCTGCTCGTTTATACAGTTCAGATAAACAATAAGTCATGTTACAAGTCAACTTTATCTATATTGTTATCTGTTTAGCAGGTATGACAATTATAGTGTGCTATATCTGCACTCTTTAGCCTCATAACTATAGGTACATTTATTTTGTTTAGTCATTTCGACTGGACACAAACATATGGACTATGAGGGTGTGATCCTCTGGGAGACGTGCCCGCAAGTCATTTGTGGTGTGATTATTTGTACTGTTTGGGAGTTGGTGTGTTGTATGTCATCTTATGCAATATCATATTTGTAGAATATGTATTGGCATGTGTTGTGTATGCATGTAGTGCTGTGTGTATGTGCATGTTGTGTTGTATATTATGTAGGTAGGTGTAAGTGAAATTTTGAGGTAATTGGAGACAAATTTTTTATAAATTTTCATCCAATTATGTCCTAATGGTGAAAAATGTGCAGTGTTTGAGTGAGAGAGAGTCGAGAGTGGAGTCTGGTCGACTTGGTGTGTTACTGTTAATGTTAGGTGTGTTAGTGAGTGTAGAGTGTGCGTGTGCGTGATGTCTGTCAGTGGTGATGGTTGTCACAGCCGCCATCAGTGAGGCGCCCGCGGAGGAACGTCAGCTGTAAGCGACTGACGCCCTCGCCAAGGCATCCCACTTTCTGCGGATGGGACACTCATCGCTAAATGCGTGGTGTGTTGTGTCTGTGTATTTCGCCTTGGTGCAGTTTTTGCACGTCGGTGCCTGGGCCGCCAAAAGACTAGGACACCCTGCCTTCAAGTGCGGACCTCCGCAGTAATTGCAGAGGTCCACACTCTCCGTGCAGAGCTTCCTGCCATGACCGAAGCCCAAGCACCTAGTACACTGCACCAGGGGAGATTGGTCCGCCACTTTAACCACCTGCAGGTCGACATAAAGTCTCCCGGCAGAAGTGAGTCGCTGCCAAAGCTTTGGCGCCACTCGGAGGATTGCGTGGCACTCCGAAGAGTCCCTCGCTCTCCTCCGGTACCGGACCTCAGCCTTGGCCTCACTCTCCGAAAGACCCTCCAGCAGATGGCCGTTCTGGCGGGTGATGGCTTGCAAGATGTCTTCGTCAGTGTTATGTGCTTGTATGTATTTCAGAACGACCAGGGGGTTTTTGTTTGTGGCCCCCACCAGCTGCTCCTCAGCTCTCTCGAGCTCGGCCCTCGTGGCGCAGCTAAGGACCACTCTTCCGTCCTTGACCTTGCGGACTCTCTCGACTTTAATGCCGTTTCGTTTGGCGTCGAGTACCCCCTTCACTCGCTCGATGACCTCAGCGCTCGTCTCCATCGGGTCAGTTGGTGTTATAAGGACCGAGTGAAAAGATTGGAATGCTGGGGGAAAGGGACGTGTTTCAGAGGGACGGGCAGCAATTTCAGCGTAAGAGGGGGGTGTGCTACTAATAGAGTCAGTGATGACCTGCTCCACTTTCTCTAACGTCTGTTTCGCGATCAGTCTATGGGTGTCTGTCTGTTCAACAGACAGACGCTCCCATAACCGCTGTGTGGAGTTGACTGATGCTACTCCTTCCCTAAGCTGTTCAGAGAGCGTGCCTATCAACTCCTCCTGGACGTTGATCTCCTTTGCGATCGAGCTAACCTTCTCGGTCTGGTCCTCCAACGCTCTGTTAAGTCGGTCAGTCTGTTCCAGTCTTTGATACACAGCATCCACCAGGGATTGCATGGTCCGCGTGGAGTCTTCCTCCCTGCTGACCTGAAGCTCCTGCAAACTGGATATGGCTTTTTTCACCACACCCAGTTCTTGGAGACACTCCATAAAGAGGGTCCGAGAAGCCCCTTTTTCGTGCTTATGGAGCTTCTCGGAGTCCTTGACAAGTGCCACCATCTTGTCGATAATACCGAATGTAGCCGTCTTGATTTCTGTTTTGATATTGCGGCCCTCATTTAGGGTGGCTTTGGCTTTGGTGGCGAGGGCTGCCATTCTATCAGACAGCATATCTGCCTCCCCGGTGGATCTGCGTTTGGTGGGGAAATTTGGGCTGGCCATGTTGGCGGACTGTCAGTCTGTCTGTACTTCGAATGGGTCAGGTGTATAGAATATGTTGTATGGTGTATACTGTAAGTAATTCGTGGAGTGTATACACAAGTACAGAACTTTAAAATCACAAAATGTTAATTTAAATACAGTCAAATAAATTTTACTGTGGGTGTATAGAGCCCAAACAGTAGTCAATAAAAATAATAAATACAATATTAAAAATAAAATTGCAATTGTAAATAAGACAGCACAAAACATATAAATTGCGTCAATAATTGATATTTTACAGGGAGGCGGCCCCCGAAGCACTGTAACAGGCTACCGGACTCGATGCGAGCAGGAAAGGTGAGGAAATATGGTTTTGTAAATTTAATATTTAATTTTGTATGCCGGTCTGAGGTGGCACAAGATGGTCAATTGTCAGGACAATTACCAATTGTTACCACCTATCAACCAGCAAAATTTTCGGAAAAATAAATAAAATAGAAAAATTTTGGGGAGGGGGAGTGGGGGGGATAGGGTCCAAAAGGATCCCAAAGGATGCTCTAGAGCGTGCCTAGTGCCCCAGAGAAAACCGCGTCCCTGTAGGCTTAATATTAAGGGAGCTATGGCCGTTTAAAATTTTCCAAGATGGCCGCCGCTTTTCAATAACCCTTGGGTTACTCGAGAACTATAAGTCGCAGAGTAGTCGTGTTTGGACTCCCCTGGTTTGGAATTGAGTGCTTTACACAAATCTATAGGAAACTTGAGTCCAAAAATTTTTATCCCCAAACGAGAAAAAAACTAGGCGCACTCGATTCCGAAGGCCCCCACCTGTTTACCAGTGGAAACCGCACAGCCCTACGACCTATATCTCTAGAGATATGACCCCTTAAAAATTTCCAAGATGGCCGCCACTTCAGCTTTAACCTAAGATATCTCAGGCCCCAGTGGTCGCAGACTGGTCGTGTTTGGTCTCTCCTGGAAGTGCTCGGTCTTGTCTGTCCGTCTGTGTCAAAATTTAGGCCGAAAAAGTTGACAGCCCCAATTTGGAAAATACCCCTGGGATAAGGTAGAATTGTATCCCCTATTATCCCCAGAGAAAACCGCAACGCCCTACGACCAATAACACCGGAGATATTCACTGCCAAAAATTTAGGTAAAAATACCAAGATGGCCGCCGGTCGCGTGAAATACGCCTATCTCAGCCGCCACTGGTGCTAGAATACCCAAGTTTGGGTTCTAAGGAAAGGTCTAGAGGTGTACAAGAATAATAAATAATCAGAATTAAAAATAATTAAATAATTAAAGAAATAAATGGAAAAAATGAATAAATAAAAAAGTATAAATGCTAAAAATAAGGTAGACCTCTCTAAAATTGTGTAAAATCTTACTCTAACTATTGAATCTAATATCACAGCATAAAATGTTTAAATATAAAAAGTTATTTACAAATTAAATTTTTTTGGCAGTTTTTCTTTAATATCTAAAAAAGTATTAGCCTTAAAATTATTGTGCTCAAATATCCAGCTTCGCCTCGTTAGCGCGCACCAGGAACAGTAGAAAAAAGCATATGTCGTCGATCGTTTTGAGGAGATATTTCGTGTCAAAATTTCGGCACTTTTTAATTTTTATCTCGTCGACTATTGTTGCAAAAAATATTTTCAAAGCGGAAAATATATGTACTCACTGAGCACTATAAGCAGTATTTTTTCCAGCTTCCAGGTCCAGCTCCTTCACCGACCTCGTGGTTTTGCCGAGATGATGCTAAGGCCCCTCCTACTTCAGGGCCTTATCCTTTCGCGACGTGCGATGTGTCAGAAGATGGGGGCAAACTGGCCCCACACGTTGGTTATTTTTTTCGCACTTGTATCTCTAAATCACGAAGTGTTATGACGGAAAAACACAAATTTTTAAACGAAAACAACCTCAAAATATGAGGTTTTTCACTTATATCACCTTCCAGTATACTCCGATTTTTGTGCACGATACGTCAAACTGTGGAGACCGTTAAGACGCACGTTTTGATGTATTGCACAGCACTGTATCACTTGTATTTCCTCACTTATTGATTTTTCTAAGGCGGAGCGACGTGAAAACGTGGTGTTTTCGGCGGCTGTCGGGCCAATACTGGGGTTAGGTTAGGTTAGGTTTTTTTTTTTTTTTTTTTTTTTTTTGTCCGGGCGCTGTGGCCCGGCCCGCGAAACACTCCTAACATAATTAGGACCTTTATTTAGTTCTTTACATTGTGGTATAAGGGGAATGAGTTTTTCAGTAGGGTCTTCGCCCTTGTCGAGTTTATTTGAATCTTTGTTACATTTATATTATTAACTATAATTATATCTCCATACATTTATATTTCGTCTTATTTATTATGAATTACTATTATTATTTCTTATCCTATTACCCTACTTGTTTACATTCCTTTATACATTTTCTTATCACAATATTGTTGTCGTCATTTATTACAATTATTCGTTTATCAATTATTACAATTACTTTTTTATCATCAATTATTACAATTATTTATATTATTTTTATCATTAACTATTACAATTATTTATATCAGTTCCATTACATATTACAATTACAATTACTTATTTCAATTACTTATTAATTAACATTATCAACATTTAATTATATCCTACATAAACGCCACATACACACATTATCAGGTCCACCTTATAGTACATGCATTGTGTCTTAATGCTACTTATTTTTGTTTATTATGTCCTGCGCTACATTTTTGCAGTACACTAGGAATTCGTTTCTAATTTCTTTATTTTTTATTATTTTATTTAGGTTTCCCATCTTTATGCCCATGTTTATCTTGCTCTCCGCGTCATATCTCTCCCTCCCGAAGATAGGACAGTCAAGTATTAAGTGCAGGATTGACTCGTCACTGACCGAGTCGCAGGCGCACGACGGGTCCTCCTTGCACTTGAACCTTGTCAAGTACTCAGAGAACCCCCCATGCCCGGTAAGCACCTGGGTCAGTAACGAGTCAATCCGCAACGCCCTAACGGTTTTGAATGCCAGGGTGGCATCGGGGAAAAAGACTTTCGTGACACTCGCGGTCAAGCCCTCCTGATATCTCCGGTTCCATTCACCAAGCGTTTCCTTGCGGATGAGTCGCTTGGCGAAGGAAACCGGAAACTTGTCGTAGACAGGTTTGGTCTTGACCGCAAGTGCCGCTGCCTTCGCCAACTCATCCGCCCTTTCGTTTCCCGGAATTCCTACGTGGGCCTTGACCCAATAGAGTTTAATTTTTCCCGGTATTCGATCCAGGTGCCACCTAGCCCTAGCTGCCAGTGGATGGGGGGCGTCGTCATTAACGACGGTCTCGAGGGCAGAGCGACTGTCGCTGATGATCGCGTATCCCTCGCCCGCACCCTCAGCCGCCAACTCCGCCGCCTTGCATATGGCCAGCAGTTCGGCCTGGTAGACAGTGCAGTAATCCGACAGCTTTAGCTTGAGGGACTTCGTCTCGGCCCCGTTTATCCATACAGATAGCGAGGCTCCGACCTTGCCCTCAAGCTTGCTGCCGTCGGTGTAGATGTGTACTGCACTATCCACCATGTCGGCCACTTGGTCCTCAGACTCAAGCCTCAGGAACTGCCGACCGATATGCGCGGCAGGATGAGGCTTTTCGGCGAACCGACACGGTCTCTCTATTTCCCTGTCTGCCAGCTCCGGCCGCGGCACCCCCCTCTTCGCCAGATAGAGGGAAGCATTTTCCCTTATCCTCGCGTCGAGGGGTAGTACCCCGGCCAGAACCAGCGCAGCGTTCAGAGACACCGTGCGATACGCCTTGCAGAGCTTTTGGGCGAAGGACCGCTGAACAGCGTCCAGCCGTCCCCTCACCCCGAGTTTGCTGGTGGCAGGGGCCCATGCGCCGGCCGCGTAGCAGACTATGGGCTCCACAGTGGCCACATAAATGGTCCGGATGATCTCCGGATGAAGGCCCCAGCTGACTCTGGCGGCTTTGGACAGCTGCTTATAGACGCCCAATGCCTTCTCGCACACATGCGCGATGTGGGCATTGAACGTCAGCTTGCTGTCGAGTTTGAGCCCCAAGAGTTTGATCTCCTTAGCCGCTGCAATGTCGACCCCGCCCATGCTGAGATGTGGGACGTCGTACTTGAGCTTATTGGTAAGCACCATCATATTGGTTTTATGTGGTGCAAACCTCAGCTTGTTTCGGACGCCCCAATCCCGAACATATTCGAGGGCGGCATTGCCGCGGCTCTGGATTTCCGCCGCTGTGTCCCCGGAGAAGACGAGCACCACGTCATCGGCGAAAGCCTGGCAGTACTCGCCCATCTCCGTGAGACCTTTCAGCAGCGGATCCAGTAGGAGATTCCAAAGAATGGGACCCCCAATGGAGCCCTGTATGCAGCCCCTGCTTGTGTCCTTCGTGTGCTCGCAGCCGGCGTACAGGACCCTAACCGTTCGATGGCGGAGGTAGTCGGCCAAGAGACCACCCAGCCTTCCCGGACACTGTTCCTCCGCCAGCCTAAGCTTTATTGCAGGCCACCAAGCGCTATCGAAGGCGCCCTCTATGTCCAGGGACACCATGGCGATTAGCCTCCTCTTCACGAGGAGACCTCTCACATGGGCCAATAGGTCACAGAGGGCGTCCTCCGTGCCGCGCTGGGGCATAAAGCCGTACTGGCGGGGGCTCAGACGGGGCACCAGGTGGTGCATCAGCCTCCTGACCACCATCTTTTCCAGGATTTTCCCCATCACTGGCAGCAGGCCTATGGGTCTGTATGACTTCGCACTTGTATAGTCATCCTTTCCGGGCTTCCTCAACACGACTACGGTCGCAGTTTTCCACTCGCGTGGGAAGTGGCCCAGCTCGAGGCATCGATTGTACACCCGGAGATAGAAGTCTGGATCCTCCCCGATCACACGGGTGCAGATGTCTGCCGTGAAGCCATCGGCTCCTGGGGCTTTTTTGGGATTGAAGCTCACCATCGCCGACTTTAGTTCCGCGGACGTGAACTCCGGTTCCGCGTTCTCAGCCGGGTATCTCACATTGTCCGCGAGAATCCTTAGCCGTCGATGGTGGTCCTCGTCATCCGCTCCCGTGTCATCCGGGAAGAAGACCTCCGCCAGGTGAGCAACCGAGGCCCCGGGGTCCAGTTCCACGCCGTTCTTATATAGGGGTAGGTCTTCCTCTCTTTTTCGTGTTTGTCGCATGACTCTGTAAATTCCTTCCCAAAGTCCCTCCCGGTTTTGCTTTAGGCAGAACTCTTTCCAGCTGTCTATCTGGGCCTTTTTTGCTTGGTTTTCATAAGTCTCCTTTGCCTCCAGGTACTCAGCAACGACAGCAGGTCTCCGACTAGGACGAGCGCAGCGGATCCTGTTCTTCCTGGTGACGACTCTCTTCCTCAACTCCTCTAACTCACCCGACCACCACGGAACAGAGAGTTTTTGAAATGGTTTCAGTTTGGGAATACTATTGTCACAAGCGGAGGTAACTATTGAATCTACTTTACTAATAAATTGGTCAAGGTCTTGTCTGTTGTTTATACTGTTAATTTTTGCAATGTTAAGGTTGTTTTCTATTTTTAATTGGGTCAATTTTTCATTAAAATTGTCCCAATTAGCTTTTTTAGTGTTATATTTGCGTGTCGTCCTAGTGACGACCACGCTATTGGCTCTACCGGTATTGATCTTGAAAAGAATTCCGTTGTGGTCAGAGCTGATCAGCCCGGTGTCTACCCTCCAGCCGTCAACCAGGCCGAACAGGTCCTCGCCACACGCTGTAATGTCCACAAAGCTGGCAAGGTGACGATCTCCCCTAATCGTGTCGAAGGTGGGAGTGCTGCCGCTGTTGAGCACCTGAAGGTTTAGTTCATCAAGCATACCCATCACGGCCTCACCCCTCTCGTCAAGGGTGCTACCGCCCCACCACGGGTTTTTCGCGTTGACGTCTCCGTCAACAACCATATAGCCAGCACCGAAATGTCTGGCGACTCTAGAAACATGCTGGATGTATGGCGCAATCGGCTGGTCAGGTTCGAAGTAACACGACACGGCGATGACATTCCGGACGCCGATCTGCAATTTCACCACAACAATGTTGTTTGTGGTGAGATGGGCGCACTGTGTGGCGGCGATATCGGGGTCGTACACCGCTATCGCCGCCTTCACAGTACCCCCATCACAGCGAGCGCTCTGGAATATCCTCGCCGGGCCGTATGCCTTCATCACCTTTATGCCGCCCACATACGGCTCCTGAAGCAAGGCAAATGCTGCCTTGCGCTTCCCAGCTTCCATCATTATTTCTAGAGTCGCCAGTTCCTTGCGCTGGAGGTTTGCTTGGAGGACGAGGAACTGCTTGTCACGGAGGCCCTGCAATACGCCCGGGACGCCCTTAGCAATACGCCGTGGTGGCTCTTGCCAGAGCATCCCATTTGCGCCTTACGGGACAATTTATACTATAGGCTGTGTGTGCGGTGTCTGCATATTTGGCCTTACTGCAGTTCTTACAGCAAGGTGCCTCACTCGATGCAATTTTCGGGCATACATCTCTTTTGTGTTCGCCGCCACAGTAGTTGCACAGCTCCTCGTCCCCCTTGCAGGTCCTGCGTCCGTGGCCGAAAGACAAGCACCTGGTGCACTGTATCAAGGGGCTCCAATCCTCGACTCTTACCTGTTGGATGTCGATGAAGAGTCTGCCGGCCGAAGTTAGCCTCTGCCACAGCTTTGGCGCGGTACGGAGGATTACGTGGCTCTCGAGAGAGTTACGCGCTCTCCTCCTGTATCGCACCTCTGCGACGGCCTCCTCGGCCGTCAGACCCTCCAACAGGCGCTTGTTTTGCTGTTTTAAGGCAGTTATTATGTCCTCATCGGTGTTATAGTTGAGGAGGTTTCTAAAAACAACCAACGGATGTTTGTGTTTCGCCTCCTCAACTATGAGGTCTTTCGATTTCCGAAGCCTGGCCGCAGCTCGGTCTATCTCTTTCTGGCTGGTACAAGTAATAACAACTTTGGCGTCTCTGGTCTTTTTAAGCCTTTCTATTTGGTGACCGTTTTGTTTGGCATCGAGTGCGCCCCTAATCCTATCGACTACGTCGGCACCGGTGACTGGTCCAGCCGCAGAGGACACGATGATGGAGTGCCTCGGTTTGGGTGATAGCCTATGCAGCCCAGCGTTTTGAGGTGAGGACAGTGCCTCGGCGTATGTAGGCGAACGCACCTTTAGCGCCGAGACATGTTCCACGACCTCTCGGGTTGTCTGCTTCAGCTCCTCAGCCACAGTGAGAAGCTCGCCACCACCGCGCGCCCCGCAGTCGCCGTGCGCCACCGAGATTGTCTCCATGGCTTTTCTTATGGCCACAATCTCCAAACCCTGCTGCTCAAGTTGCTTGGATTGGGCTTCCAATTGTCGGGCCAAGATTGTGCTTGTTTCTGTTTCTCCATTAGCCTGTACTATGTCTTTCTTTGACGGGGAATGTGTAGTTAGCAGGTGGTTGCACTTCACCAGGTCACGCTCTGACTCCCCCACCAGTGCTACTAACCGGTCTATGACTGCGGTCAGTTCCTTTTTTATGTCCGTTCTTATGTTTTTGGAGGTTGCCAGAGCTTTGTTTCCTTTTTGTAGGAGGGCGTTCGCTTCAGTTCGCCTGCTTTTATAAATTTTTCTCGATGGCGAGGTTTCGGTTGCTACTTCCGTTTTTTGTGCTGACGCTCCTGATTTGGGTGCTGCACCGGTTCGTAGTCCGTACTCGGCCACTCTGTCCCCTACACTAACTTTGCCCTCCTGGTGAGATGGGCTCAAAACACCTGGTGACAGCATAGCAGTCGTGGCTTGTAGGGCTCGGGAAGAAGTAGGCAAATCAATGGTGGTATTCATTGTTCCCTTTGCTGACCTGATCAAAGGCTTTTTAGGTGGCGTTCTATTCATGTTGGGTGTTCGCGTTCAATTAATCAATGTTTTGTAGTGTGACCTGGGTGTAAAGGACCCTGGTCAGGTGTCGGTAATATTCAATATTAAATTTAAAAGCCAAGTCAGTAGCCGATTTTAGGTTCCGGGTGTAAAGTGTCCGAAACAATAGTCAGTATGTAATAAGGTAAGGTCTGGGGTGTAAAGCCCGCAGACTGTCAATTCAAAATAAGAGCTACGGGTGTAAAAGCCCGAGCGGTTGTCAGACAATACGCAAACGTCAATTAAGTATTACTGCGGGTGTATAAGGCCCAGCAGTGGTCAAAAAAGAATTTAAATAAAATATATAAAAATAATTCCAATTATTATCAATATAGTCAAATTAAAATTATACTGTGGGTGTAAAGTGCCCAAACAGTAGTCAATAGAAGTAATAAATACAGTATTAAAAATAAAATATTAAATAAATAAATATGTTAAATAGACTATAATTTACTTATATAATGTATATACTTTGTCAATGCTACTGCCAATAGGTACAATGTATTATAATGCTGTAAGTGTTGGTGTAAAAGGCCAAGACACTCTGTCGCTATTTTGTGTTTGTGATATGCTGATATACAGTTGCTGTACTTACTTACTCAGGGTTTATTATTGGTAAAGTCTAGAATGATATAACCTATGATATAACCCTAAATTAAAAACAATGGTCACAATAGTTAGGGCGTTACGTGTATTGCGGGTCAGCTTTCATCAGGGGCTACTATATTACAAGTTTTTGCTGCAGATAGTGCTGGATTTGTACCTCTTTGAAGCTGGACTTGACCGCAGTTAACACTCGTCAATAATTTAAAAACTGTTCACTTAAAAGGCATCAATTCTAAATAATAATGAACAATACCTTTCATGTAACATTAATAAGTTAGGGCCTAGAGTGCAAGTGCCTACCTATTACAAATGGGTGCAAGTTGCTATATGATTTACTACAGGGGTTACGAAATTTACAAATGTATGAAACTTAAATGTTACTATTATTCTAAAATTAGGTATTAATTTCTATTAGAAATGTCAGAAATACGTGTATTTGTACTAATCACTGATATATATCCAGCAGCTCGGCCTTCGGCACCCTCTAACGTGCCGAACTCAAAGATCGAGTAAATTTGTATATAAAGATTTAAATTTTGAATTTTTGGGAAGATTCTTGCGAATTTTCCAGCCAAATTTTTCCAAGAGTAAGTTAAAATTATATGCTGTATAATTAAAAGTCAAAAAATAAGTAAAAGAATATTTTGAAAATTTTTGTCGTTTTGGTGGACTTGAACCTCAGATTGTCTCGAAGGCCCGCCCACTTGTTATGCTCACGCCTAGTCCCGTATGGGGTAGGCAGAGCTTTTATTTTTAAGAGGTGCTCAAGACGATCACGTGTCTTCACGCGATTCTCAAGCGGGATAAGCAGCGAAATAGTACTATTATAAAATTAAAAAGAATAAAGCAACCTACACACTATCTGTTTCTCATATATGTACAATATAGGCAACACAATCTTAAACTAAAATCCCAACTTTGTACCCGGTCTTTACGGGGTTGGCAAAAAGGCATAAAAATACCTTCTTAAAATTAAAAATACTTAACACTACGTCACACTGTGTCTTTTACCCTATTCAAAAATGTATATATGTCCAGAACTTCCACCTGCCTACCTCCCTCAGTTTAACAAGCGTAATTTTTACACTTAAAACTTTTGTCTTATAACGTGCATTGGAATGCGGTGACCTCGCCGCTCGCCGCTCGAGCCGAACGACAACTTTATCGCGAGTTCACCGCTTAGTTCGAGTTTTAGAAAAACACGTCCAGACGCTTTCACTTTTCACTTTTTATGCGGAAAATTGTTAATTTAGGCAGCTGATTTAATGCACTATTTAGTCTATATGGAATTTTACGTATGGAGTAGTATGCGTCCACTTAATGCGCGAGACAAAAAATTTCCACTTGTGCTACCAACCGCAAATAAAAAGGAAAATTGGTCCAAAAAGAAAACTATCTGTTGAAATGTTTTGGAAAACTTTGTAGGGGTAGACGGGGTGTTGAGCTATCTATTGGGATGTCTTTTGAAGTGGTCCGACCACTTATACACTATAAAAAGCACTATTTAATATTTATATAAAATGTCACTGTCATAAAAATTCTGTTTTCTAATATACTAAAAATTGTTTTTAAATAGGTTACACTAGTCCAAAAATTTTGAAAGTCACACAAATTGTACTCACATATATGCTTTATCGAACGCACTGATAACGCTCGGGGGTCATCGATCTGTTTTTTGAGATATTTGGCCCCGAAAATCGCCAACGGTTTTTCTTGAATATCTCCTCTGCCGAGCCTCTAAAGTAGACAAGCGAGGTGTCTAGAGCAAGCCCTTGGTGGCCTCCGTCCAGCTGCACCGGTCTCGGTGGTCCCAGGAGACCAGAACCGGAGCTCCGGATTTGCACCAGTTTCGGTTTTTGGTGGATAACTCGTAAAGTATCCACCCAAAAAATCCGAAACTCGGCACAGGGGTGCTCCTTTGGTCCCCGCAGGGGCCCACGGTCCTCGAAACACGATGGTCCACTGGAAAACAGAAGTTAAGGCCACTTTAGTATTTTTTACACTATCTTGATGTTTGTTTACTTTTTTAAAGCGCGGTTTTTGCTTTATTTTGGCGAAACTATTGGAGATATTGTAAAAATTTTTTCACTGTTTTGTCGAGTAAATTAGCGCGCAACTTTTGACGCTAAATTTAGGTTTTTATGTGAAACTTTGGTGCAACTTTGTATTTTACAGCGTGGAGCGTTTAAAAATCGTGACACTCGCATCCAACGCCAAAGTGTGACGGTTGGTTAGGTTAGGTTAGGTTAGGTTTTTTTTTTTTTTTTTTTTTTTTTTTTTTTTTTCAAAATTTCCGCCTCTTGCCCTACCGGGCCGCGGGAACTACGTGAGTATACGTCCGCGGCCCGGCAAGGGGGGGCCCCTTTGCGTCGGGGCCCGACGTGGAACGACCCACTCCCGGGATCGGGGAGGGGTCGTCCGCCGTTTCCACGCCGCGACGCGTCTCGCGACGCGCCGCGCGCGGGGTTATGTCCCGGCCGGGGCCGCCATCAGACTCGACGGCGGCCCCGGGCCGGGGCCCGGCGGGGCGAGAGCGTGCCGCCAGCACGCTCGCGCTCCCGCAGGGCTTCGCGTTTGGCCGCCATCACCTCGCTAGCGAACGAGGCGACGGCGGCCCAACACTGGTCGCTGCCGGCCATGGCAGCGACGACGGCCGGCAGCGACAAATCCATCCCGACCGCGCCAATGAGTCTGGCGCGTTGGGCGTCCCAGCCCGTGCACACGGCCAGTGTGTGTTCGGCCGTGTCCACGGCACCGGACGCGCAGTGGTGGCACACGGGCTCCGCGAGGAGGCCCACCAGTTCCCACAGGTACTTGCTGAAACAGCCGTGACCTGTGAGAAGCTGGGTGAGCTAATAAGTGGGAGCCCGGTGCCTCGCCTCGACCCATTGGCGCAGTACGGGTCGGACAGCCTCGGCGAGCCGCCTGCTCGCCGAGGGGTCCTCCAACCTTTGAGCCCATCGCTGGAAGAGATCCTCGCGACATTCGCTCCTCCAGCGAACGATCTCTTCCGCGAGGGGCTCCGACGATGTTTGCCGCATCAGGGCCCTCCTTCGGTACACCTCCGCCAGGACCCCGGCCTCGAGGTCCCAGGGGAGGCTCCCGGCAATTAGGCACGCCGCCTCGTAAGAGACGGTGTGGTACGCCCTGGAGGCCCTCTGTGCCATGACCCGCTGCGGACGCCGCAGCAGGGCCACGTTCTCGGCACTGAGGGCCCCCGCCGCCCATATTGGCGCCCCGTAGAGCGCCATGGAGCGAACCACACCGTCATAAAGGCGGCGGCCGACACTCCCCGCCCCCCCACAGTTGGGGAGTAGGCGTGCGAGCATTCCCGCGCACGACACCAATTTTGGCGCCAGCGCACGGAAATGCCCGCTGAACCCCCACCGACCGTCGAGGACGAGACCGAGATATTTAATGGTCTCCCCGACGGCGATGCGGGCTCCGCCCACCGTGATGAAGTACCCCGGGGGGGGCTTCGTCCGAGGCCCATGGAAGAACAGGGCCTCGGACTTCTCGAGGGCCACCCGCAGCCCGAGGGCCCTGATGCGGCCGACAACATGGGCCGTGCCCGCCGTGGCGAGCACGCCCGCGTCCCTAAACGATTTGCCCCGCGCGGTCACTAGGGTATCGTCGGCGTAGCATATTACGCCGACCCCCCGAAGATTAGCGCCGCGCAGGGCCCAGTCGAAGCCGATGTTCCACAGGAGTGGGCCGAGAACCGACCCCTGTGGAACACCGCACCCCATCTCCCTGCGGACCACCCGCCCCCGGACCGGGTATGTGATGGCCCGGTCGGCGAAGTAGTCCGCAAGGACGCGCCTGAGGTACCACGGGACGTTGTGGTACCTCAGGGCCTCCGCGATTGTCTCCCAGGGGATGGTGTTGAAGGCGTTGGCGATGTCGAGCGACACCGCCAACAACACCTCCCCCCGGGAGACAGCGCTCTCGACGCTGTCCCGCAGCCGAGAGACGGCGTCCAGCGTGGACCTCCCGCGGCGAAAGCCAAATTGGCCGTCACTCAGATTGGGGCCCACCGCCTCCAGGTGCTCGACGAGGCGCGCAGCGAGCACGCGCTCGAAGAGTTTGCACGCCTCATCGAGCAGGACGATAGGGCGGTAGGCCGACGGCGAGTCGGGGGGTCGCCCGCGCTTCGGGAGAAGCACGAGCTTCCCCGACTTCCACCGCCGCGGGATCGTGCCGGACGCCATCATCTCCGACATGAGGGACAGCGTCTCCTCCCCGAGGACCGGCATCACGTGGACGAGGATCCGCCCGGGGACACCGTCCGGACCTGGGGCGCGGTTCTTCAGCTTGAGCGTCTGAACCGCGGCCCCCAGCTCGTCCTCGGACACGGGCGGAATGACCTCGCCCGCGGCCGGTCCTTCCTCGGGAGTCGGTGCCGCCATTCTGGGCGGCACCCATTCTTCACTGGGGCTCGGGAATAGGGAGCTGACCACGCGCTCCAGCAGGGGGGGGTCAAGGGTCGTCGTCAGCGGGGGCGCCGCGGGTCGGAGTTTCTGCGTCACGACCTTGTACGGGCGCCCCCACGGATCCCCGTCGATGCTGTCGACCCACCCCTGCCAGGCCTCCGCTTTGGCGGCCCTTATGGCGGAGGTCAGGGCCGCGCGCGGGATGGGACTAGGTCGAACCTTATGTAGAGATGGTCCGACAGCGTCTCCACCCCCTCCTCAACCCGCCACCCGATTGCGCGGCGGGCCAGGGCGGGACTCGCAAACGAGATGTCGACGATCGACCCGCCCTGTTGACGCACGCACGTGTGGACCGCCCCCCGGTTCAGGAGGACCATTCCCGTGGACACCGCCCACTCCTCCAGGGTCTCCCCCCTGGCGCTGGTCGCCGGAGATCCCCACGAACGGGATTTGGCGTTGAAGTCTCCGGCGACCACCACAGGGGTGGGGTGCACTTCCTGGACAGGTTAGGTTAGGTTTTTTTTTTTTTTTTTTTTTTTTTTTTTTTTTTTTTTTTGTCCGGGCGCTTTGGCCCGGCCCGCGAATACACTCCTAACATAATTAGGACCTTTAGTCAACTTTTTCTTTTATTAGGACAATAAGTTTTTCAAGTAGGGTCTTTGCCCTTTTCGGTTCTTTATTATGTTTATTTATGTTTTTATTTCATTATACGGTCATTAAGTGTATTTTACTTTGTTACAATCATTATTATACATTAAATTATGCAGTTACATATTATATAGTTATACATTGTGTACATTACAATTAGTTACAATTATTGGTTCATAGTTTCACATTATTATATTATTATACATTACATTATACAGTTACACATTATATAGTTATACATTATATAGTTTCACATTATTTCATAAATTGTCATTGATCTTGTTACTATTTTAGAAATTATTTTTATATCGTTACAATTTGTTGATTATATTTACATCACATATTACTTAACATTACTATATTTATTCTTATTACACATTGTTTCTTATTATACATTACATACAGTAAGGTGTAAGTTCTATTTATTTTTATTTATTACTGCTTTGGCTACATTCTTGCAGTATTCTAGGAATTCATGATTAATTTGTTTGCTCTTTATTATGTTGTGAAGGTTTTCCATCTTAAGATTCATGTTTATTTTGCCTTCTATGTTGAACCTCTCCCTCCCGAAGATAGGGCAGTCGAGTATTAAGTGCAGGATCGACTCGCTACTGACCGAGTCGCAGGCGCACGACGGGTCCTCCTTGCACTTAAACCTAGTTAAGTACTCGGAGAACCCGCCATGCCCAGTAAGCACCTGGGTCAGCACCGAGTCGATCTGCAACGCCCTAACTGTTTTAAATGCCAGGGTGGCATCGGGGAAAAATACTTTTGTGACACTCGCGGTCAAGCCCTCCTGATATCTCCGGTTCCATTCACCAAGCGTTTCCTTGCGGATGAGTCGCTTGGCGAAGGAAACCGGAAACTTGTCATAGACCGGTTTGGTCTTGACCGCGAGTGCCGCCGCCTTTGCCAGTTCGTCCGCCCTCTCGTTGCCTGCGATACCTACATGGGCCTTAACCCAATATAATTTTATTTGGTTGCTTTTCCTACTCAGGTACTCCCTGGCCTTAACTGCCAGTGGATGGGGAGCGTCGTCGTTGACGACAGCCTCGAGCGCGGAGCGGCTGTCGCTGATGATAGCGTATCCCTCGCCCACACCCTTGGCCGCCATCTCCGCCGCCTTGCATATGGCCAGCAGTTCGGCCTGGTAGACAGTGCAGTAATCCGACAGCTTTAGCTTAAGGGACTTCGTCTCGGCCCCGCCTGTCCAAACGGATAGCGAGGCTCCGACCTTACCCTCAAGCCTGCTGCCGTCGGTGTAGATTTGTACTGCACTATCCACCATGTCGGCCACTTGGTCCTCAGACTCAAGCCTCAGGAACTGCCGGCCGATATGCGCGGCAGGATGAGGCCTTTCGACGAATCGACACTCGACGATCGGCGGGACTATGGAGGTCCAATAACGGACCTCCACGCACGCTTCCTCCAGGGCAACCTCAACAACCGCCGCGCTGCGCAAGACCTGCTTGCGCAGACGGTGGTTGAGCATTCGGTTGCCCTGGCGGTGGTCGCCGAGCCCAATCACGTCCCCGTCCACCCGCGATGGTTCGGGGACGACGCGGGCTCGTTAGCCGTTTACTGGGCAGAGGGGAGCTACTGCTCCCTCCTGTGGAAAGGTCCAGGCTACGTCGCCGTGGAGTGGGGATCCATGGTCGTAGTGGGCTGCTACGTCTCTCCGAACAGCGGCCTCGCCGCGTACGAGGCATACCTGGACGGGCTGGCGAACCGCCTTCGCGGTTGCGCCCCCCGTCCGGTATTCGTCCTGGGCGACTTCAACGCTCACTCGAGCGAGTGGGGCGACGCCCGGGACGACGTCAGAGGAGAGACGCTTCTGGAGTGGGCGGCAGGACTCGACCTCCGGTTGCTCAACCGGGGGTCGGTCAGCACCTTTGTGCGGTGGCAGGGGGAGTCGATCATCGATCTATCGTGGGCGACTCCCTCGGCCGCCGCCACGGTGACCGGATGGCGGGTGGCGGAGGAGGTGGTCAATTTGTCTGACCACCGACACATCTTTTTGGATGTGTCGCTCCGCCGCCCCAGCCGCCCGCGCCAGACTAGCGGCCCTCCGCGGCGCTGGTCTCTCAAGCGGCTCGACCGGGACATGGTCGTGGCCGCCGCCAGCGTCGCGGACTGGACGGAGGGAGCGGGATCGCCCGATCCCGAGGCGCAAGCGGCCTGGCTGCGCGACACGATGACGTCGATCTGCGACGCGTCGATGCCGCGGGTCGGGCCGCCCCGGCGGGGCTCCGTGTACTGGTGGAGCGAGGAGATCGAGCGGCTGCAAAAGGCCGCCTTCGTCGCTCGCCGCCGGTACCTGAGAGCCCGGAAGAGAAGGCGAACCACGGTCGAGGAGGCTCTCAGAGTCAGACGGGAATACGGGGCCGCCGCGCACGCCGTATGCGTCGCCATCGCTGCGGCTCGCGAGCGGTCCTGGAACGAGCTCGTCGAGGGACTGGACAGGGACCCATGGGGACGCCCGTACAGGATGGTACTGGGCAAGCTGACCCCGTGGGTCCCTCCGTTGACGGAATCCCTGGACCCGGAAGTCGTGGGAAGAGTCGTAGACGCACTCTTCCCTAGGGTCCAGGGCGGTCCCTCGGTTCCTCCGTCACAGTCGGACCACACTCCGTGGTCCGACGAGCTGGAGGTGACGGAGGACGAGCTCGGGCGGGCCGTCGCACGGCTCGCCTCCCGCAGCGCCGCTCCCGGCCCGGACGGAGTTCCGGGCCGGGTCCTGGCGCTCGCTCTGGGAGTCTTAGGGAACAAGGCGAGGCGGCTGTTCACCAGCTGCCTCCGCCGCGGGGTGTTCCCCCTCGACTGGAAGTCGGCGAGACTGGTGCTCATCAGGAAGGAAGGGAGGACCGGAGACGCTCCGTCGTCGTTCCGGCCGATATGCCTGCTGAACGAGGCGGGGAAACTCTTTGAAAGAGTTATCTCCGCCCGTATCAGCAGCCACCTGTCGCAGGTGGGCCCGGACATATCGGACTGCCAGTTCGGGTTCCGGCAGGGGCGCTCGACCATCGACGCGGTGCGTCGGGTGCGGGCCCTGTCGGAACCGGCAGTCCGATCGGGGGGGGTCGCGCTGGCGGTGTCGCTAGACATCGTCAACGCCTTCGGGACCCTCCCCTGGCCGGCCATCAGGGAGGCCCTCGTATACCACGAGGTGCCTCCCTACCTCAGGTCGGTCATCGGGGCCTACCTGCAGGAGAGACGGGTGGACTATGTCGACCGGAACGGGACGGAGCAAAGGAAGGAGGTTACGTGCGGGGTTCCGCAGGGGTCCGTGCTCGGGCCCCTGCTGTGGAACCTCGCCTACGATCCGGTCCTCCGCACCAGTCTGCCCCGTGGCGTGAGTGTCGTGTGCTACGCAGACGACACTCTGGTGGTCGCCACGGGGCCCGACTTCGAGCGGACGCTCAGGTTCGCCGAGCTGGGGGTGGCAATCGTCGTCAGACGGATCCGCGGGCTGGGCCTGGAGGTGGCGCCTCACAAAAGTGAGGCGCTGTGGTTCCACCGCCTCACCAGAGGCAGGGAACCCCCGGCCTCGCGGATCCAGGTGGGTGACACGGCTGTCCCGGTGGGGCGGTACATGAAGTACCTCGGCCTCACCCTGGACAGCCGCTGGAGCTTCGAGGAGCACTTCGTACGGATGGTCCCCCGAGCGCGACGGGTGGCGGGCGCTCTACACCGCCTGCTGCCCAACCTCGGGGGACCGGGGGAGGGAGTTCGCCGCCTCTACGGTGGCGTCGTGCGGTCCGTGGCCCTGTACGGGGCTCCCGTTTGGTCGCGAGACCTCGCGGGGGCCTCCCGCTCCAGGGCTTTGCTGAGGAGCCTGGAGCGGATCATGGCCATACGGATCGTGCGGGGCTACCGTACCATCTCATACGAGGCGGCGACGGTCCTCGCGAGTTATCCCCCCTTCATCATCCTGGCCGAGATGTACGCAGCCGCGTACGATCTCGGCCGGGGAGGGGGGGACGCGCGGGGACACGAAGTGCGGAGGCGGGAGGCCTTCCGGCGGGTCCTGGGGGACTGGCGCCACGCGCTGGTCCTCCAGGGCGGTACGCGTTCGCGCGCCGTCGGGGCCGTCCTGCCCCACCTCGAGGCCTGGGTGCTCCGCAAATGGGGCACTGTCACCTACAGGTTGACTCAGATACTCACCGGGCACGGGTGCTTCGGTGAGTATCTGAGTCGAATAAAACGTGAAGAGACGGCGAGATGCCACCATTGCGCATCCGACCTGGACTCGGCCCAGCACACGCTGGAGGTCTGCCCGGCCTGGGCGGCCGAGCGCCGAGTCCTGGTCGACGGGATCGGGCGAGACTTGTCCCCGCCGGCGTTGGTCGCGGCAATGCTGGCGGGCGAGGAGGAGTGGAGGGCTGTGGTCTCCTTCTGCGAAGCAGTCATGCTCCAGAAGGAGGCCGCCGAGCGGGGTCGGGAGAGAGCCGATCCCGCTCGAAGGCGGCGGCGGCGAGCTCAGTGATCGCCGCCGCCGACGGGCCGCGAGGGCGCACACCCCGCGGGTGCGCCCGGGACGCGGCCTGGGAAGGATGACCCCCCGGTGCGGCCGGGGAGGGTCGTCCGGGGCGCCGCCGGCCGCGCGCCTCTTTACAGCGCGCGGTCGGAGCCGCCCCGCCCGGGGGAGCCTCGCTAGGCTCCCCGAGGATGAGCACCCCCTCGTGACTGAGGGGGGGCGACGGCGGGGTGGACCAGAGGGGTTAATCCGAATCCTGGACCACCCCAACGCCGGAGGAAGGCCGCCGCGAGGTTTTAGTGGGTAACCCTAGGATCGGATTTCAGTTTACTGTTTTGGGAGTCCCACACTACCCCCTGCCGTCCCCAGGCGGGGGGTGTGCATAAAGCATTTCCTCGCGTAAAAAAAAAAAAAAAAAAAAAAAAAAAAAAAGGTTAGGTTAGGTTAGGTTGGGGGTCGGGGCGTGACAGGGTTGAATGCTCACCAGCGACCCCCTGGCGCCCCACCAAGACGGAGAAGTGCGCCGCAGTGGTTTAGTGGGTATTCCGGCTTCCACGCCGGCGAGCCCCACATCCCCCCGTCGGTGGTCCGGTGTAGGCCGGCGCCGGCGGGGCAATGCGTAAACCCCTGGCATTACACTGCGTAAACAAAAAAAAAAAAAAAAAGGTTAGGTTGGGGGGGTCTCGACGACACGGTCACTAAAGAAGACATCGAGACAGCCATCGTAAAGGTGACAGGCTGCGCCATCGCCAGCCTAAAGGTGGGCCCCATTAGGGAGGGCCCCTCGATGATGGGAACAGCCCACGTGCGGTGCCCTGTCGGCGCCGCAAAAAAGCTCGCCGAGACCGGCAGACTGCTGGTCGGCTGGAGTTCGGCCCGGGTGAGGGTCTTGGAGCGGCGCCCAATGCGCTGCTTCAGGTGTCTGTCCCTGGGCCACACCGGAGCGCTCTGTCCGACCGGCGTCGACCGGTCCGGACTCTGCTTCCGATGCGGAGTCGAGGGCCACAAGGCGGCGGAATGCAGCAGCGCGACAGTACGTTGCGCTGTGTGCGCCGCTGCCAATAAGCCCTCTACACACATAACGGGAGGGCGCAATTGCGTTCCTCCGAAGATAAGGCCGAATCGTGCCCAGAAGAGCACGCCCACAGAACTGGCCCCAGGGGCCGAAGAAGAAGAGGCAGTAGAGGAGGCCGCAATGTCGCCCTAAGGCGTTGCGGTGAACCGTCCCCGCCAGGTTAGCGCTACCTGTGTGAAACCAGCGGAGGCCTCACCGGCGCAACCAATGCATGGCTGTTCTGACTGCAACAAGTTCATGGCCCGGTTGGAGTCAGAACTGATGGCGAAATTCTTCCCCGACGCGGGGAAGAAGCCTCCCCTGAGGCACGAGCGGCCCGCCGCGGTGAATCCGCCGCCGCCGGGGCCGCAAGAGCCCCAGGGGAATAACAAGAAGAGAAAGAAGAAGAATAGGCAGGAGAGGCAGGCGGCCGCCGCGGAACGTTCGCGGGCGCCGCCGCCTCCGCCAGCGCCTGCAGCCGGGCCTGCGAAGGGAGCGGTAGCTAGCGGCGAGACCTGGGCGACGGTGGTGGGCCGCAAGGCTGCTGCCGCCGCCAGGAAGGCTCGCGCCGCCGCCGCCGCTCCTGCACCGGCGCAGGGGAAGGCCAAGGCGAAGGCCAAACCTGCGGGGCTGCCGAAGCCCCCCAGTACCGCCGCTGTGGTGGTGACGGTGCCTCCGGGCGCCGAAACCACGCTCGCGGCGGTGATGGAGGTTGCCAAGAGCCGCATTAAACTTGCGGATCTTGGCATCTCGGGGGGGCTGAAGGTCCGGAGGGCGATGACCGGGGCTCTCATGCTCGAGATCCCCGGTCCGGACAGCTCCGCCAAGGCCGACGCCTTGGCCGACAAAATGAGGGTGGCCGTCGCCGACACGGGCGCGATTATCTCGCGCCCGTGTAAAATGGGCGACTTGAGGGTGATGGACCTGGACGAGTCCATCACCCCCGCGACCGTCGCCGCTGTGATCGCCGAGGCGGGCGGATGCGCCCCGACCGACGTAAAGGTCGGGGAGATCCGCTCCAGCCCGTCTCGGCTGGGCTCGGCCTGGGTCAGGTGCCCGCTCGGAGTCGCCAGGAAACTGGCGGCTCAGCGGCGGGTGCTGATCGGGTGGACCGCGGCGCGCGTCGAGGCGCTGGCAGCACGGCCTTTGCAGTGCTTCCGGTGCCTCGAAAAGGGGCACGTCCGCGCGAGGTGCCCCTGCGCCGTGGACAGGAGCGGGCGGTGCTACTGATGTGGCGTGGCAGGCCACATCGCGAGCGCCTGCACCGCGCCCGCTCCGCGCTGTCCGGTCTGCTCTGACCTGGGCTGCCGAGCGGATCATAGAATGGGGGGGAAGAAGTGTTCAACTCCACGCTCGCTTCCTCCAGGGCAACCTGAACAACCGCCGCGCTGCGCAAGACCTGCTTGCGCAGACGGTGGTTGAACATTCGGTTGCCCTGGCGGTGGTCGCCGAGCCCCATCACGTCCCCGTCCACCCGCGATGGTTCGGGGACGACGCGGGCTTGGTGGCCGTTTACTGGGTTGAAGGGAGCTACTGCTCCCTCCTGTGGAAAGGTCCAGGCTACGTCGCCGTGGAGTGGGGATCCATGGTCGTAGTGGGCTGCTACGTCTCTCCGAACAGCGGCCTCGCCGCGTACGAGGCATACCTGGACGGGCTGGCGAACCGCCTTCGCGGTTGCGCCCCCCGTCCGGTATTCGTCCTGGGCGACTTCAACGCTCACTCGAGCGAGTGGGGCGACGCCCGGGACGACGTCAGAGGAGAGACGCTTCTGGAGTGGGCGGCAGGACTCGACCTCCGGTTGCTCAACCGGGGGTCGGTCAGCACCTTTGTGCGGTGGCAGGGGGAGTCGATCATCGATCTATCGTGGGCGACTCCCTCGGCCGCCGCCATGGTGACCGGATGGCGGGTGGCGGAGGAGGTGGTCAATTTATCTGACCACCGACACATCTTTTTGGATGTGTCGCTCCGCCGCCCCAGCCGCCCGCGCCAGACTAGCGGCCCTCCGCGGCGCTGGTCTCTCAAGCGGCTCGACCGAGATATGGTCGTGGCCGCCGCCAGCGTCGCGGACTGGACGGAGGGAGCGGGATCGCCCGATCCCGAGGCGCAGGCGGCCTGGCTGCGCGACACGATGACGTCGATCTGCGACGCGTCGATGCCGCGGGTCGGGCCGCCCCGGCGGGGCTCCGTGTACTGGTGGAGCGAGGAGATCGAACGGCTGCAGAAGGCCGCCTTCGTCGCTCGCCGCCGGTACCTGAGAGCTCGGAAGAGAAGGCGAACCACGGTCGAGGAGGCTCTCAGAGCCAGACGGGAATACGGGGCCGCCGCGCACGCCGTATGCGTCGCCATCGCTGCGGCTCGCGAGCGGTCCTGGAACGAGCTCGTCGAGGGACTGGACAGGGACCCATGGGGACGCCCGTACAGGATGGTTCTGGGCAAGCTGACCCCGTGGGTCCCTCCGTTGACGGAATCCCTGGACCCGGAAGCCGTGGGAAGAGTCGTAGACGCACTCTTCCCTAGGGTCCAGGGCGGTCCCTCGGTTCCTCCGTCACAGTCGGACCACGCTCCGTGGTCCGACGAGCTGGAGGTGACGGAGGACGAGCTCGGGCGAGCCGTCGCGCGGCTCGCCTCCCGCAGCGCCGCTCCCGGCCCGGACGGAGTTCCGGGTCGGGTCCTGGCGCTCGCTCTGGGAGTGTTAGGGAACAAGGCGAGGCGGCTGTTCTCCAGCTGCCTCCGCCGCGGGGTGTTCCCCCTCGACTGGAAGTCGGCGAGACTGGTGCTCATCAGGAAGGAAGGGAGGACCGGAGACGCTCCGTCGTCGTTCCGGCCGATATGCCTGCTGAACGAGGCGGGGAAACTCTTTGAAAGGGTTATCTCCGCCCGTATCAGCAGCCACCTGTCGCAGGTGGGCCCGGACATATCGGACTGCCAGTTCGGGTTCCGGCAGGGGCGCTCCACAATCGACGCGGTGCGTCGAGTGCGGGCCCTGTCGGAACCGGCAGTCCGATCGGGGGGGGTCGCGCTGGCGGTGTCACTAGACATCGTCAACGCCTTCGGGACCCTCCCCTGGCCGGCCATCAGGGAGGCCCTCGTATACCACGAGGTGCCTCCCTACCTCAGGTCGGTCATCGGGGCCTACCTGCAGGAGAGACGGGTGGACTATGTCGACCGGAACGGGACGGAGCAAAGGAAGGAGGTTACGTGCGGGGTTCCGCAGGGGTCCGTGCTCGGGCCTCTGCTGTGGAACCTCGCCTACGATCCGGTCCTCCGCACCAGTCTGCCCCGTGGCGTGAGTGTCGTTTGCTACGCAGACGACACTCTGGTGGTCGCCACGGGGCCCGACTTCGAGCGGACGCTCAGGTTCGCCGAGCTGGGGGTGGCAATCGTCGTCAGACGGATCCGCGGGCTGGGCCTGGAGGTGGCGCCTCACAAAAGTGAGGCGCTGTGGTTCCACCGCCTCACCAGAGGCAGGGAACCCCCAGCCTCGCGGATCCAGGTGGGTGACACGGCTGTCCCGGTGGGGCGGTACATGAAGTACCTCGGCCTCACCCTGGACAGCCGCTGGAGCTTCGAGGAGCACTTCGTACGGATGGTCCCCCGAGCGCGACGGGTGGCGGGCGCCTTGCACCGCCTGCTGCCCAACCTCGGGGGACCGGGGGAGGGAGTTCGCCGCCTCTACGGTGGCGTCGTGCGGTCCGTGGCCCTGTACGGGGCCCCCGTTTGGTCGCGAGACCTCGCGGGGGCCTCCCGCTCCAGGGCTCTGCTGAGGAGCCTGGAGCGGATCATGGCCATACGGATCGTACGGGGCTACCGTACCATCTCATACGAGGCGGCGACGGTCCTCGCGAGTTATCCCCCCTTCATCATCCTGGCCGAGATGTACGCAGCCGCGTACGATCTCGGCCGGGGAGGGGGGGACGCGCGGGGACACGAAGTGCGGAGGCGGGAGGCCTTCCGGCGGGTCCTGGGGGACTGGCGCGACGCGCTGGTCCTCCAGGGTGGTACGCGTTCGCGCGCCGTCGGGGCCGTCCTGCCCCACCTCGAGGCCTGGGTGCTCCGTAAATGGGGCACTGTCACCTACAGGTTGACTCAGATACTCACCGGGCACGGGTGCTTCGGTGAGTATCTGAGTCGAATAAAACGTGAAGAGACGGCGAGATGCCACCATTGCGCATCCGACCTGGACTCGGCCCAGCACACGCTGGAGGTCTGCCCGGCCTGGGCGGACGAGCGCCGGGTCCTGGTCGACGGGATCGGGCGAGACTTGTCCCCGCCGGCGTTGGTCGCGGCAATGCTGGCGGGCGAGGAGGAGTGGAGGGCTGTGGCCTCCTTCTGCGAAGCAGTCATGCTCCAGAAGGAGGCCGCCGAGCGGGGTCGGGAGAGAGCCGATCCCGCTCGAAGGCGGCGGCGGCGAGCTCAGTGATCGCCGCCGCCGACGGGCCGCGAGGGCGCACACCCCGCGGGTGCGCCCGGGTCGCGGCCCGGGAAGGATGACCCCCCGGTGCGGCCGGGGAGGGTCGTCGGGGGCGCCGCCGGCCGCGCGCCTCTTTACAGCGCGCGGTCGGAGCCGCCCCGCCCGGGGGAGCCTCGCCGAGGCTCCCCGAGGATGAGCACCCCCTCGTGACGGAGGGGGGGCGACGGCGGGGTGGACCAGAGGGGTTTATCCGAATCCTGGACCACCCCAACGCCGGAGGAAGGCCGCTGCGAGGTTTTAGTGGGTAACCCTAGGATCGGATTTCAGTTTACTGTTTTGGGAGTCCCACACTACCCCCTGCCGTCCCCAGGCGGGGGTGTGCATAAAGCATTTCCTCGCGTAAAAAAAAAAAAAAAAAAAAAAAAGGTTAGGTTAGGTTGGGGAGGGGGGCGCCGTCAGACCACCTCCTCGTGCGCCCGGATGCATTTACCCGGGACGGTGCTCTCTGGGCAGGGCTTGACGGATTTGACGGAATCATTTCCCTCGGGCCCTGGCGAAGAGTCTGACAGGAGGAAGACAACCTCCATAAAAAATCACTAGCAGTTAGGGGCGGGCGGATGCGTCTGGTACAGGCCGTCGCCCGGCCCGACTTGTAACCCGACCCGTGGGGTCGGCACGAGGGCCGCCACCTCCCAGTGGGGGCCGCGAGGAAGAAAACCTCTATAAAAAATCACTAGAAGCGATCAACCCGAAAACATGGCAGAACATAAAAAGACAAGGATTCCTCGGGAGGGTCCCCGCCTGGCGGGGGAATCCCTCACGGAGGGTAGTGCTGGCGATTCGTCGTCGACACTGCCCCCCGTCTGCCCCGTGTATACGAGGGGGGCAAGTAATGCCATTTCAGTAGCTGCGACCGCAACTACTGCCCGACGACCACTGCATCCACCACGGACTACTGATCCTATTGATTTGGATTCGACGCACAGGAAACCACCAGATACGACGCCAGCGCGACTACCTCCACGCGACTCAGCTGGGCGGTTCGTCTCAAGACCGTCCAGCTCGACGAAAAAGTATAAGGACTCGGAAGACTACTCCTCCGAGGATGATATCAGAATCCCGTCGGGGATTAAGAGATCACGGAGTCTCAGGACCAGCGACCTACTGAGCCCCGAGCCCGAGGGCGAGCCTCTCCGGAAGGAGAAGCCATCGGCTCGGGGGAAGAATAAAAAGACTGGCTCAACCAGACCCCGGTCTAAACCTGGACGTACAGAATACGTCGAAGAAGAGGAAGCCCTTACAAAAGAGCTACATAAGGCATTTGGCAGGGACGCCCCAATGTCCACAGCCACTTCAGAAGAAGAACAAGAGGACGAAACCGCCAACTTGGTCATTCCGGACCTGCGATCGCTGGGTCCGGAGCAGCTGCGTGCCCTGGGGGGAAAAGCCTCGGCAGCGATCCTGTGGGTTGCCGCCAAGTCCCGACACCTAAAGGGCACCTTTGTGAAGCGGCTTAAGAACAGCGCAAATCTGTACACTTGCGTGGTGGCGGAACTCACAGCCCGCCAAGAAGACGAAGAGAACCAGCGTCTTAGGGGACAACTGGCTCTCCAGCAGCGGCGAATCGAGGCTCTGGAGACGGAGCTCAAGGCCCACCGGCTTGAATTCGCCAGGTTCAGAGCTGGAACCTCGAAACTAAGCAGCATACCAGTCCCTTCAAACCCGGACAAGGAAATTTCAATGCAGGAGCTACAGGCCTCCCTCACGCGCTCGCTGGGGGAGATGATCGAAGCACGCCTAGCGAGCATCGAGAGTAGGCTGCTTCCGCAGCCGCCATCCGGGGATGGCAGTAGTAAGGAGACGCCTTGCGCTCCCGCCAAAATAAAGAGCAAGCAGAACAACCCTAGTGCCGCCCAAGCAGGGCCGTCGCAAGCCACCATGGTAGCCTCACCGGCACCGTTGCCCAGTGGGGCCCCCGGAAAGGAGTCGTGGGCCACGGTGGCTAAAAAGAAGAAGCCGCCAAAGGGGTCTGCGCAGACAGTAGCGCCGCCTGCGCCTGCTGCTGCTCCACAGGTCCAGCAAGGCAAGAAAAAGAAAAAGAAGCCGCGGAAGCGGAAACTAGCCGAGCGTCCTCCGGCGCTAATTTTAAAGCTCGACCCCGAAGCCGAGAAGAAGGGTGTCACGTACGTACAGATGCTCATGAAAGCGCAAAAGCGGGTCGACCTGCAATCGCTGGGCATAGGAGAAGGCATGCGCATTCGCCGCAGTGCCACTGGTGCACGGGTCTTGGCGTTCCCCAAGTCCCAGTGCCCGCAGGCGGTGGAGAAGCTCGGAGAAAAGATCGAGGAAGCCCTTGGTGGTCAGATCATCGCCGACGTCCCGCAGACTCTCGTGACCCTAAGAGTCACAGGTCTCACGGAAACGGTGCAACAAAGTGTGGAAGTGGCTGAAGCCATCGCCAGAGCGACAGGCTGCTGCACAATCAACGACGTGTCAGTGGGCCAAATTTGGGAAGGCCGCTCTGGGATAGGTACTGCACATGTGCGGTGCTCGGTCCGCGTCGCTAAGAAGCTTGCGGAAATGGGGAGGCTCCAGATCGGCTGGTGTTCAGCCCGGGTTCATCTCCTGGAGCGGCGACCTATGCGCTGCTTCAGGTGCATGTCCCTGGGCCACACGGGAGCAGTCTGCCCGACTGGTGTCGACCGGTCCAGACTGTGCTTCCGCTGCGGGAAGACGGGCCACCAGGCGATGGAGTGCCGCGCACCTCTGCACTGCGCAGTGTGCTCCGCCGCCAACAGGCCGTCGGCACACTACATGGGAGGACGCAATTGCGTACCTCCCAAAGTGAAGAAGAAACCGGCAGCAGTTTCAGAGAAGACCGCGCCCTCGGAGCCGGCCTCAAGGGCCCTGGATGAAGAAGAGCAGGCTGCGATGTCGCCTTGAGGCATTGCGGCGAACGTCCCCGCCAGGTGCGCGCATCCTGCGTGTGGGACGAGATCCGGGCCTCAGCTCGTCGCCTTCTGCGCGGCGAGCTGGGTCCCAATAGAAGAAGACCCCAAGTTGCGGCCTCGTCCGTCAGCTCGGCGCTCTGCGTTGGGTGGCGGGTGATGCCCAGTTCTTCGCCAGACCGGTCCCCCTCTGTGCTCGCGCGCTGCGGGGCCGGTCGGGCTTCCGTCGGGGCGTGTCAGGGTTGAATGCTCACCAGCGACCCCCTGGCGCCCTATCAAGACGGAGAAGTGCGCCGCAGTGGTTTAGTGGGTATTCCGGCTTCCACGCCGGCGAGCCCCACATCCCCCCGTCGGTGGTCCGGTGTAGGCCGGCGCTGGCGGAGCAATGCGTAAACCCTGGCATTACACTGCGAAAACAAAAAAAAAAAAAAAAAAAAGGTTGGGGAGCGCCGTCAGACCACCTCCACGAGCGCCCGGACGCTCCTTCCGGGCCGGTGCTCCCTGGGCAGGACCTGGCGGAGTAAATTCCGTCGGGTCCTGGCTGAGAGTCTGACACCAGTAGCATAATCGTAATCCAGTCCGTGGGGCTGGGACGATGGCCGCCGCAAGGGGGCCGCGAGGAAGAAAACCTCTATAAAAAATCACCTTGTGGAGCTCCGCCTACCCTCTGCGTATCAGAGGGTAGAGTGTGACGCTACCGCGTAGGGTGGCAGTTTGCCACGGCTCAGGGCGACGGACCAGGGGTCGTGGACCCCCCCGTTCGGCCTGCAGCGTGTTTCGGGGTGGGGGCGACGGACCAGGGATTGTGAATCCCCCCGTTCGGCCCTACCGAAACGAAGGAGCGCGGGACAGGGCGTCGGTCAGGGGTTGTGAACCCCCCCGCTCGGCCTGTCCCGGTATTCGAGGAGGGAAGGGGCGACGGACCAGGGGTTGTGAACCCCCCCGCTCGGCCCTACCCGGGACGGTCTTCTGGAGAGGGGCGGTGGACCAGGGGTTGCTAACCCCCCCACTCGGTCCTCTCCGAGGAAGGCGCTCCGGGGCGACGGACCGTGGGTCGTAGACCCCGCCGCTCGGCCCGGCCCGCAACCCTCATTGAGAGGCGCGGGGGTCGTCGGACCGCGTGGAGTAAACCACTATAAAAAATCCGTGAATCCCAAGTTCTGATGCCCGGCGAGGGGATGCATGTTCGACGCGGAGGTCGGACCCGAGGGCATCACTTTAGGGGAGCTCACCCCTGGGCAGGAGGGAAAAAAGCCGAGGGAACTCCCCCTCGTTAATCAAAGTAATAACAACATGGCAAATAGAAAAGACACAATTCCTCAGGTGGGTACCGGCGAAGCCGGAGAATCCCACCCTGGCGGACTCCCGCCAGGCAGCCCCTCCGTATCTGAGGGGGGCACTAAATGCCATGCTGTCGTCACAGACAGCACTGCTGTTACGGCCGACGCGACAAGCGTCACCACGCAAGGCCGTTTTTGGAAGGGTGGAGAGTCGGAGGGGGGAGAGCCCAGTTCGGGCCATTCCCGCTCCTCCTCTAAAGATCGGGGGGAAGTGGGTGAGAAGGGCGTCTTGTTACGATTTAAGAGGCCGGCCTCACCTCGACCCAACTTGAAGGTCTCGACGGCGGACGGCGGCGGCGATAGCGACAGCGCTATGTCCGCCGTCTCCGCCGCCTCAGAGGCTTCAAGTAGCAAGGGGGTACGACCTCGAAAGAGGAAGCCCAAGAGCCCCGTGGACACACGGGGTGCTAAGAAGCGGCCTACCGGCAGTACAAACCTCGCTGATGAGCTGGAAGCGCCGAGTTCGGCGGAACTCGGCGCTTATGGCGACGTCGATTTGCCACCGCGCAGCCGTCTGGAGAAGCAGGTCCTGTGCGGCCGCGCAGTGGTTCACGTTGGCCTGCAGGATCGAGACCCTGTGAGCCATTTAATTGGTGGCGGTGTCCATTGCCTCCTCAACAGCTCTCGGAGCTGTTACTGACGCGGCGGGGGCGTCGCGATTGCCCCCGCCCGTCCTTTTCTTCTTTGTGTTGGCCATCGCCGGGCACTTTTTGTGCCCGAGGCGATGGCCGGCGTCGCCGCCCTCGGTCGCGCAGATCGCGCATTTGGGGTCGGCGACGCAGGTGGCCGCCTTGTGGCCCGGCTGGCCGCACCGGAAGCACAGCGCGCTGCGGTCCGTCTCGCAGCGGCACTGCACCCCCAGGTGCCCCGGCACCAGGCAGCGGTAACACCGCTGCGGCCGCGCGTCTAGGAGCGCGGCCCGGGCCATCGACCAGCCGATGGTGAGGTGGCCAGCCCCCGTAATCGTTTTGGCCGCCAGGACCGGGCATTTCACCCAGATGGTCCCCGGGCGGCCAGGTGGGCGGTTGATGGTGCCCACCTTTACCGATTCGGGGCGGCATCCCCCCACCTCGGCCACTCGCGCGGCCACCATTTCCCGGGTGACCGCGTCACTCAGGCCGGAAATGCGCATCTCTGCGCACCGCTCCGGCCTGGCGACGCGGGCCACCTCGCCGACGAGCTCGCGGAGTTTTGAGGCAAGTTCGTCGGCCTTCCTCGTCCTATCGGCGCCGGACACCTCGAGCAGCCGGCCCCCAGTGCGGGCCGTGCGGAAGCGTAGCCCGCTGATCTCCAGGGCCGCGAGGTTTATACCCCTCTCGGCCCTGGATAACACGTCGGCATAGGTCACCGTTGAGTCCCGCGGCAGTGTGATGGCCACTGCCTCCGACGCAGGGACTCGCAGGCGACGGCCGCGCTTCCGCTTCCGCTTGGGCTGCTGGGCTGCTGGAGCAGCCGGCGCCCGGGGCGCCGGAGCAGCCTGCCTCGGCGCCCGAGATGCCGGGGAAGCCGGCCTCGGCGCCCGGCCCCCCCGCGCCACCACATTCCACGCCTCTTTGAGAGGCGGCGGCGGCGGAGCAGGCCGGATGGCGGGACGAGTCGGGGCCGGAGGAGCGGCTCCGCGGGCCGCCTCGGCCTCGCGGGTCGCCAGGCTCCTCCTGCCACCCCTCTTTTGACCCTTCGCCCCCGCATTGGATGTTGCGGCGGGGGCGGAGGAGGTTGCGGCCATCGGCGCAGGGCCGCGCGCCGGGGAGGCCACCGCCGGCGGGGCGGCAGAGGCGTCAACCGCAGGCGCCGGGGCACCGCGCTCCGGCGTTTTGCGCACGTATGCCGTTATCGGCGGGGATAGTCGCTTTTCCGGAAGGAGCCGGTCCTGGATGCCCGACATCCTAGCGTCGACCAGGAAGAAGATTTCCTCCCTGGTCATCGCTTCGGGTGCCGGGGCGGGGACGGAGGCCGCCACTCGCCTCTGGGCCTCGACCTCGGCCCTGAGGGCGAGGATTTCAGCCCGAAGCTGGGCGACCTCCTCCGACTCCTTCCTGGCGGCGAGCTTGTGCACAGCCTCTGCCGCCGTCGCCACCGCCTTCCGGATCTCCGCCACGTGCTGGCACTTCATTCTTGTTTGTTTTCGGGCAAGTGAACCGATCAGCTCCAAGGCTGAATCGGCCACCCCCACAAGATCTTCGGCGCCGCACGTGGCCGCCACCTCCCCTTCCTGGGCAGGGCCCTCGGACGACACCGCCCGGGATCGCTCCCGCAGGGCCGCCTTTTTTGCCGCGACCTCGGCCGCCAGCTCCTCCTCGGCGCGCAGTTCGAGCTCGCGCTCTCGCTGCGCGCACAGTTCGGCCTTTGCCTTTGCGAGGCCGACGTACTCGCCCGTTGTGGGCGGGCGCCCTCGACCTCGCTTAGGCCGCGCAGTTTTGGCCAAGGCCACCTCCTCTCCTTCAAGCGGCCGCTTTCGCCACAGGCGACCCATCGGGGAGGGGGAGCTAGATCTTGAGCGCTCCCCCACCGACATGCAGCTGTCCGAAGACTCGGACAGCCGCAACTCCTGCGGCAAATCTATGCGCGAGAGTGCCACGCGTGGCACCCTCACCTGCTCCACGAGGGCCGAGGCCCTCGCACTCACGGAGACCTTGTCCTCGGATTTCGCGCTCCCGGACCGGCTCCTCATCTCCACCGAGGAATCTCTCCTCTCTACGTCTTTTTTATTAAAGGTTTTGTTGATTGGTTCCATATTTGTTCCCACGAGTATGGGGGAAAGGATTACCAAGACTAGCAGAGCCCCCTGTACTAGCTTGGGCGTATATACACACGGAGGTCCGCCAGTTTCCGCGGGTTTTTACGACTTTGCTGTCGGGTGTTATTGACTTTTCCTTGTCTCGGGCCGGCCAATTAAGGCAAGCCCCCTGTCCCGGCGCCACGCCGCTAGACATGACAACGACACGCGACGCCGAAACAGGTTGCTCGACGTTGTCCCCGGAAGGGGACATCCCCCTGGACACGAGCTAACGCATCCAGAAGGACCGCCGAGCCGCGGGGTACTCCCGCCCACAACCACGTCCAAAAGGACCGCTGTCCATGAAGGACCCTCGAAGAGCGAAGCGCTCTCGCGCCGGAGCGGCGCCCGATGTCGGGAGAGACCGCCCCGCATCGCCAGTCAGCTCTGATGATCAGAGTAGTACCGGGAGCGGGGCAGTCGCCGACACTCGCGGTGGCGAAGCACCGCCGCGGACCTTGCAGGTCCGCCATACCACGACCCCTCCGCGGGTCAACCGGTGGGATATCAGTCAACGGCCAGAAACCCTCCTCCCGTATAAATACGGGTCGGAACGAATCTGACCGCTGTCCAGGGAGCACCAGAACACCGCTTCCCTTACCCGGAGATCGCAAGCGATTTCCAGGGCACGAGAAACGGTGCACCAACGTGGAGGTTTCCCACCCAGCCCCCCAGGTTAGGTTAGGTTAGGTTAGGTTTTTTTTTTTTTTTTTTTTTTTTTTTTAAAAAATTCCGCCTTTTGCCCTACCGGGCCGCGGGAACTACGTTAGTATACGTCCGCGGCCCGGCAAGGGGGGGCCCCTTTGCGTCGGGGCCCGACGTGGAACGACCCACTCCCAAGACTGAGGAGGGGTCGTCCGCCGTTTCCACGGCGCGACGCGTCTCACGACGCGCCGCGCGAGGTTAGGTTTTTTTTTTTTTTTTAATTTCCGCCTTATACCCTACCGGGCCGCGGGAACTACGTGAGTATGACCTCCGCGGCCCGGCGAGGGGGGGCCCCTTTGCGTCGGGGCCCGACGTGGAACGACCCACTCCCATGGAGTGGGGAGGGGTCGTCCGCCGTTTCCACGGCGCGACGCGTCTTACGACGCGTCGCGCGTGGGGTTATGTCCCGGCCAGGGTCGCCATCAGACTCGACGGCGGCCCCGGGCCGGGGCCCGGCGGGGCGGGAGCGTGCCACCAGCACGCTCGCGCTCCCGCAGGGCTTCACGTTTGGCCGCCATCACCTCGCTAGCGAACGAGGCGACGGCGGTCCAACACTGGTCGCTGCCGGCCATGGCAGCGACGACGGCCGGCAGCGACAAATCCGTCCCGATTGCGCCAACGAGTCGGGCGCGTTGGGCGCCCCAGCCCGTGCACACGGCCAGAGTGTGTTCGGCCGCGTCCACGGCGCCGGACGCGCAGTGGTGGCACGCGGGCTCCGCGAGGATGCCCACCAGTTCCCACAGGTACTTGCCGAAACAGCCGTGACCTGTGAGAAGCTGAGTGAGCCAATACGCGGGAGCCCGGTGCCTCGCCTCGACCCATTGGCGCAATACGGGTCGGACAGCCTCGGCGAGCCGTCTGCTCGCCGAGGGGTCCTCCAGCCTTTGAGCCCATCGCTGGAAGAGATCCTCGCGACATTCGCTCCTCCAGCGAGCGATCTCCTCCGCGAGGGGCTCCGACGATGTCTGCCGCATCAGGGCCCTTCTTCGGTACACCTCCGCCAGGACCCCGGCCTCGAGGTCCCAGGGGAGGCTCCCGGCAATTAGCCACGCCGCCTCGTATGAGACGGTGTGGTACGCCCTGGAGGCCCTCTGTGCCATGACCCGCTGCGGACGACGCAGCAGGGCCACGTTCCCGGCACTGAGGGCCCCCGCCGCCCATATTGGCGCTCCATAGAGCGCCATGGAGCGAACCACACCGTCGTAAAGGCGGCGGCCGACACACCCCGCCCCCCCACAGTTGGGGAGTAGGCGTGCGAGCATTCCCGCGCACGACACCAGCTTGGGCGCCAGCGCGCGGAAATGCCCGCTGAACCCCCACCGACCGTCGAGGACGAGACCGAGATATTTCATGGTCCCCCCGACGGCGATGCGGGCTCCGCCCACCGTTATGAAGTACCCCGGGGGGGGCTTCGTCCGAGGCCCATGGAAGAAGAGGGCCTCGGACTTCTCAAGGGCCACCCGCAGCCCGAGGGCCCTGATGCGGCCGACGATATGGGCCGTGCCCGCCGTGGCGAGCACGCCCGCGTCCCTGAATGATTTGCCCCGCGCGGTCACCAGGGTGTCGTCGGCGTAACATATTACGCCGACTCCCCGAAGGTTGGCGCCGCGCAGGGCCCAATCGAATCCGATGTTCCACAGGAGTGGGCCTAGAACCGACCCCTGTGGAACACCGCACCCCATCGCCCTGCGGACCACTCGCCCCGGGACCGGGTATGTGATGGCCCGGTCGGCGAAGTAGTCCGCAAGGACGCGCCTGAGGTACCACGGGACGTTGTGGTACCTCAGGGCCTCCGCGATTGTCTCCCAGGGGATGGTGTTGAAGGCGTTGGCGATGTCGAGCGACACCGCCAACAACACCTCCCCCCGGGAGACAGCGCTCTCGACGCTGTCCCGCAGCCGAGAGATGGCGTCCAGCGTGGACCTCCCGCGGCGAAAGCCGTACTGTCCGTCGCTGAGATTGGGGCCCACCGCCTCCAGGTGCTCGACGAGGCGCGCAGCGAGCACGCGCTCGAAGAGCTTGCACGCCTCATCGAGCAGAACGATGGGGCGGTAGGCGGACGGCGAGTCGGGGGGTCGCCCGCGCTTCGGGATAAGCACGAGCTTCCCCGACTTCCACCGCCGCGGGATCGTGCCGGACGCCACTATCTCCGACATGAGGGACAGCGTCTCCTCCCCGAGGACCGGCATCACGCGGACGAGGATCCGCCCGGGAACCCCGTCCGGACCCGGGGCGCGGCTCTTCAGCTTGAGCGTCTGAACCGCAGCCCCGAGCTCGTCCTCGGACACGGGCGGAACGACCTCGTCCGCGGCCGGTCCTCCTTCGGGAGTCGGTGCCGCCATTCTGGGCGGCACCCATTCCTCTCCTCGGCTCGGGAATAGGGAGCTGACCACGCGCTCCAGCAGGGGGGGGTCGAGAGACATCGTCAGCGGGGGCGCCGCAGGTCGGAGCTTCTGCGTCACGACCTTGTACGGGCGCCCCCACGGATCCCCGTCGATGCTGTCGAGCCACCCCTGCCAGGCCTCCGCTTTGGCGGCCCTTATGGCGGAGGTCAGGGCCGCGCGAGCGGCCCGGTACGCGGCGAGCAACGCCTCCTCGCGTGCCGGGTCCCTGGCGCTTCTTCTTCGGCTTCTGGTGCACCGGCGGCGGGCCGAGACACACTCGGCCTGTAGCCCCGTGAGGTGGGGCCGCCACCAGTACACCTGCCTGCGCTTTTTAGAGGGACCCGCTCGTCGCATCGCCGCGTCGCAGACGCGAGACAGTGCTCCAGAGAGCCTCTCGCATCTCGCGTCTGCGTCCGGGCCGCTGCGCGAGGTTAGGTTAGGTTAGGTTTTTTTTTTTTTTTTTTTTTTTAAATTTCCGCCGCTTGCCCTACCGGGCCGCGGGAACTACGTGAGTATACGTCCGCGGCCCGGCAAGGGGGGGCCCCTTTGCGTCGGGGCCCGACGTGGAACGACCCACTCCCGGGATCGGGGAGGGGTCGTCCGCCGTTTCCACGGCGCAACGCGTCTCGCGACGCGCCGCGCGTGGGGTTATGTCCCGGCCGGGGCCGCCATCAGACTCGACGGCGACCCCGGGCCGGGGCCCGGCGGGGCGGGAGCGTGCCGCCAGCACGCTCGCGCTCCCGCAGGGCTTCGCGTTTGGCCGCCATCACCTCGCTAGCGAACGAGGCGACGGCGGCCCAACACTGGTCGCTGCCGGCCATGGCAGCGACGACGGCCGGCAGCGACAAATCCATCCCGACCGCGCCAATGAGTCTGGCGCGTTGGGCGTCCCAGCCCGTGCACACGGCCAGTGTGTGTTCGGCCGTGTCCACGGCACCGGACGCGCAGTGGTGGCACACGGGCTCCGCGAGGAGGCCCACCAGTTCCCACAGGTACTTGCTGAAACAGCCGTGACCTGTGAGAAGCTGGGTGAGCCAATAAGTGGGAGCCCGGTGCCTCGCCTCGACCCATTGGCGCAGTACGGGTCGGACAGCCTCGACGAGCCGTCTGCTCGCCGAGGGGTCCTCCAACCTTTGGGCCCATCGCTGGAAGAGATCCTCGCGACATTCGCTCCTCCAGCGAACGATCTCTTCCGCGAGGGGCTCCGACGATGTTTGCCGCATCAGGGCCCTCCTTCGGTACACCTCCGCCAGGACCCCGGCCTCGAGGTCCCAGGGGAGGCTCCCGGCAATCAAGCACGCCGCCTCGTAGGAGACGGTGTGGTACGCCCTGGAGGCCCTCTGTGCCATGACCCGCTGCGGACGCCGCAGTATGGCCCGGCCCGCGACTTTTCCCCTAACATAATTAGGGCCCTTGTTTTGGAATGAGTTTTTCAGCGTGGGGTTCTTTTTATTTTAGTAACACATTTTCATTAACATAATTCTAGGTTTACATCTTTTACATTATTCTTTCATTTTCATTGCTTGTTGATACAATACATATTTCTTAATGCTATTTTACATTTGTGCTAGGTTTATTTATCATATATAATATTTTTACATTTTTATTTCTTACATTTGAACAATAAGTCAATTTCGTTGTCAGCTTGTTATATTGTTCGCATATTTTGGAGAGAACTCTTACAAGGGTTCATTTTTTTTTTTTTTTTTTTATATTTAATTGCTGTTATGTGCACTCATTGCCATAAATGCTATTTACAAGGTATATTATGTTATGTCAATATATAATTCAGAACATTTCTGTCTACATTATTTATCTTTTAGGACGTTCGACTGTTGGGTAACCGTTAGGTTAGGTTAGGTTAGGTTAGGTTAGGTTAGGTTAGGTTTTTTTTTTTGAAATAAAACTAGTAGAGAGTGCTACCAACAGTAGCGCTAATGGTGTACGCTTTCTGTTGGAGCAGTTGTGTTAATATTATTTGTATTTTGGTTAGTTTTTAAAATATATTTTAGAGCATATTGGGGAGTTAGAAAATTTTAAAATTACTTTGTTGTAGAATAAGAAGTATGAAGCAGAGACAGGCATCAAAATTAAATGAGAAAATAGTAGTTAAAGGAAGCTAAGATTACGAATGTTAAGCTAGAGAATGAGAATAAGGTAAAGGAAATTATGCCTAAAATGTAAAGAAAATATGTGCAGAATGAACTTATAACTAAATTAGATCTAAGACTTATAGCTATGACATAATATAGTAGTTGCAATGATTGCAATGAAAACAATGGTGGTGATGATGAGTAAACTTATAGCTAGATCTTATTTTTTTTTTTTTTTTTTTTTTTTTTTTTTTTTTTTTTTTTGAGATATTAGTGTTAATATGTATGCAGAATGAACTTATAACTAGATAAAATCTAAGACTTATGGCTATGACATAATATAGTAGTTATAATAAATCAAATGGAGCTATGATTGCAATGGAAACAATGGTGGTTATGATGAGTAAACTTATAGCTGGATCTTACAGCAATTTTTTTTTTTTTTTTTTTTTTTTTTTTTTTTTGTGAGATATTAGTGTTGATATGTATGCAGAATGAACTTATAACTAGATTAAATCTTAAGACCTATGGCTATGACATGCAAATAAGTAAACAGAGTATGACATGCAAATAAGTAAACAGAGTAAGTAAACTTATAGCTAGGTGTTACAGCAATATGTAATATTTTATATAGTAAGTATCATCAAAATAAGTATGACATAGTACTAACAGTAGTAGTATGGTGGTAATAACAAATCATCAAGATAAGTATGACATAGTATGGTGGTAATAACAAATCATCAAAATAAGTAAACAGAGTAAGTAAACTTATAGCTAGGTATTAATACAATAAGTAATATTTTATATAGTAAGTATATGAATGGAGAATTAATATATATATTATGTATATAATTTAATTATGTTAAGTATATAGCTTGTTTAAATATATATATAGTGTGTGTATGGATATGTAAATAGGTGGATAGGTATATGTGAATGGTAATAGGTATTTCTGCTGCGACCGAGATTTATTTGAATGGAGTTGGAAAGGTTGGGTGAAGATGGAGCGTGGGAGGGGGTAGCAGAAGAGTGATGGTTGCTATCAGGATAACTATTTGGATCCATAATCGATACGGAAGCGGATGCGTGCAGCCATATGGATTTTTCTCGGGCAGTAGTCGGATGTGGCGCTGTGGGAGAGTGAGGGAGTGTTGTCAGTGCCGGCGTTCCCGTTGTGTTTTGTCTGGTGGGCTTTACAGTTGAAGCAGCAGGATTTGTTTAAGTCTTTCTGAACCGGGCAGTCTTTAAATAGATGTCCAGATTCAGCGCAGTGTGAGCATCTGGTGGTGTCTGATTTACAAAAGTTTTTGGTGTGTCCAAATTCGAGACATTTGTAACACTGGAGTAAGGGGGTGAATTCCTCGACATGAACTCGCTGATGATCAATGTTGATTTTTTGTAAGTGTATGATGTTTTTAAAGAGATAAGGCGAGCAGACAAATACGGCGTTGTATAAGAGTTTGTTTTTATTAGGTCTTTTAAATTTGAATTGTATATCTTCGTCGCTTTTAATGTGGTCGGAAATGAGGGAGTTCTGTTTTATTATGATGTTTTGCAGTTCATCTGGGGAGGTGTCGGAATTCACCCCCTTAACAATAAACATTGGTTTTAATTTTCTTGAGACTTCAGCAGTGATGTTGGGGTTCGACTCACCGACCTTCTGGAGGGCCGCTTCCAGGTGCTCCGCACTGTCGAACTCCACGCGGATCTTGGCGTTGGAGATGAAGTGGACGCCAGCTGGAGTGAATTTGGTGTCCCGGAAGGACACTGCTGTCCTCCAGGATGACAGGGTGTCAGCAGAGGTGGCACCCGGCTTTTTCGACGCGATGATTAGAGATGGTTTGGAGACAAGTGGGGTTGGGGTCATCAGTCTTTGTTGTTGTTGTTGTTTACCAGGGCCGGGTGAAGACATTCGGGCAGCTTGAGCATAAGAGAATCCGGTGGGCGAAAGATGCTGAAGGCTTGAAGTATTAGTGAGAAGTTCCTTTTTGAACGAGACCATTTCCTGACGGACGGCGCTGATGATCTCATTCTTTAGGTCGCAGGCTGGTGTAGAAGTAGTCGGAGAGCCGGATTCGCCAGTCGCGTTCAGAAAATTTGGAAGTGAGTTGATGCTTTTGGATATCTCTGCAGCTGCTTCTTTGATTAGTTTCTTGTTGACTGCAGTCACGCTTCGGCCATCATTTATTGTCTTTATAATAAAATCCGAAAGTTTTTGGATGGTGTTTTGTAAAGATGTTGAGTCTTTTGCTTCCGCTGCGGTGCACGGCAGAGAGGGGGGGAGGGTGGGGGGTGGTGCTCCACCATCCCCTCTTTGATCCCCCATGTTGAAATCTACCAGGGCTCACTTGTGTAAAAAGTTATCAGTTGAAGAAGGTAAAAATTCGGGAAAATGGGAGATTTGTTGGTGTGGTTTGGTAGGTTGACGCGTACTTTCCGAGATAATTGAGAAACCAAGTTATTCGGTGATGGCGAAAATTACCATTTTGAAGAAAAAATTCAATAACTAAAAAAATATTGATGAGAAAAATTCCAAAATTGGTGTCTCCAGTTCTGGATAGTTATACTGTAAGATAATGTAAAAAAAACAAGAAGTCTTCCTGAGAAATTTTTCAGGAGGGGTAAGAGCGTTTTTGAAATTTTGGTACACACCTGAAAATAGCGTTGGTTTATGTGAAGAAGATGCTGTAGGGGGGCGTGTGATATATCGTTGGAATCAGCACGCCGAGGCGGTTCGAATGACACCTACAACATGCTCCTAGGATGAAAGATGAGGGAGCACGTGGCGGGAAGGAAAATTACCTTATATGATTGAAAAATTATTATCTTAAAAACTATGAGCGGGAAAAATCTGAAACTTGGTAGGTATGTGCACTGATATATGTGAAATAAAATAAAGTAATAAAAAAGGTAGGTTATCGCTTTGGATTTTTAGATATAGAGCTTTCAATGTGAAAGTAAATGGAAAAAATAAATGTTTTTTAAAAAATGTCCAATAACTTCCAAAGTATGTATCACACAATGTTGGTTGATGTTTCCCTGTAAAGGGCTTTTTAACGCGGTTCCAACGAAATATTACGTTTGGTTGTGGCTATTGTATTTAAGAAGTTAGTCACCACGTGGTTTTTTGAAAATTGTCTGTAAATCACTAAATAATTGTCCGATAGCGTTCAAATTTGGTAGATAGATGGAGAGTCATAAATAAAACAGAATCACAATAGCCGATACACGACGGCCCGCTTAAAATCAAAAGTTTTTGACCAAAAACTGAAAATTTTTTGGGTAAGACTAACCTCAAAATAAGTTTTTGTTCAGAAAAAATCCACAATTTTGGGTGTATCGCTGCACAGTTTAGCACACACTTAGATATCACTGAGAAACATATGTAGACACTTTTTAAAGTTCAAAAATCGCGAAAAAGACCAATTTTTTGAATTTTTGAACGCGGAGCGGCCTAATTCGTGGCGCTCTGGGTGGCGGTCGAGCGCAGACTCGGTTAGGTTAGGTTAGGTTAGGTTAGGTTAGGTTTTTTTTTTTTTTTTTTTTTTTTTTTTTTTTTTTTTTTTTTTTTTTTTTTTTTTTTTTTTTTTTTTTTTTTTTTTTTTTTTTTTTTTAGTCCGGGCGCTATGGCCCGGCCCGCGAACTTATCCCCTAACGTTATCAGGGTTCTTATGGTTTCCATGCAAATGATTTAACGCTATATTTTTATTAGTTATGTTTTTCGACTGTTTGTCTGACTGGCAATACATTATTTATTCGAATAGTGTTGGACACAACACTGTACAATGGGGTTTAATTACTATAATTACAGAATATAATAACAATAGTGAAACAATAATAAATAATAATAAATGCCCTGTCTGATATCTGCGATTTTGACTATACAAAAATGCAGTATCAGCGGACACTTGGCTAATTTGACATTATATAGATTGACATTATATATACGATTCCATCAGCAGCTGTTTACGTTAGAAAAGAGCTGGATGTGTAATAAGCAATGAGAACAATGGTTAGGTTAGGTTAGGTTAGGTTAGGTTAGGTTAGGTTAGGTTAGGTTAGGTTAGGTTAGGTTAGGTTAGGTTAGGTTAGGTTAGGTTAGGTTAGGTTAGGTTAGGTTAGGTTAGGTTAGGTTAGGTTAGGTTAGGTTAGGTTAGGTTTTTTTTTTTTTGAAATAAAACTAGTAGAGAGTGCTACCAACAGTAGCGCTAATGGTATACGCTTTCTGTTGGAGCAGTTGTGTTAATATTATTTGTATTTTGGTTAGTTTTTTAAAATATATTTTAGAGCATATTGGGGAGTTAGAAAATTTTAAAATTACTTTGTTGTAGAATAAGAAGTATGAAGCAGAGACAGGCATCAAAATTAAATGAGAAAATAGTAGTTAGAGGAAGCTAAGATTACGAATGTTAAGCTAGAGAATGAGAATAAGGTAAAGGAAATTATGCCTAAAATGTAAAGAAAATATGTGCAGAATGAACTTATAACTAAATTAGATCTAAGACTTATAGCTATGACATAATATAGTAGTTGCAATGATTGCAATGAAAACAATGGTGGTGATGATGAGTAAACTTATAGCTAGATCTTATTATTATTTTTTTTTTTTTTTTTTTTTTTTTTTTTTTTTTTTTTTTTTTTTTTTTTTTTTTTTTGAGATATTAGTGTTAATATGTATGCAGAATGAACTTATAACTAGATAAAATCTAAGACTTATGGCTATGACATAATATAGTAGTTGTAATAAATCAAATGGAGCTATGATTGCAATGGAAACAATGGTGGTTATGATGAGTAAACTTATAGCTGGATCTTACAGCAATTTTTTTTTTTTTTTTTTTTTTTTTTTTTTTTTTTTTTTTTTTTTTTTTTTTTTTTTTTTTTTTTTTTTTTTTTTTTTTTGTGAGATATTAGTGTTGATATGTATGCAGAATGAACTTATAACTAGATTAAATCTTAAGACCTATGGCTATGACATGCAAATAAGTAAACAGAGTATGACATGCAAATAAGTAAACAGAGTAAGTAAACTTATAGCTAGGTGTTACAGCAATATGTAATATTTTATATAGTAAGTATCATCAAAATAAGTATGACATAGTACTAACAGTAGTAGTATGGTGGTAATAACAAATCATCAAGATAAGTATGACATAGTATGGTGGTAATAACAAATCATCAAAATAAGTAAACAGAGTAAGTAAACTTATAGCTAGGTATTAATACAATAAGTAATATTTTATATAGTAAGTATATGAATGGAGAATTAATATATATATTATGTATATAATTTAATTATGTTAAGTATATAGCTTGTTTAAATATATATATATAGTGTGTGTATGGATATGTAAATAGGTGGATAGGTATATGTGAATGGTAATAGGTATTTCTGCTGCGACCGAGATTTATTTGAATGGAGTTGGAAAGGTTGGGTGAAGATGGAGCGTGGGAGGGGGTAGCAGAAGAGTGATGGTTGCTATCAGGATAACTATTTGGATCCATAATCGATACGGAAGCGGATGCGTGCAGCCATATGGATTTTTCTCGGGCAGTAGTCGGATGTGGCGCTGTGGGAGAGTGAGGGAGTGTTGTCAGTGCCGGCGTTCCCGTTGTGTTTTGTCTGGTGGGCTTTACAGTTGAAGCAGCAGGATTTGTTTAAGTCTTTCTGAACCGGGCAGTCTTTAAATAGATGTCCAGATTCAGCGCAGTGTGAGCATCTGGTGGTGTCTGATTTACAAAAGTTTTTGGTGTGTCCAAATTCGAGACATTTGTAACACTGGAGTAAGGGGGTGAATTCCTCGACATGAACTCGCTGATGATCAATGTTGATTTTTTGTAAGTGTATGATGTTTTTAAAGAGATAAGGCGAGCAGACAAATACGGCGTTGTATAAGAGTTTGTTTTTATTAGGTCTTTTAAATTTGAATTGTATATCTTCGTCGCTTTTAATGTGGTCGGAAATGAGGGAGTTCTGTTTTATTATGATGTTTTGCAGTTCATCTGGGGAGGTGTCGGAATTCACCCCCTTAACAATAAAC
The DNA here is from genome assembly GCA_905147225.2 of Euproctis similis. Classification (NCBI taxonomy): domain Eukaryota; kingdom Metazoa; phylum Arthropoda; class Insecta; order Lepidoptera; family Erebidae; genus Euproctis; species Euproctis similis. The sequence goes on from LR990111.1 coordinate 25,725,558, forward strand.
ATTGGTTTTAATTTTCTTGAGACTTCAGCAGTGATGTTGGGGTTCGACTCACCGACCTTCTGGAGGGCCGCTTCCAGGTGCTCCGCACTGTCGAACTCCACGCGGATCTTGGCGTTGGAGATGAAGTGGACGCCAGCTGGAGTGAATTTGGTGTCCCGGAAGGACACTGCTGTCCTCCAGGATGACAGGGTGTCAGCAGAGGTGGCACCCGGCTTTTTCGACGCGATGATTAGAGATGGTTTGGAGACAAGTGGGGTTGGGGTCATCAGTCTTTGTTGTTGTTGTTGTTTACCAGGGCCGGGTGAAGACATTCGGGCAGCTTGAGCATAAGAGAATCCGGTGGGCGAAAGATGCTGAAGGCTTGAAGTATTAGTGAGAAGTTCCTTTTTGAACGAGACCATTTCCTGACGGACGGCGCTGATGATCTCATTCTTTAGGTCGCAGGCTGGTGTAGAAGTAGTCGGAGAGCCGGATTCGCCAGTCGCGTTCAGAAAATTTGGAAGTGAGTTGATGCTTTTGGATATCTCTGCAGCTGCTTCTTTGATTAGTTTCTTGTTGACTGCAGTCACGCTTCGGCCATCATTTATTGTCTTTATAATAAAATCCGAAAGTTTTTGGATGGTGTTTTGTAAAGATGTTGAGTCTTTTGCTTCCGCTGCGGTGCACGGCAGAGAGGGGGGGAGGGTGGGGGGTGGTGCTCCACCATCCCCTCTTTGATCCCCCATGTTGAAATCTACCAGGGCTCACTTGTGTAAAAAGTTATCAGTTGAAGAAGGTGAAAATTCGGGAAAATGGGAGATTTGTTGGTGTGGTTTGGTAGGTTGACCAAACAATCGCTTCAGATCAGACTGAATGAAAATTCGCTCAGAATTGCGCTACGACGCGTACTTTCCGAGATAATTGAGAAACCAAGTTATTCGGTGATGGCGAAAATTACCATTTTGAAGAAAAAATTCAATAAATAAAAAACTATTGATGAGAAAAATTCCAAAGTTGGTGTCTCCAGTTCTGGATAGTTTTACTGTAAGATAATGTAAAAAAAACAAGAAGTCTTCCTGAGAAATTTTTCAGGAGGGGTAAGAGCGTTTTTGAAATTTTGGTACACACCTGAAAATAGCGTTGGTTTATGTGAAGAAGATGCTGTAGGGGGGCGTGTGATATATCGTTGGAATCAGCACGCCGAGGCGGTTCGAATGACACCTACAACATGCTCCTAGGATGAAAGATGAGGGAGCACGTGGCGGGAAGGAAAATTACCTTATATGATTGAAAAATTATTATCTTAAAAACTATGAGCGGGAAAAATCTGAAACTTGGTAGGTATGTGCACTGATATATGTGAAATAAAATAAAGTAATAAAAAAGGTAGGTTATCGCTTTGGATTTTTAGATATAGAGCTTTCAATGTGAAAGTAAATGGAAAAAATAAATGTTTTTTAAAAAATGTCCAATAACTTCCAAAGTATGTATCACACAATGTTGGTTGATGTTTCCCTGTAAAGGGCTTTTTAACGCGGTTCTAACGAAGTATTACGTTTGGTTGTGGCTATTGTATTTAAGAAGTTAGTCACCACGTGGTTTTTTGAAAATTGTCTGTAAATCACTAAATAATTGTCCGATAGCGTTCAAATTTGGTAGATAGATGGAGAGTCATAAATAAAACAGAATCACAATAGCCGATACACGACGGCCCGCTTAAAATCAAAAGTTTTTGACCAAAAACTGAAAATTTTTGGGTAAGACTAACCTCAAAATAAGTTTTTGTTCAGAAAAAATCCACAATTTTGGGTGTATCGCTGCACAATTTAGCACACACTTAGATATCACTGAGAAACATATGTAAGCACTTTTTAAAGTTCAAAAATCGCGAAAAAGACCAATTTTTAGAATTTTTGAGCGCGGAGCGGCCTAATTCGTGGCGCTCTGGGTGGCGGTCGAGCGCAGACTGGTTAGGTTAGGTTAGGTTAGGTTAGGTTAGGTTAGGTTAGGTTAGGTTAGGTTAGGTTAGGTTAGGTTAGGTTAGGTTAGGTTAGGTTAGGTTAGGTTAGGTTAGGTTAGGTTAGGTTAGGTTAGGTTAGGTTAGGTTAGGTTAGGTTAGGTTAGGTTAGGTTAGGTTAGGTTAGGTTAGGTTAGGTTAGGTTAGGTTAGGTTAGGTTAGGTTAGGTTAGGTTAGGTTAGGTTAGGTTAGGTTAGGTTAGGTTAGGTTAGGTTAGGTTAGGTTAGGTTAGGTTAGGTTAGGTTAGGTTAGGTTAGGTTAGGTTAGGTTAGGTTAGGTTAGGTTAGGTTAGGTTAGGTTAGGTTAGGTTAGGTTAGGTTAGGTTAGGTTAGGTTAGGTTAGGTTAGGTTAGGTTAGGTTAGGTTAGGTTAGGTTAGGTTAGGTTTTTTTTTTTGAAATAAAACTAGTAGAGAGTGCTACCAACAGTAGCGCTAATGGTATACGCTTTCTGTTGGAGCAGTTGTGTTAATATTATTTGTATTTTGGTTAGTTTTTAAAATATATTTTAGAGCATATTGGGGAGTTAGAAAATTTTAAAATTACTTTGTTGTAGAATAAGAAGTATGAAGCAGAGACAGGCATCAAAATTAAATGAGAAAATAGTAGTTAAAGGAAGCTAAGATTACGAATGTTAAGCTAGAGAATGAGAATAAGGTAAAGGAAATTATGCCTAAAATGTAAAGAAAATATGTGCAGAATGAACTTATAACTAAATTAGATCTAAGACTTATAGCTATGACATAATATAGTAGTTGCAATGATTGCAATGAAAACAATGGTGGTGATGATGAGTAAACTTATAGCTAGATCTTATTTTTTTTTTTTTTTTTTTTTTTTTTTTTTTTTTTTTTTTTTTTTTTTTTTTTTTTTTTTTTTTTTTTTTTTTTTTTTTTTTTTTTTTTTTTTTTTGAGATATTAGTGTTAATATGTATGCAGAATGAACTTATAACTAGATAAAATCTAAGACTTATGGCTATGACATAATATAGTAGTTGTAATAAATCAAATGGAGCTATGATTGCAATGGAAACAATGGTGGTTATGATGAGTAAACTTATAGCTGGATCTTACAGCAATTTTTTTTTTTTTTTTTTTTTTTTTTTTTTTTTTTTTTTTTTTTTGTGAGATATTAGTGTTGATATGTATGCAGAATGAACTTATAACTAGATTAAATCTTAAGACCTATGGCTATGACATGCAAATAAGTAAACAGAGTATGACATGCAAATAAGTAAACAGAGTAAGTAAACTTATAGCTAGGTGTTACAGCAATATGTAATATTTTATATAGTAAGTATCATCACAATAAGTATGACATAGTACTAACAGTAGTAGTATGGTGGTAATAACAAATCATCAAGATAAGTATGACATAGTATGGTGGTAATAACAAATCATCAAAATAAGTAAACAGAGTAAGTAAACTTATAGCTAGGTATTAATATGATAAGTAATATTTTATCTGTGCATTTTAAGTTTAAGTGTACTAGTAATTTTAGCGCATACGTATGAATGGAGAATTAATATATATATTATGTATATAATTTAATTATGTTAAGTATATAGCTTGTTTAAATATATATATAGTGTGTGTATGGATATGTAAATAGGTGGATAGATATATGTGAATGGATGTCTATTAGGTTTTAAGGTTTAGAGGAGACGTAGATAATTGTTATTTATTTCAGTATGGAGGTCGAACCCGCGTTCGGCTAGCAAGGTGCGTACGTGCAAGCTCTGCGCCTTGAGGGGTGCGCAGGGAGGTTGTTAGTATTATATAGTGCATTTGTCTGTACATAATTAGTTAAAGAAATTATGTTAAAAATAACAATAAGTAAACGAAACATTGTAGAGATTCCAGTGAGATATGGTGGTGGTGAAGAGTTTTAGGTATTGTTGAAGAACTTAAGATCATTAACTATAGTGGTAAGATGGGTAAGAAAGATGGAGAGGCTACAATTTTTTTCCGTCATCTTCGTAATTATTGCAGGGTCGTCGGGTGGAATCCTATCATGGTCGAGGGCGATGAAGAGGTCAGTACGAGTCGGTGAGTATCGGGGGCAGTCGAATAGTAAGTGATTAAAGGTTTGTGAAACGGTGGAGTCGCAAGGGCATAGGTCGTTGTCGGTGATGTGGAAGCGGTGAAGATACGATTTATGATATGCATGATTGGTGAGAAATTGGGTGACGGCGAAGGTGAGTTTACAGGCAGAGGTGAATTTTTGAATATCTAGGAAAGTTGGAAGGAGTTTTTTAGTGTGTATAGAGCCGGGAGAGTTTTCATAATAGTTTTGAGAGGCGATAGTGAGTTGTTTACGGATGTTGGATTTGATGTGGGAAATGGGGGCATGGGTATAGTCGGGTTGTTTGCGGAGAGAGGCGGCGGATTTGGCAGCAATGTCGGCCATATCATTACCAGGTATGTCAGTGTGGGCTCTGACCCATGCAAAGCGAGCGGTGAGGTTGTGGGATCTGGCAGAGTGGAGGGAGTGGAAGATGCGGACAGCTAATGGATTATGGCTGTAGGGGTTGGAAAGTTCCATGAGGGCGGATTGACTGTCGGAGAAGATATATATGGAGTGAATGTCAGTGTATTTGGGTTGTGTGTGTGAGTGTAAGAACCAATTAATAGCCCCGTCGATCGCGAGCATTTCTGCTTGGAAGACGGAGCATGTTGGGTGTAATTTGAATTTTTTTGTTGTGCAGTCGCCATGCGGGTCGATGGCCACAAAGGCGGCGCCAACGACATTATCATGGCGGCTGCCGTCGGTGAAGATGCGTATAGTGTTGTGTGTGGGGAGGGGGAATTGTTGATATTCTAGTAGTGAGTGGATTTCAGTGTAGGATATAGGTACTCTGAGGGAGGGGTGGAGTAGTGCGGAGGGGAGGGCTGGTTTTTCTATAGGGATGTCGGAAGGGAGGAAATTCGAGTGGCCGAGAAGTTTGGTGCTTTCTAATTGGGAAACAGCTTTGATTTTATCCGTAAGGGGGATTAGTCGGGCTAAGGAGATGGAGGTGACTGTGCTGCAAGTGCGAAATCCATGAATGATTTTGATGGCGAATAAACGTTGGAGGGAGAGGAATTTTTTATTAATGTATTTGTAACGGAGGGCACTAGACCAGATGCAAGATGCGTAGGTGATTATGGGAGTGATGACTTGCTCGTATATAGTTCTAATGTTGTCGGAGTGGATGCCCCAGGTAGGTCGGGTGAACAGAAGGAGTTTATGGAGGAGTTTTTTTGATTTTTCTATGGTGTAAAGTGCGTGACTGGTGAATTTGAGTTTGTTGTCGATGATAATGCCTAGGTATTTGAATTCATCACAGTAGGTAAGGGTGGTGTTGTCCATGATGATAGAGAGGGTGGAAGCTTTGCTAGTAAATGCAGTGAGTTTGGTTTTATCAGGCCCAAAGTGCAATTTAACACTTTGACCCCATTTGCTGATGCGGTCGAGTGCGGTGTTGGTGGTGTGTTGAAGTGTGGACAGAGAAGAAGAGTGAATAATGAGAAGGATGTCGTCAGCATAAGCCTGTATGTGGCAGTTGGGGGGGAGGTCGAGGTCGAGGAGTTCGTCAATGATGAGGTTCCACATAGTGGGCCCACATACGGAGCCCTGTATGCATCCCCGAGTCATGGTTCTGGTCATATTGCAGTCCGAGAAATTAAGTTCTATGGTTCGATCAGTGAGATAATTGTTTAATATGTGGTAAATATTTTGGGGGCAGTTATAGTGACGGAGTCTGTGGAGTATGGCCGGCCACCACGCATTGTCAAAGGCAGCCTTGATGTCAAGGGAAAGGGCAATGACATGTTCGCCAAGGGTTTTTTTGGAGCGGATGAAGTTGAGGGCAGTGGAGATGGCTTGGGTGGTAGATGTTTGTTGCTTGAATCCGAACTGGCGAGAGTTACTTAGATGGTGGGAGCTAAGGTGGTAAGTCAGTCGATCAATAATGAGTTTTTCAAAAAGTTTTCCAAAGACATTAATGAGACCTATTGGGCGAAAAGAGGAGAAAGAGGAGTGGTCGGTTTTGCCAGGTTTGGGTATGATTTTGATGACGGCGTGTTTCCAGGGGGTGGGGAAGAAGGAGAGCACAAGACATCTATTGTAGATTTTAGTAAGGTAGTCGGGGAATCGGGTTGCGAATTGGAGGCAGATGTCCGCTGTAAGGTGGTCGATTCCAGGGGCTTTTTTGGGGTTCATGTGTCTGAGGCCGTTTAAGACCTCAGTGGTAGTGAAAGGTGGTTCAGGGGGAGAGTCGATGGGTGTGGGGATTAGGGATCTAATAAGTTGTTGGGAGGGGGTAGAGTCAGGTGTGTCATGGGGGAAGAAGTTGTTGAGGAGGGCGTTTGTGGTGTCGTGGCTGTCAGTAGTGTAGGTGCCGTCGCTGAGGAGTAGGGTGGAAGGGGGGTTGGAGAGTGGTTTTGTTTTGATGATGCGATTGGTGACAGACCATACATTTTCTTTGGTTTGTCGACTGCAGAATTCCTTGAAATGCTGGGTGGAGGTGGAGCAGAATACGTCAGAGTATTCTCGTCGGGCTTGGTTTCGTGCAAGTATGAGGTCGTCTAGGGGAAGTCGTCGTCGTTTGTAACGGGATAGTTTGTGATGGATTTGAAGGACCTTCCGTTTGAGGGAATCGAGCTCGTCATTCCAAAAGGGAGGTTTTTTTGGTATGCCATGGGCACGGGGGAGTAGGCGGTCACAGGTGTGTTGGATGGCGTACGTGAAGTCAGAGACTAAAAGGTCAATTTCGTCAGTGTCAAGTTGCTCAATGTTCTCTATACGAGGGAGTTTGTCAGCGATCATGGAGGTGAATCTGTCGGAGTTTCTGTTCCAGTTATATGAGGTTGTGTTATATTTGAATGTGGTGAGTTTCTTGTCTTTAGTGAATTTAGTGTTGTGGAATGAGGCATAGAAGGTGATGGCGTTGTGATCGGAGCTGGGGGTGATTTGAGGATTGACGGACCAGTTGCTTATATGAAGGGATGGGAGGTTGCTGATGAGGGTTAGGTCAATGATGGATTCACGAAGTCGGCCATGAGTGACTGTGTTGAAGGTGGGTGCGTTGCCGCTGTTGGAGATGACTAGGTTGTTGGCAAGTATGAAGTCCGCGATGAGTTCACCTCTGCGGTTGTTGGCGTGTGAGCCCCATAGGCTGTGCCATCCATTGAAGTCGCCGCAGATAATGGATGTGGGGTTATGGTGATGGTGAAGGAAACGTTGGAGGAGGTCAAGTGTGTTGTGGGTGTCTGTGCGAGGTTCTAGGTAGACGGATATAAGGAAAATATTACAGTTGGTGTGGGAGTCGGTGGATTGGACAATACACAGTTCAGGGGTGGAGTACTGGGATATGCCAAGGGTGGAGGAGGCGTCTTTATGAATAGCAATGGCTGCGCGAGAAGGGCGTTCGGTGGGAAATTGGTGTAGTGTGTAATCAGAGAGATCAAGTTTCATGCGATTGGTGTTGCCAGTGTACGGCTCGGTGATGAAGGCGTAATGGGGTTGTTGCTGGTTGAGAAAGACAGAGAGTTCATGGGCAGCGTTTCTGCTGCGACCGAGATTTATTTGAATGGAGTTGGAAAGGTTGGGTGAAGATGAAGCGTGGGAGGGGGTAGCAGAAGAGTGATGGTTGCTATCAGGATAACTATTTGGATCCATAATCGATACGGAGGCGGATGCGTGCAGCCATATGGATTTTTCTCGGGCAGGAGTCGGATGTGGCGCTGTGGGAGAGTGAGGGAGTGTTGTCAGTGCCGGCGTTCCCGTTGTGTTTTGTCTGGTGGGCTTTACAGTTGAAGCAGCAGGATTTGTTTAAGTCTTTCTGAACCGGGCAGTCTTTAAATAGATGTCCAGATTCAGCGCAGTGTGAGCATCTGGTGGTGTCTGTTTTACAAAAGTTTTTGGTGTGTCCAAATTCGAGACATTTGTAACACTGGAGTAAGGGGGTGAATTCCTCGACATGAACCCGCTGGTGATTAATATTGATTTTTTGTAAGTGTATGATGTTTTTAAAGAGATAAGGCGAGCAGACAAATACGGCGTTGTATAAGAGTTTGTTTTTATTAGGTCTTTTAAATTTGAATTGTATATCTTCGTCGCTTTTAATGTGGTCAGAAATGAGGGAGTTCTGTTTTATTATGGTGGTTTGCAGTTCATCTGGGGAGGTGTCGGAATTCACCCCCTTAACAATAAACATTGGTTTTAATTTTCTTGAGACTTCAGCAGTGATGTAGGGGTTCGACTTACCGACCTTCTGGAGGGCCGCTTCCAGGTGCTCCGCACTGTCGAACTCCACGCGGATCTTGGCGTTGGAGATGAATTGGACGCCAGCTGGAGTGAATTTGGTGTCCCGGAAGGACACTGCTGTCCTCCAGGATGACAGGGTGTCAGCAGAGGTGGCACCCGGCTTTTTCGACGCGATGATTAGAGATGGTTTGGAGACAAGTGGGGTTGGGGTCATCAGTCTTTGTTGTTGTTGTTGTTTACCAGGGCCGGGTGAAGACATTCGGGCAGCTTGAGCATATGAGAATCCGGTGGGCGAAAGATGCTGAAGGCTTGAAGTATTAGTGAGAAGTTCCTTTTTGAACGAGACCATTTCCTGACGGACGGCGCTGATGATCTCATTCTTTAGGTCGCAGGCTGGTGTAGAAGTAGTCGGAGAGCCGGATTCGCCAGTCGCGTTCAGAAAATTTGGAAGTGAGTTGATGCTTTTGGATATCTCTGCAGCTGCTTCTTTGATTAGTTTCTTGTTGACTGCAGTCACGCTTCGGCCATCATTTATTGTCTTTATAATAAAATCCGAAAGTTTTTGGATGGTGTTTTGTAAAGATGTTGAGTCTTTTGCTTCCGCTGCGGTGCACGGCAGAGAGGGGGGGAGGGTGGGGGGTGGTGCTCCACCATCCCCTCTTTGATCCCCCATGTTGAAATCTACCAGGGCTAACTTGTGTAAAAAGTTATCAGTTGAAGAAGGTAAAAATTCGGGAAAATGGGAGATTTGTTGGTGTGGTTTGGTAGGTTGACCAAACAATCGCTTCAGATCAAACTGAATGAAAATTCGCTCAGAATTGCGCTACGACGCGTACTTTCCGAGATAATTGAGAAACCAAGTTATTCGGTGATGGCGAAAATTACCATTTTGAAGAAAAAATTCAATAAATAAAAAACTATTGATGAGAAAAATTCCAAAATTGGTGTCTCCAGTTCTGGATAGTTATACTGTAAGATAATGTAAAAAAAACAAGAAGTCTTCCTGAGAAATTTTTTAGGAGGGGTAAGAGCGTTTTTGAAATTTTGGTACACACCTGAAAATAGCGTTGGTTTATGTGAAGAAGATGCTGTAGGGGGGCGTGTGATATATCGTTGGAATCAGCACGCCGAGGCGGTTCGAATGACACCTACAACATGCTCCTAGGATGAAAGATGAGGGAGCACGTGGCGGGAAGGAAAATTACCTTATATGATTGAAAAATTATTATCTTAAAAACTATGAGCGGGAAAAATCTGAAACTTGGTAGGTATGTGCACTGATATATGTGAAATAAAATAAAGTAATAAAAAAGGTAGGTTATCGCTTTGGATTTTTAGATATAGAGCTTTCAATGTGAAAGTAAATGGAAAAAATAAATGTTTTTTAAAAAATGTCCAATAACTTCCAAAGTATGTATCACACAATGTTGGTTGATGTTTCCCTGTAAAGGGCTTTTTAACGCGGTTCTAACGAAGTATTACGTTTGGTTGTGGCTATTGTATTTAAGAAGTTAGTCACCACGTGGTTTTTGGAAAATTGTCTGTAAATCACTAAATAATTGTCCGATAGCGTTCAAATTTGGTAGATAGATGGAGAGTCATAAATAAAACAGAATCACAATAGCCGATACACGACGGCCCGCTTAAAATCAAAAGTTTTTGACCAAAAACTGAAAATTTTTTGGGTAAGACTAACCTCAAAATAAGTTTTTGTTCAGAAAAAATCCACAATTTTGGGTGTATCGCTGCACAATTTAGCACACACTTAGATATCACTGAGAAACATATGTAAGCACTTTTTAAAGTTCAAAAATCGCGAAAAAGACCAATTTTTAGAATTTTTGAACGCGGAGCGGCCTAATTCGTGGCGCTCTGGGTGGCGGTCGAGCGCAGACTGTTGGTTAGGTTAGGTTAGGTTAGGTTAGGTTAGGTTAGGTTAGGTTAGGTTAGGTTAGGTTAGGTTAGGTTAGGTTAGGTTAGGTTAGGTTAGGTTAGGTTAGGTTAGGTTAGGTTAGGTTAGGTTAGGTTAGGTTAGGTTAGGTTAGGTTAGGTTAGGTTAGGTTAGGTTAGGTTAGGTTAGGTTAGGTTAGGTTAGGTTAGGTTAGGTTAGGTTAGGTTAGGTTAGGTTAGGTTAGGTTAGGTTAGGTTAGGTTAGGTTAGGTTAGGTTAGGTTAGGTTAGGTTAGGTTAGGTTAGGTTAGGTTAGGTTAGGTTAGGTTAGGTTAGGTTAGGTTAGGTTTTTCCTTTTTCCTTTTTGTCCGGGCGCTGTGGCCCGGCCCGCGAATCACTCCTAACATGATTAGGACCTTTATTTAGAATGCTTATGGTATTCTGAGGGTAGGATTAATTTCTTCAGGAGGGTCTTTGCCCTAAACGTATCTTTATTATTAAAATACATCCATATATCACATATTTCATCTTTTACAGCAGTGGTTTCCTTGTCATTTTTTATTGTTACATTATTGTTTTCAGATTTCTTTTTCTTATTTATATGTACATAATTATTATTTGATATCAATATACATTATTAACATTTTACACTTCTATTTAACATCATTGTTATATACACATTATTATTATTTAATACCAATATACATTACTGTCATTCTACATTTCTATTTTATATCATCATTATATACACATTATTATTATTTAATACCAATATACATTATTACCATTTTACATTTCTATTTTACATCATTATTATTGAGAATTATTATTTATATTTATTTATTTACAATCATTATTTAGCAAAGTCTTAATCTAGTGCATTGTAGTTAGTCTACACAAACGCCACTTAAGTATAGCCTTGTTAGAATCCTGCTTAATACTATTTATTTCTACTTATTACTGCTTTAGCTACATTCTTACAATATTCGAGGAATTCACGATTAATATGTTTTTCTTTTAATATTTTGCTAAGGTTCTCAATCTTTATGTTCATATTTATTTTGACTTCTATGTCGAATCTTTCCTTCCCGAAGATGGGGCAATCGATTATTAAATGCAGGATTGACTCACTGCTGACCGAGTCGCAGGGGCACGACGGGTCCTCCTTGCACTTAAACCTTGTTAAATACTCGGAGAACCCGCCATGCCCAGTAAGCACCTGGGTCAGCACCGAGTCAATCTGCAACGCCCTGACGGTTTTGAATGCCAGAGTGACATCGGGGAAAAAGACTTTTGTGACACTCGCGGTCGAGCCCTCCTGATATCTCCGGTTCCATTCGCCGAGCGTTTCCTTGCGGATGAGTCGCTTGGCGAAGGAAACCGGAAACTTGTCGTAGACCGGTTTGGTCTTGACCGCGAGTGCCGCTGCCTTTGCCAATTCGTCCGCCCTCTCGTTACCTATAATGCCTATGTGGGCCTTGACCCAGTATAGAGCGACTTTATGAGGCGTTTTGTTCAGGTGCTTCCTTGCCTCCACTGCCAGTGGATGGGGAGTGTCGTCGTTGACGACAGCCTCGAGCGCGGAGCGGCTGTCACTGATGATAGCGTATCCCTCGCCCGCACCCCTGGCCGCCATCTCCGCCGCCTTGCATATGGCCAGCAGTTCGGCCTGGTAGACAGTGCAGTAATCCGACAGTTTTAGCTTGAGGGACTTCGTCTCGGCCCCGTTTATCCATACAGATAGCGAGGCTCCGACCTTGCCCTCAAGCTTGCTGCCGTCGGTGTAGATGTGTACTGCACTATCCACCATGTCGGCCACTTGGTCCTCAGACTCAAGCCTCAGGAACTGCCGACCGATATGCGCGGCAGGATGAGGCTTTTCGGCGAACCGACACGGTCTCTCCATTTCCCTGTCTGCCAGCTCCGGCCGCGGCACCCCCCTCTTCGCCAGATAAAGGGAAGCATTTTCCCTTATCCTTGCGTCGAGGGGTAGTACCCCGGCCAGAACCAGCGCAGCGTTCAGAGACACCGTGCGATACGCCTTGCAGAGCTTTTGGGCGAAGGACCGCTGAACAGCGTCCAGCCGTCTCCTCACCCCGAGTTTACTGGTGGCAGGGGCCCATGCGCCGGCCGCGTAGCAGACTATGGGCTCCACAGCGGCTACATAGATGGTCCGGATGATCTCCGGATGAAGGCCCCAGCTGACTCTGGCGGCTTTGGACAGCTGCTTATAGACGCCCAATGCCTTCTCGCACACATGCGCGGTGTGGGCATTGAACGTCAGCTTGCTGTCAATGATAAGCCCCAAGAGTTTGATCTCCTTAGCCGCTGCAATGTCGACCCCGCCCATGCTGAGACGTGGGACGTCGTACTTGAGCTTATTGGTAAGCACCATCATATTGGTTTTATGTGGTGCAAACCTCAGCTTGTTTCGGACGCCCCAGTCCCGAACATATTCGAGGGCGGCATTGCCGCGGCTCTGGATCTCCGCCGCTGTGTCCCCGGAGAAGACGAGCACCACATCATCGGCGAAGGCCTGGCAGTACTCGCCCATCTCCGTGAGACCTTTCAGCAGCGGATCCAGTAGGAGATTCCAAAGAATGGGACCCCCAATAGAACCCTGTATGCAGCCCCTGCTTGTGCCCTTCGTGTGCTCGCAGCCGGCGTACAGGACCCTAACCGTTCGATGGCGGAGGTAGTCGGCCAAGAGACCACCCAGCCTTCCCGGACACTGTTCCTCCGCCAGCCTAAGCTTTATTGCAGGCCACCAAGCGCTATCGAAGGCGCCCTCTATGTCCAGAGACACCATGGCGATTAGCCTCCTCTTCACGAGGAGACCTCTCACATGGGCCAATAGGTCACAGAGGGCGTCCTCCGTGCCGCGCTGGGGCATAAAGCCGTACTGGCGGGGGCTCAGACGGGGCACCAGGTGGTGCATCAGCCTCCTGACCACCATCTTTTCCAGTATTTTCCCCATCACTGGCAGCAGACCTATGGGTCTGTAGGATTTTGCACCTGAATAGTCGGCCTTACCGGGCTTTCGCAGCACGACTACGGTTGCCGCTTTCCACGCGCGTGGGAAGTGGCCCAACTCGAGGCATCGGTTGTACACCCGGAGATAGAGATCTGGGTCCTCCCCGATCACACGGATGCAGATGTCGGCCGTGAAGCCGTCGGCTCCTGGGGCCTTTTTAGGATTGAAACTCACCATCGCCGACTTTAGCTCCGCGGACGTGAACTCCGGTTCAGGGTTCCCAACCGGGTACCTCACATTGTCCGCGAGAATCCTCAGCCGTCGATGGTGGTCCTCATCATCAGCCCCCGTGTCATCCGGGAAGAAGACCTCCGCCAGGTGGGCAACCGAGGCCTCGGGGTCCAGTTCCACGCCGTTCTTGCTAAGAGGAAGGTCCTCCTCTCTCTTTCTAGTTTTGCGTATAACCCTGTATATTCCTTCCCACATTCCTTCTTTGTTTTGTTTTTGGCAAAAGTCCTTCCAGCTCTTAATTTGGGCCTGTTTTGCACGAACCTCATATTCTTGTTTTGCCTCCAGGTACTCAGCAACGACAGCAGGTCTCCGACTAGGCCGTGCGCAGCGGATTCTGTTCTTCCTGGTGACGACTCTCTTCCTCAACACCTCTAACTCGCCCGACCACCACGGAACAGAGAGTTTTTGAAGTGGTTTCAATTTGGGAATACTATTGTCGCATGCGGAGGTAACTATTGAATCTACGTTATTGATAAATTGGTCAAGGTCATGTCTGTTGGTTATGCTGTTAATTTTTGCAATGTTAAGGTTGTTTTCTATTTTTAATTGGGTCAATTTTTCATTAAAATTGTCCCAATTAGCTTTTTTAGTGTTGTATTTGCGCGTCGTCCTAGTGACGATCACGCTATTGGCTTTACCGGTTTTGATTTTGAAAAGAATTCCGTTGTGGTCGGAGCTGGTCAGCCCTGTGTCTACCCTCCAGTCGTCAACCAGGCCGAACAGGTCCTCACCACACGCCGTAATGTCCACAAAGCTGGTAAGGTGGCGTTCTCCCCTAATCGTGTCGAAGGTGGGAGTGCTGCCGCTGTTGAGCACCTGAAGGTTTAGCTCGTCGAGCATACCCATCACAGCTTCTCCTCTCTCATCAAGCGTGCTACCACCCCACCACGGGTTTTTCGCGTTGGCGTCTCCGCCAACAACCATGTAGCCAGCACCGAAATGTCTGGCGACTCTAGAAACATGCCGGATGTATGGCGCGATCGGCTGGTCAGGTTCGAAATAACACGACACGGCGATGACATTCCAGACGCCAATCTGCAATTTCACCACAACAATGTTGTTTGTGGTGAGATGGGCGCACTGTGTGGCGGCGATATCGGGGTCGTACACCGCTATCGCCGCCTTCACAGTACTCCCATCACAGCGGGCGTTCTGGAATATCCTCGCCGGGCCGTATGCCTTCATCATCCTTATGCCGCCTACATACGGCTCCTGGAGCAAGGCAAATGCTGCCTTGCGCCTGCCAGCTTCCATCATTATTTCTAGAGTCGCCAGTTCCTTGCGCTGGAGGTTCGCTTGGAGGACGAGGAACTGCTCATCATGGAGGCCCTGCGATTCGCCCGGGACGCCCTTAGCAATATGCCGTGGTGGCTCTTGCCAGAGCATCCCATTTGCGCCTCACGGGACAGTTATTGCTGTATACTGTGTGTGCGGTGTCTGCATATTTGGCCTTGCTGCAATTCTTACAGCAAGGTGGCTCACTCGATGCAAGCTTGGGGCATGTATCTCTTTTATGTTCGCCGCCACAATAATTGCACAGCTCCTCATCCCCCTTGCAGGTCCTGCGTCCGTGGCCGAAAGATAGGCACCTGGTGCACTGTATCAAAGGGCTCCAGTCCTCGACTCTTACCTGCTGGATGTCGATGAAGAGTCTGCCGGCCGAGGTGAGCCTCTGCCACAGCTTTGGCGCAGTACGGAGGATTACGTGGCTCTCAAGAGAGTTGCGCGCTCTCCTCCTGTACCGCACCTCTGCGACGGCCTCCTCGGCCGTCAGACCCTCCAACAGGTGTTTGTTTTGCTTCCGCAAGGCAGTCATTATGTCCTCATCGGTGTTGTAGTTGAGGAGGTTTCTAATAACAACCAACGGATGCTTTTGTTTCGCCTCCTCAACTACAAGGTCTTTCGACTTTCGAAGCCTGGCTGCAGCTCGATCCATCTCATTCCGGCTCGTACAAGTGATGACGACTTTGGCGTCTTTGGTCTTTTTCAATCTTTCTATTTGATGACCGTTTTGTTTGGCGTCGAGTGTACCCCTGATCTTATCGACTACGTCGCCACCGGTAACCAATCCAGCGGCGCAGGACACGATGACGGAGTGCCTCGGCTTTGGTGATGGCCTATGCAGCCCAGCGTTTTGGGGTGAAGACAGTGCCTCTGCGTATGTAGGTGAGCTCACCTTCAGCGCCGAGACATGTTCCACGACTTCCCGGGTTGTCTGCTTAAGCTCCTCAACCACCGTGATTAGCTCCCCATCACCTCGCGACCCGCCACAGACCGCCAGCGAGATTGTCTCCATGGCCTTTCTCATGGCCACAATTTCCAAGCCCTGCTGCTCAAGCTGTTTGGAATGGGCTTCCAGTTGTCGAGCCAAGTTTGTGCTCACTTCTGTTTCCCCATTAGCCTGTGCTATTTCTTTCTTTGTCGGGGACTGTGTGGTGGGCAGGTGGTTACCTTTTGCAAGTTCCCGCTCTGACTCCCCCACCAGTGCGACTAGCCGGTCAATGACTGCAGTCAGTTCCTTTTTTATATCCGTTCTTATATTTTTTGATGTTGCCAGAGCTTTATTACCTTTTTGTAAAAGAGCGTTTGCTTCAGTTCGCCTATTTTTATAAACTTTTCTCGGTGGCGAAGTTTCGGTTACCATTTCCGTTTTCTGTGCGGACGCCCCCGATTTGGGTGCTGCACCGGTTCGTAGTCCGTACTCCGCCACTCTGTCCCCTACACTAACTTTGCCATCCTGGTAGGATGGGCTCAAAGCAGCCGGTGACAGCGGACCGGTCGTGACTGCCAGAGCTCGGGAAGAAGCAGGCAGATCGATGGTTGTATTCATTGTCAGCTTTGCTGACCTAATCAAAGGCTTTTTAGGCGGTGTTCTGTTCATGTTAAGAGTTCGCGTTCAGTTAATCAGCAAATTTAGGACCGTGGCCTGGGTGTAAAAACCCTGGTCAGACGTCAGTAATTTGATAATAACTAAGTCAATGACCTATTTAGTGCTCCGGGTGTAAAGTGCCCGAAACAGTAGTCACTATCTAATAGATAAGGTCTGGGGTGTAGAGCCCGCAGACTGTCAATTTAAATAAAGCTCAGGGTGTAAAAAGCCCGAGCGGTTGTCAAACAATAATAATAAAATACAATATTCAATAATTACTAATAAATTGCAAAATTCAAGAAAATTCAGTTCAAATTGTCAACATTATCATTCAACAGTCAACTTAAAAATTTTCTGTGGGTGTAAAGAGCCCAACAGCAGTCAAATACAGTAATAAATACAATATTTTAAGTATAAAATTGTAATAAAAATAGGGACAACACAACACGCTGATAAGCTTGGTCAAATTTATATTTTACAGAGGAAGTTATTTTTATGTATAGTTTAATTTTGTATGCCGGCCTGGGTGGCACAAGATGGTGGATTGTCAACACAATTACCAGTTGTTGCCCCCTAACAACCGGCAAGGATTCCAAATAAAAGTAAATAACAGGTTTACCAAGGTATTATTCACCCAGGCTTTCACTCAGATTGCACCTGCTGCTGCTAGCAACACTTTGACTCTGTGTAGATAATATAAATAATTTATTTAAAGTATCTTATTAATATATAAATTTGGATATGTAATTTGTATATATGTTGATAGAATTAAGTCAATTAACATATACTACAAGCATGGAGATACTTAGATTTTTAGATTCAAGTTCTATTATTTATATGTTGAACAAGTGTGCATGCAGTATGATAGTGCGATACACATCCAATCCAACACACAAGTTAAAAACAAAGGGAGATATTATTGATATTTATTTAGTAAAAGAGAGTAAATAGTATGTTATATTTAAGTGCAGTATATATAATCACCTTATAAATAAATAAATATGTACTATAGTTCTATTATACCTATAAAGTAGAGATGTTTATTGTCAATTGTTGCCAACAGTTTGATATGTTATTGCAATTATCTTAGTGATGGTGTAAAAGCCAAACACTTATGAACAATTGTTGCTTACCAGCTTATTATAATAGCTTAAGTTATATTATTTATGCCAATAGGGCTTGTCTAAATAACAATACACAGTCTTATCTTTAGTTATTTTAGGAGATGGATAGTATGTATAAACTGAGTTTGTTTACATTGGTTATAATAAAAGTCTCAGAGACTTGATCTCTCTATGAATTATCGTTCTAGCAACAAATATAATTGATGTCCCCGTTTATAGTATTATTTCCCAGTGAGAGTTTGAGAAAAAATCAAGTCTCAGTAGTTAATTTAAAGTATTGTTTACATTAGGTTTTTAGGTTATCCCTTAGCAGTTTATTTATTTCTATGTAGTGCTATTATTTTGTGGCAGGCGCGTCTACTGCCTGTGGGAGTGTGGAGTCTCGTATTTCTCTTAATTTGAACAATGGATATTTGTAACAATATGAATGTTTATTGATAAGTGTGTTTGTTTAATTAATTAATTATTGATAAAATTTCGATAAAAATAAAAACAAAAATAAAACTGTAGAGTAAAATGTTGGTCTATACAAAAAATTTTACTGTCTCGTGGACGCGAACCTAGGCAGTCCCGAAGCCCCGCCCACTTGGCCGGCTTCACGCCTTATCCCTTATGGGGTCAGCAGAAGAGTTCTTTTTGTGGTACTTTGGGATATAACGAGAGCAGTATTTAGATAATGGGAAGAGATATAAATTGAAATGGATTAAAATGGAATAAAATTATAAAAATAGTTATTAATAAAATTTATAGTATTTTAAAATAATGGTTGAAGATATAAGTTGAAATGAAATTAGATCTAAATAAAATTTATCGTTAGGCTAAAGACTGTTATTCTGAAATTTAGTATGTCGTTAAGACAGTATCTATGAACAGGATAATCAGAAAATGATAAAATGATATTATAAATTATAAATTAAATGAAATTTTTTGGTTAATAAATAAATAGATAGCAAGCTCGAGTCTCACACACTCGCACCACCTTTGGTCGCTAAAAATACCTACTTAATAAAAATAACAAAAAATATGACAATTTTTTAGTCTAATTAAAATCTAAATTCTTAATATTAAGTCACTCCTTATCGTTCACCCTTTCTAAAAATATATATAGTTAATATTGTCACATCTGCTTACCCCCCGTCATTTAGCAAGCGTAATTTTTGCGTTTCAAAACTTTTGTCTAATAACGCGCACTGGAATGCGTTTGACCCCGTCGCTCGCTTGACCAGAACGACAAGTTTGCAGTGCGGTTTTTCACCGATCCCAATGTTTAGAAAAAGTCCTGTAGGCAGCTTCCTATGTCTCTGATATGATTCACAGTTGTATATTTGAAATCCTAATTTAACACCCTATCTAATGTTTATAAAATTTTTGTTATAAATTAATAACAAAACACTTAAACACTTGCACAAATTTTTTGTTTACATAGTTTTCGACCGCACAATAGAAAGAAAAACGGTCTCACTGTAAAACTATATGTGGAAAATTTATGAAAATTTTGTAGTAGATAGAGGAGATGGTCACTGTCTAACTGTAGTGGTTTGGGAGCTATCTGGACAATAGTTCCCGAGGGAGGCACTTTTTTCTATTTTCACATGCACTTATGATTTAATTTCTCGTCCCCGATTTATTGTTTTTTAATATGGTTAGAGATGTCCAAAAATTCTAAAATTTTCACAGATTGTACTCACATGTATTATCTATCAGTTACACCAAAAACGCTCGGGGGTTGCCGATCCACTTTCGGAGTTATAATGCCCCGAAAATATTGAACGGTTTTCCCCGGTTATCTCCTGAACCTGGCCTCCAAAATGGACATGCGATATGTCCTAGAGAAGCCCTGGCTGGCCTCTACGTAGCTGCACCAGAACCGTAGACCTCCGATGCCCAGGGCCGAAGTTCCAAGTTGGTACCAATTCTGGTTTTTGGTGAATAACTCGTCGAGCTTTCGTCCAAAAATTCCAAAATTTGGTAAAGGGGTGCCCCTTCAGTGTCCGCAGAGGCGCACAGTTTCCGTTACAAAGTGGTCCAATATATGCTGTATCGAACGCACTGATAACGCCCGGGGGTCATCGATCGATTTTCGGAGATATTTGGCCCCGAAAATCGCCAACGGTTTTTCTTGAATAACTCCTCTGCCGAGCCTCCAAATCAGACAAGCGAGGTGTCTAAAGAGAGCCCTGGATGGCCTCCGTCCAGCTGCACCGGTCTCGGTGGTCCCAGGAGACCAGAACCGGAGCTCCGAAATTGCACCGGTTTCGGTTTTTGGTGGATAACTCGTAGAGTATCCACCCAAAAATTCCGAAATTCGGCACAGGGGTGCTCCTTTGGTCCCCGCAGGGGCCCACAGTCCTCGATACACGATGGTCCACTGGAAAACAGAAGTTATGGCCACTTTAGTATTTTTAACACTATGTAGACGATTGTTTACGTTTGGAAAAATCGGTTTTTGTTTAATTTTGGCGAAACTATCAGAGATATTTTGAAAATTCTTTCACTGTTTTATAGTGTAAATTAGCGCGCAACTTTTGACACTAAATTTAGGTTTTAATGTGAAACTTTGGTGCAACTTCGATTTTTGCAGCGTGGAGCGTTTGAAAATCGTGACACTCGCGTCCAACGCTAAAGTGTGACTGGGTTAGGTTAGGTTAGGTTAGGTTAGGTTAGGTTAGGTTAGGTTAGGTTAGGTTAGGTTAGGTTAGGTTAGGTTAGGTTAGGTTAGGTTAGGTTAGGTTAGGTTAGGTTAGGTTAGGTTAGGTTAGGTTAGGTTAGGTTAGGTTAGGTTAGGTTAGGTTAGGTTAGGTTAGGTTAGGTTAGGTTAGGTTAGGTTAGGTTAGGTTAGGTTAGGTTAGGTTAGGTTAGGTTAGGTTAGGTTAGGTTAGGTTAGGTTAGGTTAGGTTAGGTTAGGTTAGGTTAGGTTAGGTTAGGTTAGGTTAGGTTAGGTTAGGTTAGGTTAGGTTAGATTAGGTTAGGTTAGGTTAGGTTAGGTTAGGTTAGGTTAGGTTAGGTTAGGTTAGGTTAGGTTAGGTTAGGTTAGGTTAGGTTAGGTTAGGTTAGGTTAGGTTAGGTTAGGTTAGGTTAGGTTAGGTTAGGTTAGGTTAGGTTAGGTTAGGTTAGGTTAGGTTAGGTTAGGTTAGGTTAGGTTAGGTTAGGTTAGGTTAGGTTAGGTTAGGTTAGGTTAGGTTAGGTTAGGTTAGGTTAGGTTAGGTTAGGTTAGGTTAGGTTAGGTTAGGTTAGGTTAGGTTAGGTTAGGTTAGGTTAGGTTAGGTTAGGTTAGGTTAGGTTAGGTTAGGTTAGGTTAGGTTAGGTTAGGTTAGGTTAGGTTAGGTTAGGTTAGGTTAGGTTAGGTTAGGTTAGGTTAGGTTAGGTTAGGTTAGGTTAGGTTAGGTTAGGTTAGGTTAGGTTAGGTTAGGTTAGGTTAGGTTAGGTTAGGTTAGGTTAGGTTAGGTTAGGTTAGGTTAGGTTAGGTTAGGTTAGGTTAGGTTAGGTTAGGTTAGGTTAGGTTAGGTTAGGTTAGGTTTTTTTTTTGAAATAAAACTAGTAGAGAGTGCTACCAACAGTAGCGCTAATGGTATACGCTTTCTGTTGGAGCAGTTGTGTTAATATTATTTGTATTTTGGTTAGTTTTTAAAATATATTTTAGAGCATATTGGGGAGTTAGAAAATTTTAAAATTACTTTGTTGTAGAATAAGAAGTATGAAGCAGAGACAGGCATCAAAATTAAATGAGAAAATAGTAGTTAAAGGAAGCTAAGATTACGAATGTTAAGCTAGAGAATGAGAATAAGGTAAAGGAAATTATGCCTAAAATGTAAAGAAAATATGTGCAGAATGAACTTATAACTAAATTAGATCTAATACTTATAGCTATGACATAATATAGTAGTTGCAATGATTGCAATGAAAACAATGGTGGTGATGATGAGTAAACTTATAGCTAGATCTTATTTTTTTTTTTTTTTTTTTTTTTTTTTTTTTTTTTTTTTTTTTTTGAGATATTAGTGTTAATATGTATGCAGAATGAACTTATAACTAGATAAAATCTAAGACTTATGGCTATGACATAATATAGTAGTTGTAATAAATCAAATGGAGCTATGATTGCAATGGAAACAATGGTGGTTATGATGAGTAAACTTATAGCTGGATCTTACAGCAATTTTTTTTTTTTTTTTTTTTTTTTTTTTTTTTTTTTTTTTTTTTTTTTTTTTTTTTTTTTTTTTTTTTTTTGTGAGATATTAGTGTTGATATGTATGCAGAATGAACTTATAACTAGATTAAATCTTAAGACCTATGGCTATGACATGCAAATAAGTAAACAGAGTATGACATGCAAATAAGTAAACAGAGTAAGTGAACTTATAGCTAGGTGTTACAGCAATATGTAATATCTTATATAGTAAGTATCGTCAAAATAAGTATGACATAGTACTAACAGTAGTAGTATGGTGGTAATAACAAATCATCAAGATAAGTATGACATAGTATGGTGGTAATAACAAATCATCAAAATAAGTAAACAGAGTAAGTAAACTTATAGCTAGGTATTAATACAATAAGTAATATTTTATATAGTAAGTATATGAATGGAGAATTAATATATATATTATGTATATAATTTAATTATGTTAAGTATATAGCTTGTTTAAATATATATATAGTGTGTGTATGGATATGTAAATAGGTGGATAGGTATATGTGAATGGTAATAGGTATTTCTGCTGCGACCGAGATTTATTTGAATGGAGTTGGAAAGGTTGGGTGAAGATGGAGCGTGGGAGGGGGTAGCAGAAGAGTGATGGTTGCTATCAGGATAACTATTTGGATCCATAATCGATACGGAAGCGGATGCGTGCAGCCATATGGATTTTTCTCGGGCAGTAGTCGGATGTGGCGCTGTGGGAGAGTGAGGGAGTGTTGTCAGTGCCGGCGTTCACGTTGTGTTTTGTCTGGTGGGCTTTACAGTTGAAGCAGCAGGATTTGTTTAAGTCTTTCTGAACCGGGCAGTCTTTAAATAGATGTCCAGATTCAGCGCAGTGTGAGCATCTGGTGGTGTCTGATTTACAAAAGTTTTTGGTGTGTCCAAATTCGAGACATTTGTAACACTGGAGTAAGGGGGTGAATTCCTCGACATGAACTCGCTGATGATCAATGTTGATTTTTTGTAAGTGTATGATGTTTTTAAAGAGATAAGGCGAGCAGACAAATACGGCGTTGTATAAGAGTTTGTTTTTATTAGGTCTTTTAAATTTGAATTGTATATCTTCGTCGCTTTTAATGTGGTCGGAAATGAGGGAGTTCTGTTTTATTATGATGTTTTGCAGTTCATCTGGGGAGGTGTCGGAATTCACCCCCTTAACAATAAACATTGGTTTTAATTTTCTTGAGACTTCAGCAGTGATGTTGGGGTTCGACTCACCGACCTTCTGGAGGGCCGCTTCCAGGTGCTCAGCACTGTCGAACTCCACGCGGATCTTGGCGTTGGAGATGAAGTGGACGCCAGCTGGAGTGAATTTGGTGTCCCGGAAGGACACTGCTGTCCTCCAGGATGACAGGGTGTCAGCAGAGGTGGCACCCGGCTTTTTCGACGCGATGATTAGAGATGGTTTGGAG
Source organism: Euproctis similis (assembly GCA_905147225.2). Taxonomy (NCBI): domain Eukaryota; kingdom Metazoa; phylum Arthropoda; class Insecta; order Lepidoptera; family Erebidae; genus Euproctis; species Euproctis similis. The sequence goes on from LR990111.1 coordinate 25,748,559, forward strand.
ACAAGTGGGGTTGGGGTCATCAGTCTTTGTTGTTGTTGTTGTTTACCAGGGCCGGGTGAAGACATTCGGGCAGCTTGAGCATAAGAGAATTCGGTGGGCGAAAGATGCTGAAGGCTTGAAGTATTAGTGAGAAGTTCCTTTTTGAACGAGACCATTTCCTGACGGACGGCGCTGATGATCTCATTCTTTAGGTCGCAGGCTGGTGTAGAAGTAGTCGGAGAGCCGGATTCGCCAGTCGCGTTCAGAAAATTTGGAAGTGAGTTGATGCTTTTGGATATCTCTGCAGCTGCTTCTTTGATTAGTTTCTTGTTGACTGCAGTCACGCTTCGGCCATCATTTATTGTCTTTATAATAAAATCCGAAAGTTTTTGGATGGTGTTTTGTAAAGATGTTGAGTCTTTTGCTTCCGCTGCGGTGCACGGCAGAGAGGGGGGGAGGGTGGGGGGTGGTGCTCCACCAATCCCTCTTTGATCCCCCATGTTGAAATCTACCAGGGCTCACTTGTGTAAAAAGTTATCAGTTGAAGAAGGTAAAAATTCGGGAAAATGGGAGATTTGTTGGTGTGGTTTGGTAGGTTGACCAAACAATCGCTTCAGATCAAACTGAATGAAAATTCGCTCAGAATTGCGCTACGACGCGTACTTTCCGAGATAATTGAGAAACCAAGTTATTCGGTGATGGCGAAAATTACCATTTTGAAGAAAAAATTCAATAAATAAAAAACTATTGATGAGAAAAATTCCAAAATTGGTGTCTCCAGTTCTGGATAGTTATACTGTAAGATAATGTAAAGAAATCAAAAAGTCTTCCTGAGAAATTTTTCAGGAGGGGTAAGAGCGTTTTTGAAATTTTGGTACACACCTGAAAATAGCGTTGGTTTATGTGAAGAAGATGCTGTAGGGGGGCGTGTGATATATCGTTGGAATCAGCACGCCGAGGCGGTTCGAATGACACCTACAACATGCTCCTAGGATGAAAGATGAGGGAGCACGTGGCGGGAAGGAAAATTACCTTATATGATTGAAAAATTATTATCTTAAAAACTATGAGCGGGAAAAATCTGAAACTTGGTAGGTATGTGCACTGATATATGTGAAATAAAATAAAGTAATAAAAAAGGTAGGTTATCGCTTTGGATTTTTAGATATAGAGCTTTCAATGTGAAAGTAAATGGAAAAAATAAATGTTTTTTAAAAAATGTCCAATAACTTCCAAAGTATGTATCACACAATGTTGGTTGATGTTTCCCTGTAAAGGGCTTTTTAACGCGGTTCTAACGAAGTATTACGTTTGGTTGTGGCTATTGTATTTAAGAAGTTAGTCACCACGTGGTTTTTTGAAAATTGTCTGTAAATCACTAAATAATTGTCCGATAGCGTTCAAATTTGGTAGATAGATGGAGAGTCATAAATAAAACAGAATCACAATAGCCGATACACGACGGCCCGCTTAAAATCAAAAGTTTTTGACCAAAAACTGAAAATTTTTTGGGTAAGACTAACCTCAAAATAAGTTTTTGTTCAGAAAAAATCCACAATTTTGGGTGTATCGCTGCACAGTTTAGCACACACTTAGATATCACTGAGAAACATATGTAGACACTTTTTAAAGTTCAAAAATCGCGAAAAAGACCAATTTTTTGAATTTTTGAACGCGGAGCGGCCTAATTCGTGGCGCTCTGGGTGGCGGTCGAGCGCAGACTGGTTAGGTTAGGTTAGGTTAGGTTAGGTTAGGTTAGGTTAGGTTAGGTTAGGTTAGGTTAGGTTAGGTTAGGTTAGGTTAGGTTAGGTTAGGTTAGGTTAGGTTAGGTTAGGTTAGGTTAGGTTAGGTTAGGTTAGGTTAGGTTAGGTTAGGTTAGGTTAGGTTAGGTTAGGTTAGGTTAGGTTAGGTTTAGGTTAGGTTAGGTTAGGTTAGGTTAGGTTAGGTTAGGTTAGGTTAGGTTAGGTTAGGTTAGGTTAGGTTAGGTTAGGTTAGGTTAGGTTAGGTTAGGTTAGGTTAGGTTAGGTTAGGTTAGGTTAGGTTAGGTTAGGTTAGGTTAGGTTAGGTTAGGTTAGGTTAGGTTAGGTTAGGTTAGGTTAGGTTAGGTTAGGTTAGGTTAGGTTAGGTTTTTTTTTTTTGAAATAAAACTAGTAGAGAGTGCTACCAACAGTAGCGCTAATGGTATACGCTTTCTGTTGGAGCAGTTGTGTTAATATTATTTGTATTTTGGTTAGTTTTTAAAATATATTTTAGAGCATATTGGGGAGTTAGAAAATTTTAAAATTACTTTGTTGTAGAATAAGAAGTATGAAGCAGAGACAGGCATCAAAATTAAATGAGAAAATAGTAGTTAAAGGAAGCTAAGATTACGAATGTTAAGCTAGAGAATGAGAATAAGGTAAAGGAAATTATGCCTAAAATGTAAAGAAAATATGTGCAGAATGAACTTATAACTAAATTAGATCTAAGACTTATAGCTATGACATAATATAGTAGTTGCAATGATTGCAATGAAAACAATGGTGGTGATGATGAGTAAACTTATAGCTAGATCTTATTTTTTTTTTTTTTTTTTTTATTTTTATTTTTTTTTTTTTTTTTTTTTTTTTTTTTTTTTTTTTTTTTTTTTTTTTTTTTTTTTTTTTTTTTTTTTGAGATATTAGTGTTGATATGTATGCAGAATGAACTTATAACTAGATAAAATCTAAGACTTATGGCTATGACATAATATAGTAGTTATAATAAATCAAATGGAGCTATGATTGCAATGGAAACAATGGTGGTTATGATGAGTAAACTTATAGCTGGATCTTACAGCATTTTTTTTTTTTTTTTTTTTTTTTTTTTTTTTTTTTTTTTTTTTTTTGTGAGATATTAGTGTTGATATGTATGCAGAATGAACTTATAACTAGATTAAATCTTAAGACCTATGGCTATGACATGCAAATAAGTAAACAGAGTATGACATGCAAATAAGTAAACAGAGTAAGTAAACTTATAGCTAGGTGTTACAGCAATATGTAATATTTTATATAGTAAGTATGATCAAAATAAGTATGACATAGTACTAACAGTAGTAGTATGGTGGTAATAACAAATCATCAAGATAAGTATGACATAGTATGGTGGTAATAACAAATCATCAAAATAAGTAAACAGAGTAAGTAAACTTATAGCTAGGTATTAATACAATAAGTAATATTTTATATAGTAAGTATATGAATGGAGAATTAATATATATATTATGTATATAATTTAATTATGTTAAGTATATAGCTTGTTTAAATATATATATAGTGTGTGTATGGATATGTAAATAGGTGGATAGGTATATGTGAATGGTAATAGGTATTTCTGCTGCGACCGAGATTTATTTGAATGGAGTTGGAAAGGTTGGGTGAAGATGGAGCGTGGGAGGGGGTAGCAGAAGAGTGATGGTTGCTATCAGGATAACTATTTGGATCCATAATCGATACGGAAGCGGATGCGTGCAGCCATATGGATTTTTCTCGGGCAGTAGTCGGATGTGGCGCTGTGGGAGAGTGAGGGAGTGTTGTCAGTGCCGGCGTTCCCGTTGTGTTTTGTCTGGTGGGCTTTACAGTTGAAGCAGCAGGATTTGTTTAAGTCTTTCTGAACCGGGCAGTCTTTAAATAGATGTCCAGATTCAGCGCAGTGTGAGCATCTGGTGGTGTCTGATTTACAAAAGTTTTTGGTGTGTCCAAATTCGAGACATTTGTAACACTGGAGTAAGGGGGTGAATTCCTCGACATGAACTCGCTGATGATCAATGTTGATTTTTTGTAAGTGTATGATGTTTTTAAAGAGATAAGGCGAGCAGACAAATACGGCGTTGTATAAGAGTTTGTTTTTATTAGGTCTTTTAAATTTGAATTGTATATCTTCGTCGCTTTTAATGTGGTCGGAAATGAGGGAGTTCTGTTTTATTATGATGTTTTGCAGTTCATCTGGGGAGGTGTCGGAATTCACCCCCTTAACAATAAACATTGGTTTTAATTTTCTTGAGACTTCAGCAGTGATGTTGGGGTTCGACTCACCGACCTTCTGGAGGGCCGCTTCCAGGTGCTCCGCACTGTCGAACTCCACGCGGATCTTGGCGTTGGAGATGAAGTGGACGCCAGCTGGAGTGAATTTGGTGTCCCGGAAGGACACTGCAGTCCTCCAGGATGACAGGGTGTCAGCAGAGGTGGCACCCGGCTTTTTCGACGCGATGATTAGAGATGGTTTGGAGACAAGTGGGGTTGGGGTCATCAGTCTTTGTTGTTGTTGTTGTTTACCAGGGCCGGGTGAAGACATTCGGGCAGCTTGAGCATAAGAGAATCCGGTGGGCGAAAGATGCTGAAGGCTTGAAGTATTAGTGAGAAGTTCCTTTTTGAACGAGACCATTTCCTGACGGACGGCGCTGATGATCTCATTCTTTAGGTCGCAGGCTGGTGTAGAAGTAGTCGGAGAGCCGGATTCGCCAGTCGCGTTCAGAAAATTTGGAAGTGAGTTGATGCTTTTGGATATCTCTGCAGCTGCTTCTTTGATTAGTTTCTTGTTGACTGCAGTCACGCTTCGGCCATCATTTATTGTCTTTATAATAAAATCCGAAAGTTTTTGGATGGTGTTTTGTAAAGATGTTGAGTCTTTTGCTTCCGCTGCGGTGCACGGCAGAGAGGGGGGGAGGGTGGGGGGTGGTGCTCCACCATCCCCTCTTTGATCCCCCATGTTGAAATCTACCAGGGCTCACTTGTGTAAAAAGTTATCAGTTGAAGAAGGTAAAAATTCGGGAAAATGGGAGATTTGTTGGTGTGGTTTGGTAGGTTGACCAAACAATCGCTTCAGATCAGACTGAATGAAAATTCGCTCAGAATTGCGCTACGACGCGTACTTTCCGAGATAATTGAGAAACCAAGTTATTCGGTGATGGCGAAAATTACCATTTTGAAGAAAAAATTCAATAAATAAAAAACTATTGATGAGAAAAATTCCAAAGTTGGTGTCTCCAGTTCTGGATAGTTATACTGTAAGATAATGTAAAAAAAACAAGAAGTCTTCCTGAGAAATTTTTCAGGAGGGGTAAGAGCGTTTTTGAAATTTTGGTACACACCTGAAAATAGCGTTGGTTTATGTGAAGAAGATGCTGTAGGGGGGCGTGTGATATATCGTTGGAATCAGCACGCCGAGGCGGTTCGAATGACACCTACAACATGCTCCTAGGATGAAAGATGAGGGAGCACGTGGCGGGAAGGAAAATTACCTTATATGATTGACAAATTATTATCTTAAAAACTATGAGCGGGAAAAATCTGAAACTTGGTAGGTATGTGCACTGATATATGTGAAATAAAATAAAGTAATAAAAAAGGTAGGTTATCGCTTTGAATTTTTAGATATAGAGCTTTCAATGTGAAAGTAAATGGAAAAAATAAATGTTTTTTAAAAAATGTCCAATAACTTCCAAAGTATGTATCACACAATGTTGGTTGATGTTTCCCTGTAAAGGGCTTTTTAACGCGGTTCTAACGAAGTATTACGTTTGGTTGTGGCTATTGTATTTAAGAAGTTAGTCACCACGTGGTTTTTTGAAAATTGTCTGTAAATCACTAAATAATTGTCCGATAGCGTTCAAATTTGGTAGATAGATGGAGAGTCATAAATAAAACAGAATCACAATAGCCGATACACGACGGCCCGCTTAAAATCAAAAGTTTTTGACCAAAAACTGAAAATTTTTTGGGTAAGACTAACCTCAAAATAAGTTTTTGTTCAGAAAAAATCCACAATTTTGGGTGTATCGCTGCACAATTTAGCACACACTTAGATATCACTGAGAAACATATGTAAGCACTTTTTAAAGTTCAAAAATCGCGAAAAAGACCAATTTTTAGAATTTTTGAACGCGGAGCGGCCTAATTCGTGGCGCTCTGGGTGGCGGTCGAGCGCAGACTGGTTAGGTTAGGTTAGGTTAGGTTAGGTTAGGTTAGGTTAGGTTAGGTTAGGTTAGGTTAGGTTAGGTTAGGTTAGGTTAGGTTAGGTTAGGTTAGGTTAGGTTAGGTTAGGTTAGGTTAGGTTAGGTTAGGTTAGGTTAGGTTAGGTTAGGTTAGGTTAGGTTAGGTTAGGTTAGGTTAGGTTAGGTTAGGTTAGGTTAGGTTAGGTTAGGTTAGGTTAGGTTAGGTTAGGTTAGGTTAGGTTAGGTTAGGTTAGGTTAGGTTAGGTTAGGTTAGGTTAGGTTAGGTTAGGTTAGGTTAGGTTAGGTTAGGTTAGGTTAGGTTAGGTTAGGTTAGGTTAGGTTAGGTTAGGTTAGGTTAGGTTAGGTTAGGTTAGGTTAGGTTAGGTTAGGTTAGGTTAGGTTAGGTTAGGTTAGGTTAGGTTAGGTTAGGTTAGGTTAGGTTAGGTTAGGTTAGGTTAGGTTAGGTTAGGTTAGGTTAGGTTAGGTTAGGTTAGGTTAGGTTAGGTTAGGTTAGGTTAGGTTAGGTTAGGTTAGGTTAGGTTAGGTTAGGTTAGGTTAGGTTAGGCTAGGTTAGGTTAGGTTAGGTTAGGTTAGGTTAGGTTAGGTTAGGTTAGGTTAGGTTAGGTTAGGTTAGGTTAGGTTAGGTTAGGTTAGGTTAGGTTAGGTTAGGTTAGGTTAGGTTAGGTTAGGTTAGGTTAGGTTAGGTTAGGTTAGGTTAGGTTAGGTTAGGTTAGGTTAGGTTTTTTTTTTTTTTTTTTTTTTTTTTTTTTTTTTGTCCGGACGCTAAGGCCCGGCCCGCGAATTTTCCCCCGCCATAAGCGGAGACCTTGTTTTGGTGGGCAAATTAAACACTAGGGGACCATATTTATTAATTAAAACATCTTTTCCTTACATTTATACATGAGCAAGCAGACGCTAAGGGCTATATAGTAGATGTAACAAACTTTTCCTTACAGTTATCTAACTTATGACTAGTATCTAGCAGTTCTTACATTTTTTATTATTTTGTTTACAGAAATTTATTTAACATCTTACTTAAGTTTTATGCATACTTAATTAGTCTATTACATATTATCTGTATATCTATTTACTTATCTTAGTTCTACTTATTTCTAATATACATATTTCTGTTTCACTCTTTTCCAGATGCTTCGTTCACAGTTAATTTTTACATTTATGTTATTGAGTTTGTCCTTAATTCTATTTATTTCTATATTATTACATATTGTAATTCTTGTATTACATTGCTGGTTATACATTGTTCTCAAAATTTGATGTGCAGTGTCGATGGGTGACTGGCTGAATTAGTCGACTTTTAGTACAGTGTAGTATACCATTATGAAATGTTGTCTGGTTACGAGTCTATTTTTATTTCATGCTGTTTCGATATATTAAGTAATATATGTCGCAGCATGATTTTATCGTCTGTTGGTATTTGGGTTGTCAATTTCTTTGTTTTAGAGTACCGCTTTTATTTTGTTTTGCAAATATTGCCATTTATATTAAATGGGTCACATTTGTGCTAACTTTAATTCGTGGTATTTGCTGGCTACTCAGTAGTAAGCCACTGATGATCTCGCCAGCGCATCCCACTTTTTCCTGACTGGGCATACGTCGCTAAACGCCATGTGTTCTGCGTGCGTCAGCCCCGCCCTTGTGCAGTTTTTGCACGAAGGTTCCTGGCCTCCGAGCAGCTGCGTGCACTCTGACTTCAGATGCGGACCACCGCAAAAGTTGCAGAGGTCCACAGCTTCCGTGCAGAGCTTCCGCCCATGCCCGAAGCCCAGGCACCTCGTGCACTGCACCAGAGGGGACTGATCTTGCACCTTCACTGACTGCAAATCGATGTAGACTCTGCCAGCGGACGTAAGCCGTTGCCATAGCTTTGGCGAGACCCGGAGAACGGCGTGGCATTCCAGAGGATTCCTCGCCCTCCTGCGGTATCTCACCTCCACTTTGGCCTCGTCCGCCGACAATGCCTCCATCAATTCCTTGTTTTGGCGGTGCAGAGCAGCTTCAATGTCCTCGTCTGAGTTGTAGGCCAGCAAGTTTTTAAGGACGACAAGGGGGCGCTTGTTGGTGGCCTGCTCCACCTTTAGCCGCGTACTGCCGCAAAGCTGGGCCTCGACTTTGCGAAGCTCCTCCTCGCTGGCGCAGCTAATTACCACCCTGCCGTCCCTGACCTTTCGCACCCTTTCGATGCGAACACCACTCTGCCTCGCCTTAACAGCTTCTTTTATATGTTCTATCGTTTGTGAACTGGTTTCGAGTTCATCGGATGGTGAGATTATTAACGAATGCATTTGTTTTAATTTAATTGGAGACCGCGCCAGGGCTTGCGCATATGTCGGGGCGTCCTCCTTGAGATTTGTTAGTTGCCCTTTAATGTCGGCGGCTAGTTCCTTAAGCTCTTGGAATTGGGGATGGCCCGTTTGCCCTTCGCCACTTGGCACTATTGGAGCGTTTTCAACTGCCGCTTGCAGGGTCTCCATGGCAATCTTATGCTCCCCCAGAGCCTTCTCGTGCCCCTTCAAACTCTTCATTACCACCTCGCACACTCTTTCCATTCTCTCCACAATCTCGTCTTTCTCTCTCTCTGTTTTCCTTGCTTCCTTCGTTTTTCCATCCTCCATAACTGGTTTTATCTTCCTAAAGGTTTCATTTTCTTTCCTCAATCTTTCGACTTCTTTCAGCAAGTCCGTCCTTTCTCTTTCCATTTCTTCGTTCACTCCCCTCAATCTCTTATTCTCTTTGTTTAGTCCCTCAATCTCTCTTTCAGACTCCCCCAGTAGGCAATGCGTGCGGTCTGTTGACACGAGTATGTTCCTTTTCAGATCAGAACGCAGGTTCCTTGAAACCGCCATGGACCCGTTCACGATTCGGACATGGAGAGCGCTCTCCTCCATCCGGCCGTCGAACGGGCCCCTGGCTCGCGCCAACAGCTCCGTCACTGGGTCCACCGGGGGGGCCTGCCCTTCCAGTTTACCGCGCTTACTTGTCGCGGCCTTAGACCCGAGTGTTCGCGGGGCCACCGTGGACGCAGCAGGTGGCGTAACCGCAGCCCTCGGGTCCAACGCCGCCACCCTCTCACCTACACTCACTCTTCCTTCTCTCGAGTGCCCTGGGAGCTCCATATCCCTACTTTCGAGGTCTACCGTGATGTTTAAATTTTTTGGAGGGGTGCGCTTTATTCTTGGGGGAGGTGGGGTCCTTCGCGGGATCATTTTGTCCAGATGTAAAGGGTCTGGGTCAAATTGTATAATCAGTTAATTTGTCCTATGTGTATATTAGATAAATAAATTTAATGATGATGAAAACTCTATGTGTATTTAGCTTAGTATGCTGACAAACAATTATTATTGTTTATATATTAAAATAGAATATATATTAAAAAGTGTATATATAGTTTATATTATAGTATTATAATACATGAATATTAAATTAGTACATATAGTATAGTATGTGTATTTATCTTAGTATGCTGACAAACAATTATTAAAATAGAATATATATTAAAAAGTGTATATATAGTTTATATTATAGTATTATAATACATAAATATTAAATTAGTACGTATAGTATAGTGTATAAATTAGTAATAGTATATAAATTGTGGTGTCGCAATTTAATATGTGTATATATATTTATGTAGTTTGATAGTTGATACTATATTGATTCAGTGTTTATGAAATTAAAATAGATAAGGTGTGTTAGTTTAGCTTGTATACTGAATAAAGTGTTTATATAGTTTTATTATACTTATGAATATGTGTATTTTGTTTAGCATTTAAGTATGTACTATATAATTTATGATTTACCAATGTTCTGTGTATGTATATATATTGATAAGATAGGATAGATAAAGTTCTGTGGACAACTATATGTTAAATAGTCTATAATTTACTATATAATGTATATATTTTGTCAATGTTAATGCTTTACCATTTAATATGTATTGTATAGTTTATAATTCACCAGTGTGCTGTATATATATTGATAAAATAAGATAGATAAGGTTCTGTGGATAACTATGTATTAGATGGTCTATAATTTGCTTATATAATGTATATGTTTTGTCAGTATCAGTGCTTTAATATTTAAATATGTATTGTATAGTTTATAATTTTACCAATGTGTTGTATATATATATTGATAAGATAATAGATAAGGTTCTGTGGACAACTGTATGTCAATTAGTCTATAATTCAATTATATGTTGTATATATTTTGTCAATGTTAATGCTTTACTATTTAATATGTATTGTATAGTTTATAGTTTACCAGTGTGCTGTATATATATTGATAAGATAAGATAGATAAGGTTCTGTGGATAACTATATATTAAATGGTCTATAATTTACTTATATAATGTATATGTTTTGTCAGTATTAGTGCTTTAATATTTAAATATGTATTGTATAGTTTATAATTTTACCAATGTGTTGTATATATATATTGATAAGATAATATAATAGAGAATAAGATAATAGATAAGGTTCTGTGGACAACTGTATGTCAATTAGTCTATAATTCAATTATATGTTGTATATATTTTGTCAGTATTGTTGCTGATAGGTACAATGTGAGTGTTGGTGTAAAAGGCCAAGACACTTGTCGGTTATTTTGTGTTTATTATACACTGTTATACTGTTACATTTAGGTTAAATTAGTAATATATTTGTCAGAGTTTTATCTGTATTTAGACACCAATATTAGTCAGTATATAACTAATTTAGAGTCAAGATTAACATGCCCAATAAGGCTGGTCTGTTGTAAATAGTTTTAGATAATGGTATATTATCCTGTTAGTGGTCATGAACAACAAATATGTTTCACTTTTATGTTTAGGCTAATTTAAACCTATGATATAACCTTAAAATAAAGCAACAGTCACAATAGAAACAAATAGTGTGTTAAGTAGTTTCCTATTTACCTATATAATGTTTATAATTTGTTAAAACTGTTGTCTGAATGGTGTGAGTGTTGGTGTAAAGAGCCAAACACTTTGTCAACTTGTATGTCAGTTTATGTATAGAGTTGTAGTTGCCAACAGGCTACAGTCTTACAGCAAATCAAGTAGAGTTTCTGTAATCTTATATTTTGTTTACATTAAACATAACCTCTGATATGATATAAGTCAAGTTTTGTTTCAATTTGTTACACTATAGTCAAATGTATATATTGTACATTAGATGTTAACTATAGTAAGATAAATTAGGTCGCAGATTGTTTGTTCACTGCCCAATAAGGGTTCATCAACTGTGAGATCAAGTCAATAAAGATTAGGACGTTTTGTGTGTTGCTAATCGACTTTCACAGGGGCGCGGAAGTTGGGTTCGGTTATGTCTTAATATTACTTGCAGGTGATACAGTTGCTATGCAGTTTTTGTAGGCGCCAGGTAATTTACAAATGTATGGAAATTGAAAGTTACTATTTCTTTAAATTTGGGAGTTATTTCTAATGAAAAATGTCAAAAAAGTGTGTGTCTAGACTACTTGCTATTAGGTACCAAATATCTCTGCCCACGGTGCGTTCTAAGGCACCGAACTCAAAAACTGAATAAACCTCTGAATAAAAATTTAGATTTAAAGTTTTTGGGGGATTCTTTCGAATCTCTCCAGCCAGATTTTTCCAAAAATATGCTATGATTATAATGAATATGATTAAAGCCAAAAAATTAAAATAAAGAAAAATTTCGAAATTTTTGTCAATTGGTGGACGCGAACCTCGGTCTCTCCAAGGACCCGCCCACTTTTATGCTTCACGCCTAGTCCCGTACGGGGTAGACAGAAGATCTATTTACAAATGAAATGAAATTAAATTAAATTGAAATTAAATGAAATCAGGTTGTGAAGTTAAATATTTGTATATTAGTTATACAAGTATCTTGGAATGAATGTTTGCGCGCTGTTGCTGCTCACTATCCCAACAGGATAGGCAGTGAAATATGCCAACTGTATTTTTAGGTGATAATACATAAGAGAACTAGATTTCTTAAAAATAGCTTAGAGTACAGCCCCAACTTTAAACCCGGTCTCTACGGGGTTATGCAGGAAGGTAAATAAAAATAAAAATAAAAATAAAAATGTTCTTAAAATCTAAAATAATTAATTCTGCGTCACACTTTGTCCTTTACCCTATTCAAATGGGTTGGCAAAAGGGCATAAAAATACCATCTTAAAATTAAAAATAATTAATACTACGTCACACTTTGTCCTTTACCCTATTCAAATATATGTATATGTCAAAAAGTTCCACCTGCCTACCTCCCTCAGTTTAGCAAGCGTAATTTTTCGTTTTATAACTTTGGTCTTATAAAGTGCAATGGAATGCGGTGACCGCGCCGCTCGCCGCTCGACCAAACGACAACTTTAACGCGAGTTCACCGCCGAGTTTGAGTTTTGGAAAAACTCGTGTAGGCCTTTTCACTTAACACTTTTTGGGTGGAAAATTATCAATTTAGGCAGCTGAATGATTGCACTATCTAGTCTATATAAAAGTTTAGTTAAAAAAGTTGAATACAACCACTTAATACTTAAGACAAAAGTTTTCCTATTATGATTTCGACCGCAAATAAAGAGGAAAATGGGTCCAAAACGAAAACTATAGGTAGAAAAGTCACGGAAAACCTAGTAGGGGTAGACGAAGTGTTCAGCTATCTACTAAGATGTCTTTAGGGGTGGTCCAACCCCTTATACACTATGAAAAAACACTAATTAAAATTTAAATAAAATGTTCACCGCCGAGTTTGAGTTTTGG
>LR990111.1:25763750-25801250 GCA_905147225.2 Euproctis similis
ACATATTTTTAAGGTGTTATACAGTTACAATAGCTATTCTACAAGATCTTTTGAGTTTACTTGAGTTAGCCTATATTTATCAATTTTTCAGCTCCGTGAACACAGTTAATTTAACATTAAATTCTTAATACTAGGTAGTTTATTTATTCATTTATTTTATAAATAGTGTTGAATCCAGTTTTATTTCAGTGTGTTATACTTTGCTAGTTTTGTATTTTATGTGCAGTGTCAGTGTGAATTGTTGTATTATTTGACGTCGGTGTATATCCATATCTATATTTTGTACTTTCGTTTCATTCAATTTATGTTGTTTGCGTATATTTAAAATATATGCTCCAACATAGGTGTTTAGCAGCTTATGGTGTTAGGGTCGCCTTTCTATTTTTTTAGGATTATAGTTTCAATGATTTATTGTCAAATGTTGCCATTTCTAGTAACAAATAGCTTACATTTGCACTCAGTAGGTTTTGTGGGAAACACTGGCCCCTCAGCAGTAGGCCACTGAGGATCTCGCCAGTGCATCCCACTTTTTCCTAACTGGGCATGCGTCACTGAATGCCGTATGGTTTGAGTGCGTCAGCCCCACCCTTGCGCAGTTTTTGCACGAGGGCTCCTGGCCTTCGAGCAGTTGCGTGCACTCCGACTTCAGATGCGGACCACCGCAAAAGTTGCAGAGGTCCACAGCCTCCGTACAGAGCTTCCGCCCGTGCCCGAAGCCCAGGCACCTCGTGCACTGCACCAGGGGAGACTGGTCCTGCACCTTCACTGATTGTAAGTCAATGTAGACTCTGCCAGCGGACGTGAGCCGTTGCCATAGCTTTGGCGAGACCCGGAGAACGGCGTGGCATTCCAGAGGGTTCCTCGCCCTCCTACGGTATCTCACCTCCACTTTGGCTTCGTCCGCCGACAGTGCCCTCATCAACTCCTGATTCTGATGGTGCAGAGCGGCTACAATGTCCTCATCGGTGTTATAAGCCAGCAAGTTTTTAAGGACGACAAGGGGGCGCTTGTTGGTGGCCTGCTCCACCTTTAGCCGTTTGTTGCCGCAAAGCTGAGCCTCGACTTTGCGAAGCTCCTCCTCGCTGACGCAACCAATGACCACCCGGCCGTCCCTGACCTTTCGCACCCTGTCGATGCGAACGCCGCTCTGCCTCGCCTTAACAGATTCTTTAATGTGCTCTATAGTTTGAGAGCTGGTCTCAAGTTCGTCAGTTGGTGAAATGATTAACGAGTGCATTGGTTTTACTGTTATTGGGGACCGCGCCAAGGCTTGCGCATATGTCGGTGCGTCCTCCTTGAAGTTTGTCAGTTGCCCCTTAATGTCAGCCGCTAATTCCTTGAGCTCTTGAAAGCCCATTTGCCCTTCGCCACTTGGCACTACAGGTGCGTTTTCAACCGCCACCTGCAATGCTTTCATGGCCATTTGGTGCTCCCCCAAGGCCTTCTCATGTCCTTTCAGACTGTTCATTACCGCCTCGCATACTCCTTCCATTCTTTCCACCATTTTGTCTTTCTTTCTCTCTGTCTCTTTCATGCCGTCCTCTACCGTACCTGACTTTAATTTGGTTAGGTTAGGTTAGGTTAGGTTAGGTTAGGTTAGGTTAGGTTAGGTTAGGTTAGGTTAGGTTAGGTTAGGTTAGGTTAGGTTAGGTTAGGTTAGGTTAGGTTAGGTTAGGTTAGGTTAGGTTAGGTTAGGTTAGGTTAGGTTAGGTTAGGTTAGGTTAGGTTAGGTTAGGTTAGGTTAGGTTAGGTTAGGTTAGGTTAGGTTAGGTTAGGTTAGGTTAGGTTAGGTTAGGTTAGGTTAGGTTAGGTTAGGTTAGGTTAGGTTAGGTTAGGTTAGGTTAGGTTAGGTTAGGTTAGGTTAGGTTAGGTTAGGTTAGGTTAGGTTAGGTTAGGTTAGGTTAGGTTAGGTTAGGTTAGGTTAGGTTAGGTTAGGTTAGGTTAGGTTAGGTTAGGTTAGGTTAGGTTAGGTTAGGTTAGGTTAGGTTAGGTTAGGTTAGGTTAGGTTAGGTTAGGTTAGGTTAGGTTAGGTTAGGTTAGGTTAGGTTAGGTTAGGTTAGGTTAGGTTAGGTTAGGTTAGGTTAGGTTAGGTTAGGTTAGGTTAGGTTAGGTTAGGTTAGGTTAGGTTAGGTTAGGTTAGGTTAGGTTAGGTTAGGTTAGGTTAGGTTAGGTTAGGTTAGGTTAGGTTAGGTTAGGTTAGGTTAGGTTAGGTTAGGTTAGGTTAGGTTAGGTTAGGTTAGGTTAGGTTAGGTTAGGTTAGGTTAGGTTAGGTTAGGTTAGGTTAGGTTAGGTTAGGTTAGGTTAGGTTAGGTTAGGTTAGGTTAGGTTAGGTTAGGTTAGGTTTTTTTTTTTTTTTTTTTTTTTTTTTTTTTTTATGTCCGGGCGCTGTGGCCCGGCCCGCGAATCACTCCTAACATAATTAGGACCCTTGTTTAGGTTCTTTACATTTGCAGGGAATTGAGTTTTTCATTAGGGCGTTCGCCCTTGCCGACTTTATTCTTTAAAAAAAACATCATCTTATCAGTAAACATTTCTATCACTAGTCATTACATATCTGTCAGTATTTATTTTCAATTATCGACATTTGTTAAAATTATTAATTTTTATTTCAATCTTACATATTTTCTTATTACTATACATTTCCATCATTACAACATTGTCTTATCAATATACATTTCTATCTCTAGTTATTACATATCTATCAGCATCTATTTTAACTATCCACATTTGTTAAAATTATTAATTTTCATTACAATCTTACATATTTTCTTATTACTATACATTTCCCTCACAAATTTTACCTATTCATTAACATTTTCTTACAATTACAGTATTATCATTTTGTCTTGTGTCATTCTTATACATTTTCGTATTATTTATCTTATTATATTCAAAAAAAAATTTTGATTATAGACTATATAAACGTTTGTGGTACTTCTATTTGTTTTTATTTATTATGGCCTGCGCTACATTTTTGCAGTACATAAGGAATTCACTTCTGATTTCTCTATTTTCTATTATTTTCTTTAGGTTTCCCATCTTTATGTCCATGTTTATTTTGCTCTCCGTGTCATATCTCTCCCTCCCGAAGATAGGACAGTCAAGTATTAAGTGCAGGATTGACTCGTCACTGACCGAGTCGCAGGCGCACGACGGGTCCTCCTTGCACTTGAACCGAGTCAAGTACGCGGAGAACCCCCCATGCCCGGTAAGCACCTGGGTCAGTAACGAGTCAATCCGCAACGCCCTAACGGTTTTGAATGCCAGGGTGGCATCGGGGAAAAAGACTTTTGTGACACTTGCGGTCAAGCCCCCCTGGTATCTCCGGTTCCATTCGCCAAGCGTATCCTGACGGATGAGTCGCTTGACGAAGGAAACCGGAAACTTGTCGTAGACAGGTTTGGTCTTGACCGCAAGTGCCGCCGCCTTCGCCAACTCGTCCGCCCTTTCATTGCCCGGAATACCTACGTGGGCTTTGACCCAGTAAAGTTTGATTTTGCCCGGTTTTCGGTCTAGGTGCCACCTAGCCCTAGCTGCCAGTGGATGGGGGGCGTCGTCATTAACGACGGTCTCGAGCGCGGAGCGACTGTCACTGATGATCGCGTATCCCTCGCCCGCGCCCTTGGCCGCCATCTCTGCCGCCTTGCATATGGCCAGCAGTTCGGCCTGGTAGACAGTGCAGTAATCCGACAGCTTTAGCTTGAGGGACTTCGTCTCGGCTCCGTCTACCCAAACGGATAGCGAAGCTCCGACCTTACCCTCAAGCTTGCTGCCGTCGGTGTAGATGTGTACTGCACTATCCACCATGTCGGCCACCTGGTCCTCAGACTCAAGCCTCAGGAACTGCCGGCCGATATGCGCGGCAGGATGAGGCCTTTCGGCGAACCGACACGGTCTCTCCATCTCCCTGTCTGCCAGCTCCGGCCGCGGCACCCCCCTCTTCGCCAGATAAAGGGAAGCATTTTCCCTTATCCTTGCGTCGAGGGGTAGTACCCCGGCCAGAACCAGCGCAGCGTTCAGAGACACCGTGCGATACGCCTTGCAGAGCTTTTGGGCGAAGGACCGCTGAACAGCGTCCAACCGTCTCCTCACCCCGAGTTTGCTGGTGGCAGGGGCCCATGCGCCGGCCGCGTAGCAGACTATGGGTTCCACAGTGGCCACATAAATGGTCCGGACGATCTCCGGATGGAGGCCCCAGCTAACTCTGGCGGCTTTGGACAGCTGCTTATAGACGCCCAATGCCTTCTCGCACACATGCGCGGTGTGGGCATTGAACGTCAGCTTGCTGTCGATGATAAGCCCCAAGAGTTTAATCTCCTTAGCCGCTGCAATGTCGACCCCGCCCATGCTGAGATGTGGGACGTCGTACTTCAGCTTATTGGTGAGCACCATCATATTAGTTTTATGTGGTGCAAACCTCAGCTTGTTTCGGACGCCCCAATCCCGAACATATTCGAGGGCGGCATTGCCGCGGCTCTGGATCTCCGCCGCTGTGTCCCCGGAGAAGACGAGCACCACATCATCGGCGAAAGCCTGGCAGTACTCGCCCATCTCCGTGAGACCTTTCAGCAGCGGGTCCAGTAGGAGATTCCAAAGAATGGGGCCCCCAATAGAACCCTGTATGCAGCCCCTGCTTGTGCCCTTCGTGTGCTCGCAGCCGGCGTACAGGACCCTAACCTTCCGATGGCGGAGGTAATCGGCCAGCAGGCCACCCAGCCTTCCCGGACACTGTTCCTCCGCCAGCCTAAGCTTTATGGCAGGCCACCAAGCGCTATCGAAGGCGCCCTCTATGTCAAGAGACACCATGGTGATTAGTCTCCTCTTCACGAGGAGACCTCTCACATGGGCCAACAAGTCACAAAGGGCGTCCTCAGTACTGCGCTGGGGCATAAAGCCGTACTGGCGGGGGCTCAGGCGGGGAACCAGGTGGTGCATCAGCCTTTTGACCACCATCTTTTCCAGAATTTTCCCCATCACTGGCAGCAGGCCTATGGGTCTGTAGGACTTGGCGGTGTTGTAGTCCACTTTGCCGGGCTTCCGTAACACGACAACAGTGGCCACCTTCCAATCCCCAGGAAAGCACCCGAGTCTGAGGCATCGGTTATACACCTGAAGAAAGAGGTCCTGGTCCTCCATGACGACACGGGCGCAGATGTCAGCTGTGAAGCCGTCTGCACCCGGAGCCTTTTTTGGATTAAAGCTCATCACCGCCGATCTCAGCTCCGCGGGGGTGAACTCCGGTTCCTGGTCGCTGATCAGGTACCCCATGTTCTCCGCTAGGAGTCTCGACCGACGATGATGCTCATTGTCATCCTCGCCCGTGTCGTCAGGGAAGAAAACCTCGGCCAGGTGGGCAACCGACGCCTCAGGGCCCAATTCCGCTCCGTTTTTATGTAGGGGCAGATCTTCCTCCTTTTTCCTCGTATTGCGAATCACTCGATAAATTCCCTCCCATACCCCCTCCTTGCTCTGCTTTTTGCAGAACTCTTTCCAACTTTCCACTTGTGCTTTTTTCGCATTTATTTCATATTCTTCTTTTGCCCTCAGGTACTCTTCAACGACAGCCTGCCTTCTGCTAGGGCGCGCGCAACGGATCCTGTTCTTTCTGGTTACGACAGCCCTCCTCATCGTCTCCAACTCCTGCGACCACCACGGAACCGTGAGTTTTTCTGATTTTTTAAGTTTTTGTAGGCTATTTTCGCATGTTAAGGTTATAATGTTATTTATGTTGGTTACTAATTGGTTAAGTTCATTTTTACTGTTTATGTTTTGGATTGCATTTATGTTTATATTGTTTTCTATTTTTAATTGGTTTAGTTTCCCATGAAACTCTTCCCAATTCGCTTTTTTAGTGTTGTATATTCTTGTTGTTCTATTTATTGATAAACTACGTGATTTTTTAATATTAATTTTGAATACGATTCCGTTGTGGTCGGAGGAGGTTAAGCCAGTGTCTACAGCCCAGTCGTCAATCAGATCGAACAGGTCACCGCCACACGCAGTCACGTCGACGAAGCTAGTTATTCGACGACCGCCTCTTATTGTGTCGAAGGTGGGAGTGCTGCCGTTGTTGAGCACCTGAAGGCCCAATTCGTCTAGGGCACCCATAAATAGTTCACCCCTTTCATCAAGGATGCTACTGCCCCACCATAAGTTTTTGGCGTTGGCGTCGCCGCCAATCACCATTCTCGCCGTGCCAAGCTGTCTCGCCACCCTGCAGACATGCTCGAGGTAAGGGGCGATGGGCTGGTCAGGCTCGAAGTAATACGAGACGGCGATGATCTCCCAGGCGCTAGTCCGCAACTTCACCACCACCACGTTGTTGGTGGTGAGATGGGTGCACTGCGAGGCAGCAATGTCGGGGTCATACACCGCGATCGCCGCCTTCACAGTACCCCCATCGCGGCGCGCACTCTGGAAGACCCTCGCCGACCCGTACGCCTTCATAGCCTTGATACCCCCCACATATGGTTCTTGCAGCAGTGCGAAGGCCGCCTTACGTTTGTTGGCCTCGAGCATTATCTCCAGGGTCGCGAGTTCCTTGCGCTGGAGGTTAGCTTGGAGGACGAGGTACCCCTTCGTGCACGGCCCTTGTGACCCATCCGGGACGCCCTCAGCAGTACGCCGTCGTGGCTCTCGCTAAGGCGTCCCATTTGCGTCGGACTGGGCAGTCACTGCTGTACACTGTATGGTTAGTATCAGCGTACTTTGCCTGTCTGCAGTTTCTGCAACAAGGCGGTTTGTTTGCCGCTATCTCACTACAGTCTGGCCTTTTATGTTTGCCTCCGCAGTAGTTACACAGATCATCAATCTCTGTGCATGTCCTTCGTCCATGCCCAAAAGATAGGCACTTTGTGCACTGGACGAGCGGGCTCCAATCTTCAGCTCTTATCTGCTGGATGTCTATGTAGAGCCTGCCGGCCGAGGTGAGCCTCTGCCAAAGTTTCGGTGCGGTACGGAGGACCACGTGGCACTCCAGGGTGTTTCGTGCTCTCCTCCTGTATCTCACCTCGGCAGTGGCCTCCTCGGCCGTCAGACCCTCCAAGAGATGTTTATTCTGACGCTTCAGGGCCATCAGAATGTCTTCGTCCCTATTGTAGGCCAGCACGTTACGTAGGATCACAAGTGGATCCCTGTTCCGCGCCGGCTCCACTCTAAGGCCCGAAGCTGCCCTAATTCGGTCAGTCGCCTTTTTCAGCTCATGCTGGGATGGGCAACTGACGACCACCTTTGCGTCCCGAGCTTTCCGCACTCTCTTGATTTGGAGCCCGCCATCCCTTGCATTCAGCGCTTCCCTTATCTTTTCTACTACTTTATCGCCGGTTTCAGTTTCGGTTTCAGACGTCACGATAACGGAGCAATTGGGGCTTTGGTCCATTCGAGTCCAGGGTCTTGACAGAGCCTCCGCATATGTGGTGGTACCCTTATTAAGTTCGGAGAGCTGACCTTTAAGTTCCGTGGCCACCTCTTTAAGTTCTCTGAATTCAGTGACCCCAACCCCGCCACCGCGACGCCCATCACCGTCCGACCCGACAGGCGCACTCTCCACGGCTTTCTCTACGGTTTTCATGATAACCGTTTGCTCCTTTATGTCTTTTCCTATGCTCTCAGTCATCTCGTACACCTTTTGCACCATCTTCAGTAGCCCGTCTGTTCCGCTATCTGTCTTTTTCTTCTCGTTCGTCTCTCTTTCTGTCACTCCTGATAATCTGACTTCACTGTAATTTTTCCTCTCTTGCTCCCTCTCCTTCTCAGACTCCCTCACCAGACCCACCAACCGTTCCATAGCAGAGACCACGCATTTTTTAACATCAACGCGCAGGTTTCTGTTGGAGGCCATTGTCGCATTCACCAACTGACGCAAGGCAGCAGCCTCTGCGTTTCTGTCACTGAATGGGCCACTAGCCCCCACCAGCGGTTCAGTCGGCGGGTCCAGCCCTGAGGTCTTATCGGTCTCTCCTCTTCTCCCCTTTTTATCCCCGGCAACCTTGGGCACAGAGGACCGCGATGTGGTGTTTGTTGCCGCAGGTGGTGTTGTTGCGGCTCTCGGGTCCAACGCCGCCACCCTCTCACCCACACTTACTCTTCTACTACTGTCGTGCTTTGGCATGTCTGGGCTATTTGTGTGGGGTGCAGCTATATCAACCGTTTGGTTTAGGTTGATTTTGGGAGGCGTTCTTTTAATTTTTGATGGAGGTGGAGTCCTTCGTGGGATCATTGTCGCGGATGTACAGAGCCTACGTCGGGTAAACAATACCTAATATTCAGTCCAACGGAGAGGAGATAATCAACGACAGCGGCAAGTATGTCAAGTTAGAGAATATAGTGTGTTTAAGAGATAGAGAAATCAGTTATTCTTAGTTCTGGGGTGTAAAGCCCACAGATGTCAGTTTTAAAATTTTAGCTGTGGGTGTATACGGCCCGACAGTAGTCAAATATACAAGGTTAAAATCAAATATTATGTTTAAAATTAGTAAAAGATAGTCAATAACTTAGTCAATATAATTGTACTGTGGGTGTAAGAGGCCCATACAGTAGTCAGTATACAATAAATTCAATATTAATAATAATTATTAATAAAATTCAAATTTCGGACAACACAGACATATAACTTTGGTCAAAAATACTTTCTATTACAGGGAGGCGGCCCCCGGTGCACTGTAACAGGCGACCGGACTCGATACGAGTGAGAAAGGTAAGGAAATTTGGGTTTATAAATTTAATATCTAATTTTGTGTGCCGGTCTGAGGTGGCACAAGATGGTCAATTGTCAGGACAATTACCAATTGTTACCACCTATCAACCAGCAAAAATTCCGAAAAAATAAATAAAATAGAAAAATTTTGGGGAGGGGGAGTGGGGGGGATAGGGTCCAAAAGGATCCCAAAGGATGCTCTGGAGCGTGCCTAGTGCCCCAGAGAAAACCGCGTCCCTGTAGCCTTAATAATAAGGGAGCTATGGCCGTTTCAAACTTTCCAAGATGGCCGCCGCTTTTTGTTAACCCTCGGATATCTCGGGATCTACAAGTCGCAGAGTAGTCGAGTTTGGACTCCCCTGGTTCGGAATCGTGTGCTTTACACAAATCTGGTGGAAACTAAGGTCCAAAAAATTTTTACCCCCAAACTTGAAAAAATTAGACGCACTCGATTCCGAAGGGCCCACCCTGCTTACCAGTGGAAACCGCACCGCTCTACGACGAATATCTCCAGAGATATGACCCCTTGAAAATTTTCAAGATGGCCGCCACTCCAACTTTAACCTAGAATATCTCAGGCCCCAGTGGTCGCAGACTGGTCGTGTTTGGTCTCTCCTAAAAGTACTCGGTCTTGTCTGTCTGTCTGTGTCAAAATTTAGGCCGAAAATGTTGACAGCCCCAATTTGGAAAAAACCCCTGGGATAAGGTAGAATTGTATCCCCTATTATCCCCAGAGAAAACCGCAACGCCCTACGACCAATAACACCGGAGATATTCACTGCCAAAAATTTGGGTAAAAATACCAAGATGGCCGCCGGTCGCGTGAATTACGCCTATCTCAGCCGCCACTGGTGCTAGAATACCCAAGTTTGGGTTCTAAAGAAAGGTCTAGGTGTATACAATAATAATATAAAATCGGAATTAAAGATTAATTAATAATAAATGAATAAATCGAAAAAATTTGATAAATAAAAAAGTATAAGTGCTAAAAATAAGGTAGACCTCTCTAAAATTGTGTAAAATCTTACTCTAACTACTGAATCTAATATCACAGAACAAAATGTTTAAATCTAAAAAGTTATTCATAAAATAAATTTTTGGCAGTTTTTCCTTAATATCTAAAAAAGTATTGGCCTTAAAATTATTGTGCTCAGATATCCAGCTTCGCCTCGTTAGCGCGCAACAGGAACAGTAGAAAAAAGCATATGTCGTCGATCGTTTTGACGAGATATTTCGTGTCAAAATTTCGGCACTTTTTAATTTTTATCTCGTCGACTATAGTCGCGAAAAATATTTTCAAAGCGGAAAATATATGTACTCACTGAGCACTATAGGCAGTATTTTTTCCAGCTTCCAGGTCCAGCTCCTTCACCGACCTCGTGGTTTTGGCGAAAAGATGCTAAGGCCCCTCCTACTTCAGGGCCTTGTCCTTTCGCGACGTGTGATGTGTCAAAAGGTGGGGGCAAACTAGCCCCACACAACGGTGATTTTTGCAAGTTGGTCGCACTTCACCACGAAAAGTTATAAGCGAAAAACTGAGTTTAAAATCCAAAAACAACCTCAAAATTAGAGGTTTTTCGGTTCTCCTACTTCAGGCACAACACTAAATTTCACTTCAAAGCTATCACTATGTGCGGCCCACTGAGGCGCAACTTTTGGTGTATAGCACAAGGTTGTAGCACTCGTAAAACTGGTGTTAGGAATTTTTGAAGTACGGAGCGACGTGGAAACGTGGTGTTTCGGGTGGCTGTCGGGCCAATACTGGTTAGGTTAGGTTAGGTTAGGTTAGGTTAGGTTAGGTTAGGTTAGGTTAGGTTAGGTTAGGTTAGGTTAGGTTAGGTTAGGTTAGGTTAGGTTAGGTTAGGTTAGGTTAGGTTAGGTTAGGTTAGGTTAGGTTAGGTTAGGTTAGGTTAGGTTAGGTTAGGTTAGGTTAGGTTAGGTTAGGTTAGGTTAGGTTAGGTTAGGTTAGGTTAGGTTAGGTTAGGTTAGGTTAGGTTAGGTTAGGTTAGGTTAGGTTAGGTTAGGTTAGGTTAGGTTAGGTTAGGTTAGGTTAGGTTAGGTTAGGTTAGGTTAGGTTAGGTTAGGTTAGGTTAGGTTAGGTTAGGTTAGGTTAGGTTAGGTTAGGTTAGGTTAGGTTAGGTTAGGTTAGGTTAGGTTAGGTTAGGTTAGGTTAGGTTAGGTTAGGTTAGGTTAGGTTAGGTTAGGTTAGGTTAGGTTAGGTTAGGTTAGGTTAGGTTAGGTTAGGTTAGGTTAGGTTAGGTTAGGTTAGGTTAGGTTAGGTTAGGTTAGGTTAGGTTAGGTTAGGTTAGGTTAGGTTAGGTTAGGTTAGGTTAGGTTAGGTTAGGTTAGGTTAGGTTAGGTTAGGTTAGGTTAGGTTAGGTTAGGTTAGGTTAGGTTAGGTTAGGTTAGGTTAGGTTAGGTTAGGTTAGGTTAGGTTAGGTTAGGTTAGGTTAGGTTAGGTTAGGTTAGGTTAGGTTAGGTTAGGTTAGGTTAGGTTAGGTTAGGTTAGGTTAGGTTAGGTTAGGTTAGGTTAGGTTAGGTTAGGTTAGGTTAGGTTAGGTTAGGTTAGGTTAGGTTAGGCTAGGTTAGGTTAGGTTAGGTTAGGTTAGGTTAGGTTAGGTTAGGTTAGGTTAGGTTAGGTTAGGTTAGGTTAGGTTAGGTTAGGTTAGGTTAGGTTAGGTTAGGTTAGGTTAGGTTAGGTTAGGTTAGGTTAGGTTAGGTTAGGTTAGGTTAGGTTAGGTTAGGTTAGGTTAGGTTAGGTTAGGTTAGGTTAGGTTAGGTTAGGTTAGGTTAGGTTAGGTTAGGTTAGGTTAGGTTAGGTTAGGTTAGGTTAGGTTAGGTTAGGTTAGGTTAGGTTAGGTTAGGTTAGGTTAGGTTAGGTTAGGTTAGGTTAGGTTAGGTTAGGTTAGGTTAGGTTAGGTTAGGTTAGGTTAGGTTAGGTTAGGTTAGGTTAGGTTAGGTTAGGTTAGGTTAGGTTAGGTTAGGTTAGGTTAGGTTAGGTTAGGTTAGGTTAGGTTAGGTTAGGTTAGGTTAGGTTAGGTTAGGTTAGGTTAGGTTAGGTTAGGTTAGGTTAGGTTAGGTTAGGTTAGGTTAGGTTAGGTTAGGTTAGGTTAGGTTAGGTTAGGTTAGGTTAGGTTAGGTTAGGTTAGGTTAGGTTAGGTTAGGTTAGGTTAGGTTAGGTTAGGTTAGGTTAGGTTAGGTTAGGTTAGGTTAGGTTAGGTTAGGTTAGGTTAGGTTAGGTTAGGTTAGGTTAGGTTAGGTTAGGTTAGGTTAGGTTAGGTTAGGTTAGGTTAGGTTAGGTTAGGTTAGGTTAGGTTAGGTTAGGTTAGGTTAGGTTAGGTTAGGTTAGGTTAGGTTAGGTTAGGTTAGGTTAGGTTAGGTTAGGTTAGGTTAGGTTAGGTTAGGTTAGGTTAGGTTAGGTTAGGTTAGGTTAGGTTAGGTTAGGTTAGGTTAGGTTAGGTTAGGTTAGGTTAGGTTAGGTTAGGTTAGGTTAGGTTAGGTTAGGTTAGGTTAGGTTAGGTTAGGTTAGGTTAGGTTAGGTTAGGTTAGGTTAGGTTAGGTTAGGTTAGGTTAGGTTAGGTTAGGTTAGGTTAGGTTAGGTTAGGTTAGGTTAGGTTAGGTTAGGTTAGGTTAGGTTAGGTTAGGTTAGGTTAGGTTAGGTTAGGTTAGGTTAGGTTAGGTTAGGTTAGGTTAGGTTAGGTTAGGTTAGGTTAGGTTAGGTTAGGTTAGGTTAGGTTAGGTTAGGTTAGGTTAGGTTAGGTTAGGTTAGGTTAGGTTAGGTTAGGTTAGGTTAGGTTAGGTTAGGTTAGGTTAGGTTAGGTTAGGTTAGGTTAGGTTAGGTTAGGTTAGGTTAGGTTAGGTTAGGTTAGGTTAGGTTAGGTTAGGTTAGGTTAGGTTAGGTTAGGTTAGGTTAGGTTAGGTTAGGTTAGGTTAGGTTAGGTTAGGTTAGGTTAGGTTAGGTTAGGTTAGGTTAGGTTAGGTTAGGTTAGGTTAGGTTAGGTTAGGTTAGGTTAGGTTAGGTTAGGTTAGGTTAGGTTAGGTTAGGTTAGGTTAGGTTAGGTTAGGTTAGGTTAGGTTAGGTTAGGTTAGGTTTTTTTTTTTTTTTTTTTTTTTTTTTTTTTTTTTTTTGTCCGGACGCTAAGGCCCGGCCCGCGAATTTTCCTCCGCCATAAGCGGAGACCTTGTTTAGGGGGTAATAAGTTTTTCAGGGTCGAGGTTTTTTAATTTGATACAAACTTTCCATATAGCTATACATTTTTAGTTTACATTCTTAGCCCATCTTACATTTCTTTGTACTTATATTCTATAGGTTCTTATTCCACCACTACTCTTACCATATTAAATATTCTTAAGGTAGTCTACAATTATTATAACTATTTTACAAACTATAAGTTTACTTAATTTTAGCTTACATTTATTTGTTTTACAGCTCTACGAACACAGTTCATTCTTGACATTGAGTTCTTCTTAATACTAATAAGTTTATTAATGTTTAAGTTTATTTGTTTTATGTGTTGGTGTATCCAGTATTTGGAGTGTCAGTATGGCTTTGTTGTCGTCAATGTATATCCATATCCATTTATATTTTGTTTCCGTTTTAATCTAAATAATGTTGTTTGCTTATATTTAAAAATATATGCTCCAACATAGGTGTTTAGTAGCTTAGTGTTTGGGTCGCCATTTTATTTTTTAGGATTTTAGTTTCCATAATTTAGGTATTGTCAAATGTTGCCATTTCTAATAGCAAATAGCTCACATTTGCACTTAGTCGGTTTTGTGGGAAGTACTGGCCCCTCAGCAGTAGGCCACTGAGGATCTCGCCAGTGCATCCCACTTTTTCCTAACTGGGCAAACGTCACTGAATGCCATATGGTTTGAGTGCGTCAGCCCCGCCCTTGCGCAGTTTTTGCACGAGGGCTCCTGGCCTTCGAGCAGTTGCGTGCACTCTGACTTCAGATGCGGACCACCGCAAAAGTTGCAGAGGTCCACAGCCTCCGTACAGAGCTTCCGCCCGTGCCCGAAGCCCAGGCACCTCGTGCACTGTACAAGGGGAGACTGGTCCTGCACCTTAACTGACTGCAAGTCGATGTAGACTCTGCCAGCGGACGTGAGCCGTTGCCACAGCTTTGGTGAGACCCGGAGAACGGCGTGGCACTCCAGAGGATTCCTCGCCCTCCTACGGTATCTCACCTCCACTTTGGCCTCGTCCGCCGACAGTGCCCTCATCAGCTCCTGGTTCTGATGGTGCAGAGCGGCTTCAATGTCCTCGTCGGAGTTGTAGGCCAGCAAGTTCTTAAGGACGACAAGGGGGCGCTTATTGGTGGCCTGCTCCACCTTTAGCCGCGTGCTGCCGCAAAGCTGAGCCTCGACTTTGCGAAGCTCCTCCTCGCTGGCGCAACTAATAACCACCCGGCCGTCCCTGACCTTTCGCACCCTTTCGATGCGAACGCCGCTCTGCCTCGCCTTGACAGATTCTTTGATGTGCTCTATGGTTTGGGAGCTGGTCTCAAGTTCGTCAGATGGTGATATGATGAGCGAATGCATTGGCTTTAATTTAATTGGGGACCGCGCCAAGGCTTGCGCATATGTCGGTGCGTCCTCCTTGAAGTTTGTCAGTTGCCCCTTAATGTCAGCCGCTAGTTCCTTGAGCTCCTGAAGGCCCATTTGCCCTTCGCCACTTGGCACTACAGGTGCGTTTTCAACCGCCACCTGCAATGCTTTCATGGCCATTTGGTGCTCCCCCAAGGCCTTCTCATGTCCTTTCAGACTGTTCATTACCGCCTCGCATACTCCTTCCATTCTTTCCACCATTTTGTCTTTCTTTCTCTCTGTCTCTTTCATGCCGTCCTCTACCGTACCTGACTTTAATTTCTTTAATATTTCGTTCTCCTTTTTCAGCCTTTCGACTTCTTTCAATAGATCTACCTTTTCTCTTTCCATACCTTCGTTCACTCCCCTCAGTCTCTTATTCTCTTTATTTAATCCATCAATCTCTCTTTCGGACTCCCCCAGTAGGCAATGCGTGCGGTCTGTTGACATGAGTATATTCTTTTTCAAATCAGAACGCAGGTTCCTTGAAACCGCCATGGACCCGTTCACGATACGGACATGGAGAGCGCTCTCCTCCATCCGGCCGTCGAACGGGCCCCTGGCTCGCGCCAACAGCTCCGTCACTGGGTCCACCGGGGGGGCCTGCCCTTCCAGTTTACCGCGCTTACTTGTCGCGGCCTTAGACCCGAGTGTTCGCGGGGCCACCGTGGACGCAGCAGGTGGCGTGACCGCAGCCCTCGGGTCCAACGCCGCCACCCTCTCACCTACACTCACTCTTCCTTCTCTCGAGTGCCCTGGGAGCTCCATATCCCTACTTTCGAGATCTACCGTAACGTTTAAGTTCTTTGGAGGGGTGCGCTTTATTCTTGGGGGAGGTGGGGTCCTTCGCGGGATCATTTTGTCCAGATGTAAAGGGTCTGGGTCAAATTGTATAATCAGTTAATTTGTCTTATGTGTATATTAGATAAATAAAACTAATGATGATGATAACTCTATGTGTATTTAGCTTAGTATGCTGACAAACAATTATTATTGTATATATATTAAAATAGAATATATATTAAAAAGTGTATATATAGTTTATATTATAGTATTATAATACATGAATATTAAATTAGTACATATAGTATAGTGTCTATAAATTGTGGTGTCGCAATTTAATATGTGTATATATATTTATGTAGTTTGATGGTTGATAATATATTGATACAGTGTTTATGAAATTAAGATAGATAAGGTGTGTTAGTTTAGCTTGTATACTGAATAAAGTGTTTATATAGTTTTATTATACTTATGAATATATGTATTTTGTTTAGCATTTAAGTATGTACTATATAATTTATGATTTACCAATGTTCTGTGTATGTATATATATTGATAAGATAGGATAGATAAAGTTCTGTGGACAACTATATGTTAGATAGTCTATAATTTACTATATAATGCATATATTTTGTCAATGTTAATGCTTTACCATTTAATATGCATTGTATAGTTTATAGTTCACCAATGTGCTGTATATATATTGATAAGATAAATAGATAAGGTTCTGAGGATAACTATATATTAAATAGTTTATAGTTCACTTATATAATGTATATATTTTGTCAGTTAGTTATCACTTTTAGTGTATCAATGCAATGTATATTGTTGGTAAGAGAAGCAAGTTTGTACTGTATGGGTTATAGGATAACAATATAGATTGCCTTATGTGTCTACTAGGATATGATAGGTCAATATTATGTTGTACTTGTGTTATACATTTAAGTATGTATTATTTGTAACACCAGTGCAAGTATTTCACTCTTAATTACCCAATAGAGGCTTGTCTACGTTGTATAGTTTGTATTTGTATTTGTCAATAATCTTTATAAGTGTTGGTGTAAAAGGCCAATTCACTTAGTCACTATTGTGTGTATTTTGTAAGATATTGGTCACTTATTGCTTCAATATAGTAATTTTATACCCAAAAGGGTCTGTCTATATAACTAAAGGTATCTATATCAGTGATACTAGTCTTAATTTGTACAGTGGAGCTTGTAAAATTGTCTAAACACTTGTATAGTTCTGTACAAATTATTTGAAATATAGAAGTATAACTTCAATGGTTTACCACAGGTATTGTTTTGAAGCTAAACTGTACAGAATTATAGTCAATATGCCAATAGGGCTTGTCTAAATAACCGTACACTGTCCTAACTTTAGTTAATTTAAAATAATAACATTGATAATAAATATAAACCTGTGTTTATTTACATTAATTATAACCTAGAAGTCTCAGGGACTTGATCTCACTGCGAATTCTCGCTCCAATAACAAATATAATTCTTGTCTCTAAGATTAGGTTAATGCCAGCGCAACTTGCTGGTAATTAGGGTATTTTCATCCCCAATAAGGGCTAATCACTAAAGTAAATAAAGTCAGTGTAAGTTGGGGCGCTATGTGTATTGCTAATTGACCTTTTCAGGGGCCACTTATTGTTAGACACTAATATTAATAGTGCCCGATTGGTATTAGCCTATAACATGATCAGGTACACCAATAAATGTCAATAAAGATAAAAATAAGATACTTAGGTTTTGTTCCTACTCAGGTGTGATCAGTCCAAGATTTTAAGCTCAAATCGATGAGTAATTGGTTAATTTAATTTGGTGCCGAACCTAAAAATTAAGATCAAAATTGTAGTTGGTACAGATTGCTAAATAAT
Organism: Euproctis similis; assembly: GCA_905147225.2. NCBI lineage: Eukaryota > Metazoa > Arthropoda > Insecta > Lepidoptera > Erebidae > Euproctis > Euproctis similis. Next base: position 25,780,703 of record LR990111.1, read on the forward strand.
TTCTAAAGGCGTAGTAATATTTTCAAAAGTAGGCAAACTATAGGTTACAGTTCTCTAAATTTAGACGTTATTTCTACAGAATAATAGAACATGGAGTATATACACAGAATATAGAACTAAATTTCTACAGATTTGAGATGAATTTATAATAAGTCAAAATGAAAGGTAAAAAGAAATACAATTGTCAAACAAAATTCTTAGCAATAAAGCTCCGTCCATTGACCATTAAGTCAAATAAAGTATATAGTCAACCCCAACTGGGGCTTATCCGTTTCCTTCCAAAGACCTTCAGTATTTAATTAGATGTAATGGGTTAGGGCCCACAGTTGCAGCGGGTGATATAGTTGCTATACAGTTTCTACAGGCGCCAGGCAATTAACAAATGTATGGAAACTAAAAGTTACTATTTCTTTAAATTTGGGTGTTATTTCTAATAAAAAATGTCAAAAAAGTGTGTGTTTGGATAACTTACCATTAAATACCAAATATCTCCGCCCACGGTGCGTTCTAAGGTACCGAACTCAAAAACTGGATAAACCTCCGAATAAAAATTTAAATTTAAAGTTTTTGGGGGATTCTTTCGAATCTCTCCAGCCAGATTTTTCCAAAAATATGCTGTGGTTACGATGAATACAGTTAACGCCAAAAATGTGAGGAAAAAGATTTTATAAAATTTTTGCCAGTTGGTGGACGCGAACCTCGGTCTCTCCAAGGACCCGCCCACTTTTGTGCTTCACGCCTTGTCCCGTACGGGGTAGACAGAAGAATTATTTATGAGAACTAAGGCGAATCTAAATGCGATTTCTCCAGCGATGATAGGCAGAGAGATAGCAAATATAATCCAAACATCAAACTAAAGAAATTTTTAGCAACAAGTGAAATAATTTATATGAATTTAAACTGGAATTTAGTTGTGAAGTTAAATATCTTTAAAAATTTTTGCTTATTGTTCGAGACTGTCTCCTTGAATGGTTGAGCGCTATAGCACGCTGTCCCAAACAGGGTAGGCAGTGAGATATGCCAACTGTATATTGAAGTAATACACATAAATACCTAGACTACTTAAAAATAACTTAATGTAAGGCCCTAACTTTAAGCCCGGTCTCTACGGGGTTATGCAGGAAGGTAAATAAAAATGTTCTTAAAATCTAAAATAATTAATACTACGTCACACTTTGTCCTTTACCCTATTCAAATATATGTATATGTCAAAAAGTTCCACCTGCCTACCTCCCTCAGTTTAGCAAGCGTATAATTTACACTTTATAACTTTTGTCTTATAACGTGCACTGGAATGCGGTGACCTCGCCGCTCGCCGCTCGAACCAAACGACAACTTTATCGCGAGCTCACCGCCGAGTTCGAGTTTCGGAAAAACTCGTGCAGATGCTTCCACTTGTCACGTTATATGAGGAAAATTATTAATTTGGGCAGCTGATTAAATGTACTATCTGGTCTTTGTAGAATTTTTCGTATAAAGTAATATGCGTCCATGTAATGCGCGAGACAAAAAATTTCCACTTGTGCCCTCGACCGCAAATAGAAAGGAAAACTGGTCCAGAAGGAAAACTATCTGTAGAAAAGTTTTGAAAAACCTTGTAGGGGTAGACGGGGTGTTGTACTATCTGTTGAAATGTCTTTTGGGGTGGTCCGACCCCTTATACACTATGAAAAGCACTTATTATTATTTAACTAAAATGTCACTGTCATAAAAATTGTATTTTATAATGTACTAAATATTGTTTTTAAAAAGGTTTCACTTGACCGAAAAATCTGAAAGTCACACAAATAGTACTCACATATATGCTGTATCGAACGCACTGATAACGCCCGGGGGTCATCGATCGATTTTCGGAGATATTTGGCCCCGAAAATCGCCAACGGTTATTCTTGAATAACTCCTCTGCCGAGCCTCCAAATCAGACAAGCGAGGTGTCTAAAGAGAGCCCTGGATGGCCTCCGTCCAGCTGCATCGGTCTCGGTGGTCCCAGGAGACCAGAACCGGAGCTCCGAAATTGCACCGGTTTCGGTTTTTGGTGGATAACTCGTAGAGTATCCACCCAAAAATTCCGAAATTCGGCACAGGGGTGCTCCTTTGGTCCCCGCAGGGGCCCACAGTCTTCGAAACGCGATGGTCCACTGAAAAACAGAAGTTAAGGCCACTTCAATATTTTTCGCACTATCTTGATGTTTGTTTACGTTTTTAAAACGCGGTTTTTGCTTTATTTTGGCGAAACTATTGGAGATATTGTAAAAATTTTTTCACTATTTTGTCGAGTAAATTAGCGCGCAACTTTTGACGCTAAATTTAGGTTTTTATGTGAAACTTTAGTGCAACTTTGAATTTTACAGCGTGGAGCGTTTAAAAATCGTGACACTCGCATCCAACGCCAAAGTGTGACTGGTTAGGTTAGGTTAGGTTAGGTTAGGTTAGGTTAGGTTAGGTTAGGTTAGGTTAGGTTAGGTTAGGTTAGGTTAGGTTAGGTTAGGTTAGGTTAGGTTAGGTTAGGTTAGGTTAGGTTAGGTTAGGTTAGGTTAGGTTAGGTTAGGTTAGGTTAGGTTAGGTTAGGTTAGGTTAGGTTAGGTTAGGTTAGGTTAGGTTAGGTTAGGTTAGGTTAGGTTAGGTTAGGTTAGGTTAGGTTAGGTTAGGTTAGGTTAGGTTAGGTTAGGTTAGGTTAGGTTAGGTTAGGTTAGGTTAGGTTAGGTTAGGTTAGGTTAGGTTAGGTTAGGTTAGGTTAGGTTAGGTTAGGTTAGGTTAGGTTAGGTTAGGTTAGGTTAGGTTAGGTTAGGTTAGATTAGGTTAGGTTAGGTTAGGTTAGGTTAGGTTAGGTTAGGTTAGGTTAGGTTAGGTTAGGTTAGGTTAGGTTAGGTTAGGTTAGGTTAGGTTAGGTTAGGTTAGGTTAGGTTAGGTTAGGTTAGGTTAGGTTAGGTTAGGTTAGGTTAGGTTAGGTTAGGTTAGGTTAGGTTAGGTTAGGTTAGGTTAGGTTAGGTTAGGTTAGGTTAGGTTAGGTTAGGTTAGGTTAGGTTAGGTTAGGTTAGGTTAGGTTAGGTTAGGTTAGGTTAGGTTAGGTTAGGTTAGGTTAGGTTAGGTTAGGTTAGGTTAGGTTAGGTTAGGTTAGGTTAGGTTAGGTTAGGTTAGGTTAGGTTAGGTTAGGTTAGGTTAGGTTAGGTTAGGTTAGGTTAGGTTAGGTTAGGTTAGGTTAGGTTAGGTTAGGTTAGGTTAGGTTAGGTTAGGTTAGGTTAGGTTAGGTTAGGTTAGGTTAGGTTAGGTTAGGTTAGGTTTGTTTTGAAATAAAACTAGTAGAGAGTGCTACCAACAGTAGCGCTAATGGTTTACGCTTTCTGTTGGAGCAGTTGTGTTAATATTATTTGTATTTTGGTTAGTTTTTAAAATATATTTTAGAGCATATTGGGGAGTTAGAAAATTTTAAAATTACTTTGTTGTAGAATAAGAAGTATGAAGCAGAGACAGGCATCAAAATTAAATGAGAAAATAGTAGTTAAAGGAAGCTAAGATTACGAATGTTAAGCTAGAGAATGAGAATAAGGTAAAGGAAATTATGCCTAATATGTAAAGAAAATATGTGCAGAATGAACTTATAACTAAATTAGATCTAAGACTTATAGCTATGACATAATATAGTAGTTGCTATGATTGCAATAAAGACAATGGTGGTGATGATGAGTAAACTTATAGCTAGATCTTTTTTTTTTTTTTTTTTTTTTTTTTTTTTTTTTTATTTTATTAAATTTATATACTATATATTTATATTATTTATTATTATATATTTTTATATATATATATATATATATATATTTTTTTTTTTTTTTTTTTTTTTTTTTTTTTTTTTTTTTTTTTAAATTTAATGTGAATGCAGGATGATCTTATAGTAACAGTAGTAGTATGGTGGTGATAACAAATCATCAGGATAAGTATGACATAGTATGGTGGTAATAACAAATCGTTAAAATAAGTAAACAGAGTAAGTAAACTTATAGCTAGGTATTAATACAATAAGTAATAATTTATATAGTAAGTATCGTCAAAATAAGTATGACATAGTACTGACAGTAGTAGTATGGTGGTAATAACACATCATCAAGATAAGTATGACATAGTATGGTGGTAATAACAAATCATCAAAATAAGTAAACAGAGTAAGTAAACTTATAGCTAGGTATTAATACGATAAGTAATATTTTATCTGTGCATTTAGCTTTATATAGCTTGTTTAAATATATATATAGTGTGTGTATGGATATGTAAATAGGTGGATAGATATATGTGAATGGATGTCTATTAGGTTTTAAGGTTTAGAGGAGACGTAGATAATTGTTATTTATTTCAGTATGGAGGTCGAACCCGCGTTCGGCTAGCAAGGTGCGTACGTGCAAGCTCTGCGCCTTGAGGGGTGCGCAGGGAGGTTGTTAGTATTATATAGTGCATTTGTCTGTACATAATTAGTTAAAGAAATTATGTTAAAAATAACAATAAGTAAACGAAACATTGTAGAGATTCCAGTGAGATATGGTGGTGGTGAAGAGTTTTAGGTATTGTTGAAGAACTTAAGATCATTAACTATAGTGGTAAGATGGGTAAGAAAGATGGAGAGGCTACAATTTTTTTCCGTCATCTTCGTAATTAGTGCAGGGTCGTCGGGTGGAATCCTATCATGGTCGAGGGCGATGAAGAGGTCAGTACGAGTCGGTGAGTATCGGGGGCAGTCGAATAGTAAGTGATTAAAGGTTTGTGAAACGGTGGAGTCGCAAGGGCATAGGTCGTTGTCGGTGATGTGGAAGCGGTGAAGATACGATTTATGATATGCATGATTGGTGAGAAATTGGGTGACGGCGAAGGTGAGTTTACAGGCAGAGGTGAATTTTTGAATATCTAGGAAAGTTGGAAGGAGTTTTTTAGTGTGTATAGAGCCGGGAGAGTTTTCATAATAGTTTTGAGAGGCGATAGTGAGTTGTTTACGGATGTTGGATTTGATGTGGGAAATGGGGGCATGGGTATAGTCGGGTTGTTTGCGGAGAGAGGCGGCGGATTTGGCAGCAATGTCGGCCATATCGTTACCAGGTATGTCAGTGTGGGCTCTGACCCATGCAAAGCGAGCGGTGAGGTTGTGGGATCTGGCAGAGTGGAGGGAGTGGAAGATGCGGACAGCTAATGGATTATGGCTGTAGGGGTTGGAAAGTTCCATGAGGGCGGATTGACTGTCGGAGAAGATATATATGGAGTGAATGTCAGTGTATTTGGGTTGTGTGTGTGAGTGTAAGAACCAATTAATAGCCCCGTCGATCGCGAGCATTTCTGCTTGGAAGACGGAGCATGTTGGGTGTAATTTGAATTTTTTTGTTGTGCAGTCGCCATGCGGGTCGATGGCCACAAAGGCGGCGCCAACGACATTATCATGGCGGCTGCCGTCGGTGAAGATGCGTATAGTGTTGTGTGTGGGGAGGGGGAATTGTTGATATTCTAGTAGTGAGTGGATTTCAGTGTAGGATATAGGTACTCTGAGGGAGGGGTGGAGTAGTGCGGAGGGGAGGGCTGGTTTTTCTATAGGGATGTCGGAAGGGAGGAAATTCGAGTGGCCGAGAAGTTTGGTGCTTTCTAATTGGGAAACAGCTTTGATTTTATCCGTAAGGGGGATTAGTCGGGCTAAGGAGATGGAGGTGACTGTGCTGCAAGTGCGAAATCCATGAATGATTTTGATGGCGAATAAACGTTGGAGGGAGAGGAATTTTTTATTAATGTATTTGTAACGGAGGGCACTAGACCAGATGCAAGATGCGTAGGTGATTATGGGAGTGATGACTTGCTCGTATATAGTTCTAATGTTGTCGGAGTGGATGCCCCAGGTAGGTCGGGTGAACAGAAGGAGTTTATGGAGGAGTTTTTTTGATTTTTCTATGGTGTAAAGTGCGTGACTGGTGAATTTGAGTTTGTTGTCGATGATAATGCCTAGGTATTTGAATTCATCACAGTAGGTAAGGGTGGTGTTGTCCATGATGATAGAGAGGGTGGAAGCTTTGCTAGTAAATGCAGTGAGTTTGGTTTTATCAGGCCCAAAGTGCAATTTAACACTTTGACCCCATTTGCTGATGCGGTCGAGTGCGGTGTTGGTGGTGTGTTGAAGTGTGGACAGAGAAGAAGAGTGAATAATGAGAAGGATGTCGTCAGCATAAGCCTGTATGTGGCAGTTGGGGGGGAGGTCGAGGTCGAGGAGTTCGTCAATGATGAGGTTCCACATAGTGGGCCCACATACGGAGCCCTGTATGCATCCCCGAGTCATGGTTCTGGTCATATTGCAGTCCGAGAAATTAAGTTCTATGGTTCGATCAGTGAGATAATTGTTTAATATGTGGTAAATATTTTGGGGGCAGTTATAGTGACGGAGTCTGTGGAGTATGGCCGGCCACCACGCATTGTCAAAGGCAGCCTTGATGTCAAGGGAAAGGGCAATGACATGTTCGCCAAGGGTTTTTTTGGAGCGGATGAAGTTGAGGGCAGTGGAGATGGCTTGGGTGGTAGATGTTTGTTGCTTGAATCCGAACTGGCGAGAGTTACTTAGATGGTGGGAGCTAAGGTGGTAAGTCAGTCGATCAATAATGAGTTTTTCAAAAAGTTTTCCAAAGACATTAATGAGACCTATTGGGCGAAAAGAGGAGAAAGAGGAGTGGTCGGTTTTGCCAGGTTTGGGTATGATTTTGATGACGGCGTGTTTCCAGGGGGTGGGGAAGAAGGAGAGCACAAGACATCTATTGTAGATTTTAGTAAGGTAGTCGGGGAATCGGGTTGCGAATTGGAGGCAGATGTCCGCTGTAAGGTGGTCGATTCCAGGGGCTTTTTTGGGGTTCATGTGTCTGAGGCCGTTTAAGACCTCAGTGGTAGTGAAAGGTGGTTCAGGGGGAGAGTCGATGGGTGTGGGGATTAGGGATCTAATAAGTTGTTGGGAGGGGGTAGAGTCAGGTGTGTCATGGGGGAAGAAGTTGTTGAGGAGGGCGTTTGTGGTGTCGTGGCTGTCAGTAGTGTAGGTGCCGTCGCTGAGGAGTAGGGTGGAAGGGGGGTTGGAGAGTGGTTTTGTTTTGATGATGCGATTGGTGACAGACCATACATTTTCTTTGGTTTGTCGGCTGCAGAATTCCTTGAAATGCTGGGTGGAGGTGGAGCAGAATACGTCAGAGTATTCTCGTCGGGCTTGGTTTCGTGCAAGTATGAGGTCGTCTAGGGGAAGTCGTCGTCGTTTGTAACGGGATAGTTTGTGATGGATTTGAAGGACCTTCCGTTTGAGGGAATCGAGCTCGTCATTCCAAAAGGGAGGTTTTTTTGGTATGCCATGGGCACGGGGGAGTAGGCGGTCACAGGTGTGTTGGATGGCGTACGTGAAGTCAGAGACTAAAAGGTCAATTTCGTCAGTGTCTAGTTGCTCAATGTTCTCTATACGAGGGAGTTTGTCAGCGATCATGGAGGTGAATCTGTCGGAGTTTCTGTTCCAGTTATATGAGGTTGTGTTATATTTGAATGTGGTGAGTTTCTTGTCTTTAGTGAATTTAGTGTTGTGGAATGAGGCATAGAAGGTGATGGCGTTGTGATCGGAGCTGGGGGTGATTTGAGGATTGACGGACCAGTTGCTTATATGAAGGGATGGGAGGTTGCTGATGAGGGTTAGGTCAATGATGGATTCACGAAGTCGGCCATGAGTGACTGTGTTGAAGGTGGGTGCGTTGCCGCTGTTGGAGATGACTAGGTTGTTGGCAAGTATGAAGTCCGCGATGAGTTCACCTCTGCGGTTGTTGGCGTGTGAGCCCCATAGGCTGTGCCATCCATTGAAGTCGCCGCAGATAATGGATGTGGGGTTATGGTGATGGTGAAGGAAACGTTGGAGGAGGTCAAGTGTGTTGTGGGTGTCTGTGCGAGGTTCTAGGTAGACGGATATAAGGAAAATATTACAGTTGGTGTGGGAGTCGGTGGATTGGACAATACACAGTTCAGGGGTGGAGTACTGGGATATGCCAAGGGTGGAGGAGACGTCTTTATGAATAGCAATGGCTGCGCGAGAAGGGCGTTCGGTGGGAAATTGGTGTAGTGTGTAATCAGAGAGATCAAGTTTCATGCGATTGGTGTTGCCAGTGTACGGCTCGGTGATGAAGGCGTAATGGGGTTGTTGCTGGTTGAGAAAGACAGAGAGTTCATGGGCAGCGTTTCTGCTGCGACCGAGATTTATTTGAATGGAGTTGGAAAGGTTGGGTGAAGATGAAGCGTGGGAGGGGGTAGCAGAAGAGTGATGGTTGCTATCAGGATAACTATTTGGATCCATAATCGATACGGAGGCGGATGCGTGCAGCCATATGGATTTTTCTCGGGCAGGAGTCGGATGTGGCGCTGTGGGAGAGTGAGGGAGTGTTGTCAGTGCCGGCGTTCCCGTTGTGTTTTGTCTGGTGGGCTTTACAGTTGAAGCAGCAGGATTTGTTTAAGTCTTTCTGAACCGGGCAGTCTTTAAATAGATGTCCAGATTCAGCGCAGTGTGAGCATCTGGTGGTGTCTGTTTTACAAAAGTTTTTGGTGTGTCCAAATTCGAGACATTTGTAACACTGGAGTAAGGGGGTGAATTCCTCGACATGAACCCGCTGGTGATTAATATTGATTTTTTGTAAGTGTATGATGTTTTTGAAGAGATAAGGCGAGCAGACAAATACGGCGTTGTATAAGAGTTTGTTTTTATTAGGTCTTTTAAATTTGAATTGTATATCTTCGTCGCTTTTAATGTGGTCAGAAATGAGGGAGTTCTGTTTTATTATGGTGGTTTGCAGTTCATCTGGGGAGGTGTCGGAATTCACCCCCTTAACAATAAACATTGGTTTTAATTTTCTTGAGACTTCAGCAGTGATGTAGGGGTTCGACTTACCGACCTTCTGGAGGGCCGCTTCCAGGTGCTCCGCACTGTCGAACTCCACGCGGATCTTGGCGTTGGAGATGAATTGGACGCCAGCTGGAGTGAATTTGGTGTCCCGGAAGGACACTGCTGTCCTCCAGGATGACAGGGTGTCAGCAGAGGTGGCACCCGGCTTTTTCGACGCGATGATTAGAGATGGTTTGGAGACAAGTGGGGTTGGGGTCATCAGTCTTTGTTGTTGTTGTTGTTTACCAGGGCCGGGTGAAGACATTCGGGCAGCTTGAGCATATGAGAATCCGGTGGGCGAAAGATGCTGAAGGCTTGAAGTATTAGTGAGAAGTTCCTTTTTGAACGAGACCATTTCCTGACGGACGGCGCTGATGATCTCATTCTTTAGGTCGCAGGCTGGTGTAGAAGTAGTCGGAGAGCCGGATTCGCCAGTCGCGTTCAGAAAATTTGGAAGTGAGTTGATGCTTTTGGATATCTCTGCAGCTGCTTCTTTGATTAGTTTCTTGTTGACTGCAGTCACGCTTCGGCCATCATTTATTGTCTTTATAATAAAATCCGAAAGTTTTTGGATGGTGTTTTGTAAAGATGTTGAGTCTTTTGCTTCCGCTGCGGTGCACGGCAGAGAGGGGGGGAGGGTGGGGGGTGGTGCTCCACCATCCCCTCTTTGATCCCCCATGTTGAAATCTACCAGGGCTCACTTGTGTAAAAAGTTATCAGTTGAAGAAGGTAAAAATTCGGGAAAATGGGAGATTTGTTGGTGTGGTTTGGTAGGTTGACCAAACAATCGCTTCAGATCAGACTGAATGAAAATTCGCTCAGAATTGCGCTACGACGCGTACTTTCCGAGATAATTGAGAAACCAAGTTATTCGGTGATGGCGAAAATTACCATTTTGAAGAAAAAATTCAATAAATAAAAAACTATTGATGAGAAAAATTCCAAAATTGGTGTCTCCAGTTCTGGATAGTTATACTGTAAGATAATGTAAAAAAAACAAGAAGTCTTCCTGAGAAATTTTTCAGGAGGGGTAAGAGCGTTTTTGAAATTTTGGTACACACCTGAAAATAGCGTTGGTTTATGTGAAGAAGATGCTGTAGGGGGGCGTGTGATATATCGTTGGAATCAGCACGCCGAGGCGGTTCGAATGACACCTACAACATGCTCCTAGGATGAAAGATGAGGGAGCACGTGGCGGGAAGGAAAATTACCTTATATGATTGAAAAATTATTATCTTAAAAACTATGAGCGGGAAAAATCTGAAACTTGGTAGGTATGTGCACTGATATATGTGAAATAAAATAAAGTAATAAAAAAGGTAGGTTATCGCTTTGGATTTTTAGATATAGAGCTTTCAATGTGAAAGTAAATGGAAAAAATAAATGTTTTTTAAAAAATGTCCAATAACTTCCAAAGTATGTATCACACAATGTTGGTTGATGTTTCCCTGTAAAGGGCTTTTTAACGCGGTTCTAACGAAGTATTACGTTTGGTTGTGGCTATTGTATTTAAGAAGTTAGTCACCACGTGGTTTTTTGAAAATTGTCTGTAAATCACTAAATAATTGTCCGATAGCGTTCAAATTTGGTAGATAGATGGAGAGTCATAAATAAAACAGAATCACAATAGCCGATACACGACGGCCCGCTTAAAATCAAAAGTTTTTGACCAAAAACTGAAAATTTTTTGGGTAAGACTAACCTCAAAATAAGTTTTTGTTCAGAAAAAATCCACAATTTTGGGTGTATCGCTGCACAGTTTAGCACACACTTAGATATCACTGAGAAACATATGTAGACACTTTTTAAAGTTCAAAAATCGCGAAAAAGACCAATTTTTTGAATTTTTGAACGCGGAGCGGCCTAATTCGTGGCGCTCTGGGTGGCGGTCGAGCGCAGACTGGTTAGGTTAGGTTAGGTTAGGTTAGGTTAGGTTAGGTTAGGTTAGGTTAGGTTAGGTTAGGTTAGGTTAGGTTAGGTTAGGTTAGGTTAGGTTAGGTTAGGTTAGGTTAGGTTAGGTTAGGTTAGGTTAGGTTAGGTTAGGTTAGGTTAGGTTAGGTTAGGTTAGGTTAGGTTAGGTTAGGTTAGGTTAGGTTAGGTTAGGTTAGGTTAGGTTAGGTTAGGTTAGGTTAGGTTAGGTTAGGTTAGGTTAGGTTAGGTTAGGTTAGGTTAGGTTAGGTTAGGTTAGGTTAGGTTAGGTTAGGTTAGGTTAGGTTAGGTTAGGTTAGGTTAGGTTAGGTTAGTTAGGTTAGGTTAGGTTAGGTTAGGTTAGGTTAGGTTAGGTTAGGTTAGGTTAGGTTAGGTTAGGTTAGGTTAGGTTAGGTTAGGTTAGGTTAGGTTAGGTTAGGTTAGGTTAGGTTAGGTTAGGTTAGGTTAGGTTAGGTTAGGTTAGGTTAGGTTAGGTTAGGTTAGGTTAGTTAGGTTAGGTTAGGTTAGGTTAGGTTAGGTTAGGTTAGGTTAGGTTAGGTTAGGTTAGGTTAGGTTAGGTTAGGTTAGGTTAGGTTAGGTTAGGTTAGGTTAGGTTAGGTTAGGTTAGGTTAGGTTAGGTTAGGTTAGGTTAGGTTAGGTTAGGTTAGGTTAGGTTAGGTTAGGTTAGGTTAGGTTAGGTTAGGTTAGGTTAGGTTAGGTTAGGTTAGGTTAGGTTAGGTTAGGTTAGGTTAGGTTAGGTTAGGTTAGGTTAGGTTAGGTTAGGTTAGGTTAGGTTAGGTTAGGTTAGGTTAGGTTAGGTTAGGTTAGGTTAGGTTAGGTTAGGTTAGGTTAGGTTAGGTTAGGTTAGGTTAGGTTAGGTTAGGTTAGGTTAGGTTAGGTTAGGTTAGGTTAGGTTAGGTTAGGTTAGGTTAGGTTAGGTTAGGTTAGGTTAGGTTAGGTTAGGTTAGGTTAGGTTAGGTTAGGTTAGGTTAGGTTAGGTTAGGTTAGGTTAGGTTAGGTTAGGTTAGGTTAGGTTAGGTTAGGTTAGGTTAGGTTAGGTTAGGTTAGGTTAGGTTAGGTTAGGTTAGGTTAGGTTAGGTTAGGTTAGGTTAGGTTAGGTTAGGTTAGGTTAGGTTAGGTTAGGTTAGGTTAGGTTAGGTTAGGTTAGGTTAGGTTAGGTTAGGTTAGGTTAGGTTAGGTTAGGTTAGGTTAGGTAGGTTAGGTTAGGTTAGGTTAGGTTAGGTTAGGTTAGGTTAGGTTAGGTTAGGTTAGGTTAGGTTAGGTTAGGTTAGGTTAGGTTAGGTTAGGTTAGGTTAGGTTAGGTTAGGTTAGGTTAGGTTAGGTTAGGTTAGGTTAGGTTAGGTTAGGTTAGGTTAGGTTAGGTTAGGTTAGGTTAGGTTAGGTTAGGTTAGGTTAGGTTAGGTTAGGTTAGGTTAGGTTAGGTTAGGTTAGGTTAGGTTAGGTTAGGTTAGGTTAGGTTAGGTTAGGTTAGGTTAGGTTAGGTTAGGTTAGGTTAGGTTAGGTTAGGTTAGGTTAGGTTAGGTTAGGTTAGGTTAGGTTAGGTTAGGTTAGGTTAGGTTAGGTTAGGTTAGGTTAGGTTAGGTTAGGTTAGGTTAGGTTAGGTTAGGTTAGGTTAGGTTAGGTTAGGTTAGGTTAGGTTAGGTTAGGTTAGGTTAGGTTAGGTTAGGTTAGGTTAGGTTAGGTTAGGTTAGGTTAGGTTAGGTTAGGTTAGGTTAGGTTAGGTTAGGTTAGGTTAGGTTAGGTTAGGTTAGGTTAGGTTAGGTTAGGTTAGGTTAGGTTAGGTTAGGTTAGGTTAGGTTAGGTTAGGTTAGGTTAGGTTAGGTTAGGTTAGGTTAGGTTAGGTTAGGTTAGGTTAGGTTAGGTTAGGTTAGGTTAGGTTAGGTTAGGTTAGGTTAGGTTAGGTTAGGTTAGGTTAGGTTAGGTTAGGTTAGGTTAGGTTAGGTTAGGTTAGGTTAGGTTAGGTTAGGTTAGGTTAGGTTAGGTTAGGTTAGGTTAGGTTAGGTTAGGTTAGGTTAGGTTAGGTTAGGTTAGGTTAGGTTAGGTTAGGTTAGGTTAGGTTAGGTTAGGTTAGGTTAGGTTAGGTTAGGTTAGGTTAGGTTAGGTTAGGTTAGGTTAGGTTAGGTTAGGTTAGGTTAGGTTAGGTTAGGTTAGGTTAGGTTAGGTTAGGTTAGGTTAGGTTAGGTTAGGTTAGGTTAGGTTAGGTTAGGTTAGGTTAGGTTAGGTTAGGTTAGGTTAGGTTAGGTTAGGTTAGGTTAGGTTAGGTTAGGTTAGGTTAGGTTAGGTTAGGTTAGGTTAGGTTTTTTTTTTTTTTTTTTTTTTTTTTTTTTTTTTTTATAGTCCGGGCGCTGTGGCCCGGCCCGCGAATACACTCCTAACGTAATTAGGACCTTTAGTCATCTTTTAGTTTTCATTAGGGGAATAAGTTTTTCAGGTAGGGATCTTTGCCCTTGTCAGTTCTTTATTTTGTTTACTTAAACGTACTTATACATTCATTTTAATAGTTATTCGCAGTCGTTAGATAACACTATCACATCTAATCATAAATTATATTTCTTTTACATTTTCTATTTCAATGAAATTCTGCCTCAGATATAATTTTTGGCAGTTATTGGTAATTATTGGGGCTTTTACAACTGTTGCATTATTATAGATTACAATTTTACATTATTACATTATTGTTAAAAATTATTATTATTATTACAAAAATTATTACATTAGTATTACAATATTATTCATTAAAATTATTACATTATTATTCATTATATTTACATCATTGTTATACCTATTCATTGTTATTACACTTTGTTATATCACACACATACATCACAATTATTATTATTACATTAAGTTTACTAAACTATTTTCCATTATTATTTATTTTTATTTATTACGTTTTTCGCAATTGTTTTGCAGTAGTTAAGGAATTCGTCGCGGATCTCTTTGGTTTTTATTATTTTATATATGTTTTCTAGTTTTATGTTCATGTCGATACTGTACTCTATGTCGAGTCTTTCCTTAGCGTATATCGGGCAGTCCAATATTAGATGCAGGATTGACTCGCTACTGACCGAGTCGCAGGCGCACGACGGGTCCTCTTTGCACTTAAACCTAGTTAAGTACTCGGAGAACCCGCCATGCCCCGTAAGCACCTGGGTCAGCACCGAGTCAATCTGCAGCGTCCTTACAGTCTTAATCGCCAGTATGGCGTCGGGGAAGAAGATTTTTGTGACACTTGCGGTCAAGCCCTCCTGATATCTCCGGTTCCATTCGCCAAGCGTTTCCTTGCGGATGAGTCGCTTGGCGAAGGAAACCGGAAACTTGTCATAGACCGGTTTGGTCTTCACCGCAAGTGCCGCTGCCTTCGCCAACTCGTCCGCCCTTTCATTGCCCGGAATACCTACGTGGGCCTTGACCCAATAGAGTTTAATTTTGCCCGGTTTTCGGTCTAGGTGCCACCTAGCCCTAACTGCCAGTGGATGGGGGGCGTCGTCATTAACGACGGTCTCGAGTGCGGAGCGACTGTCGCTGATGATCGCGTATCCCTCGCCCGCACCCTTGGCCGCCATCTCTGCCGCCTTGCATATGGCCAGCAGTTCGGCCTGGTAGACAGTGCAGTAATCCGACAGCTTCAGCTTGAGGGACTTCGTCTCGGCCCCGTCCATCCAAATGGATAACGAGGCTCCGACCTTGCCCTCAAGCTTGCTGCCGTCGGTGTATATGTGTACTGCACTGTCCACCATGTCGGCCACTTGGTCCTCGGACTCAAGCCTCAGGAACTGCCGACCAATATGCTCGGCAGGATGAGGCCTTTCGGCGAACCGACACGGTCTCTCTATTTCCCTGTCTGCCAATTCCGGCCGCGGGACCCCCCTCTTCGCTAGATAAAGGGAAGCATTTTCCCTTATCCGTGCGTCGAGGGGTAAGAGCCCGGCCAGAATCAGCGCAGCGTTAAGAGACACCGTGCGATACGCCTTGCAGAGTTTTTGGGCGAAGGACCGCTGAACAGCGTCCAGCCGCCTCCTCACGCCGAGTTTACTGGTGGCAGGGGCCCATGCACCGGCCGCGTAACAGACTATGGGCTCCACAGTGGCCACATAAATGGTCCGGATTATCTCCGGATGGAGGCCCCAGCTGACTCTGGCGGCTTTGGACAGCTGCTTATAGACGCCCAACGCCTTCTCGCACACATGCGCGGTGTGGGCGTTGAACGTCAGCTTGCTGTCGATGATAAGCCCCAGGAGTTTGATCTCCTTAGCCGCTGCAATGTCGACCCCGCCCATGCTGAGATGTGGGACGTCGTACTTGAGCTTATTGGTAAGCACCATCATATTGGTTTTATGTGGTGCAAACCTCAGCTTGTTTCGGACGCCCCAATCCCGAACATATTCGAGGGCGGCATTGCCGCGGCTCTGGATCTCCGCCGCTGTGTCCCCGGAGAAGACGAGCACCACATCATCGGCGAAAGCCTGGCAGTACTCGCCCATCTCCGTGAGACCTTTCAGCAGCGGGTCCAGTAGGAGATTCCAAAGAATGGGACCTCCAATAGAACCCTGTATGCAGCCCCTGCTTGTACCCTTCGTGTGCTCGCAGCCGGCGTACAGGACCCTAACCTTCCGATGGCGGAGATAGTCGGCCAACAGACCACCCAGCCTTCCCGGACACTGTTCCTCCGCCAGCCTAAGCTTTATTGCAGGCCACCAGGCGCTATCAAAGGCGCCCTCTATGTCCAAGGACACCATGGTGATTAGTTTCCTCTTCACGAGGAGACCTCTCACATGGGCCAACAGGTCACAGAGGGCGTCCTCTGTGCTGCGCTGGGGCATAAAGCCGTACTGGCGGGGGCTCAGGCGGGGCACCAGGTGGTGCATCAACCTCCTGACCACCATCCTTTCCAGTATTTTCCCCATCACTGGCAGGAGACCTATGGGTCTGTAGGATTTGGCACTTGTGTAGTCGGCCTTGCCGGGCTTCCTCAATACGACGACAGTCGCCAGTTTCCACGCGCGTGGGAAGTGGCCCAGCTCGAGGCATCGGTTGTACACCCGGAGATAGAGATCTGGGTCCTCCCCGATCACACGGGCGCAGATGTCTGCCGTGAAGCCATCGGCTCCTGGGGCTTTTTTAGGATTGAAGGCCGCCATCGCCGACTTCAGTTCCGCGGACGTGAACTCCGGTTCCGGGTTTCCAACCGGGTACCTCACATTGTCCGCGAGAATCCTTAGCCGTCGATGGCAGTCCTCATCATCCGCCCCCGTGTCATCAGGAAAGAAGACCTCCGCCAGGTGCGCAACCGAGGCCTCGGGGTCCAATTCCACGGCGTTTTTATATAGTGGCAAGTCCTCTTCTCTCTTTCTTGTCCTGCGGATCACCCTGTATATCCCTTCCCACATTCCTTCCCTGTTTTGCTTTTGGCAGAAATCCTTCCAACTTTCGATTTGGGCTTTCTTTGCCCGAGTTTCATATTCGAGTTTTGCCTCCAGGTAGTCAGCAACGACAGCGGGTCTCCGGCAAGGGCGTGCGCAGCGGATCCTGTTCTTCCTGGTGACGACACTCTTCCTCAACACCTCTAACTCCTCCGACCACCACGGAACAGAGAGTTTTTGGAATGGTTTAACTTTGGGGATACTATTTTCACAAGCGGAGGTAACTATTGAATCTAATTTACTGATTGTTTTGTCAAGGTCTTGTCTGTTGTCTATGCTGTCAATTTTTGCAATGTTAATGTCATTATCTATTTTTAATTGGGTCAATTTTTCATTAAAATTGTCCCAATTAGCTTTCTTGGTATTGTATTTACGTGTCGTCCTAGTGACGATCACGTTATTGGCTCTACCGGTGTTAATTTTGAAAATAATTCCGTTGTGATCGGAGCTAGTCAGGCCGGTGTCTACCCTCCAGCCGTCAACCAGGCCGAACAGGCTCCCACCACACGCTGTGACGTCGACGAAGCTGGTGAGGTGACGTCCTCCCCTCACCGTGTCAAATGTAGGGGTGCTGCCGCTGTTGAGCACCTGAAGGTTTAACTCATCGAACATGCTCATAACGAGCTCTCCCCTCTCATCGAGAGCGTCCCCGCCCCACCACGGATTTTTGGCATTGGCGTCACCGCCAACGACCATGCAGCCGGCGCCGAGCTGTCCGGCCACCCTGGAGATATGATGAAGATATGGTGCTATCGGCTGGTCAGGTTCGAAGTAGCACGAAACGGCGATGATATTCCGGACGCCAATCTGCAGTTTCACAACGACGATGTTGTTTGTCGTGAAATGGGCGCACTGTGTGGCAGCGATATCGGGGTCATAGACCACTATCGCGGCCTTCACAGTACCCCCATTGCAGCACGCGTTCTGGAATATCCTCGCCGGTCCGTACGCCTTCATTACCTTTATAGCTCCAACATAAGGCTCCTGCAAAAGTGCAAATGATGCGCTACGCTTATTTGCCTCCATCATTATCTCCAGGGTCGCCAACTCTTTGCGCTGAAGGTTCGCCTGAAGAACCAGGCACCGCTTTTCACTGTCTGGTCCCCGCAAGGCGCCCGGGACGCCCTTAGCAGTAAGCCGTGGTGGCTCTTGCCAAGGCGTCCCATTTGCGTCTGACGGGGCATTCTTCGCTATATGCGCTGTGTCCTACGTCTGCGTATTTATGTTTCACGCAGTTTCTGCATGTCGGTGGCTCTTTCTTGGCTTGCTCAGGGCACTCTGCCCTCTTGTGTGGTCCACCACAGTGGTTGCAGTGGTCCTGCTTCTCCAGGCAAGCCCTGCGCCCGTGCCCGAATGCCAGGCACCTGGTACACTGAATCAGTGGACTCCAGTCTTCGACTCTGATTTGCTGGATGTCCACATATATCCTGCCCGCCGAGGTGAGCCTTTGCCAGAGCTTTGGCGCGGTACGGAGGATTGCGTGGCACTCTAGCGAGTTTCGCGCCCTCCTCCTGTACCGCACTTCAGCTGTGGTCTCCTCAGCGGTCAGGCCCTCCAGCAAATGCTTATTCTGTCGTCTCAGAGCTGTGATTATGTCGGCGTCGGTGTTGTAGCTCAGGACGTTCCTAAGGACGACCAACGGATTCCTGCTTTTAGCGGGCTCGACTTTGAGGCCAGTGGTTGCCTTGATGCGGTCCACCGTCCTCCCCAGTTCACACCGGGTAGGACAGCTGACCACCACCTTGGCATCCTTTGCCTTCCGTATCCGCTGTATTTGGAGCCCGTTTTCCTTGGCATTTATCGCCGTCCTTAGTTTCTCCACCACTTTGTCTCCTGTGTCTGAGTCCAGCTCTGAGGTCACTATGATGGAGTGGCTTGGTTTTGCGGTTGTCAGACTCCGTGGTTTTATTACGGCCTCGGCATATGTTGGGGCCTCCTTTGCAATAGCCGCGACCTGTTTTCCGAGCTCACGTATCTCCTTTGTGAGGGTTTCGCTGGTAGAGCGTTCATTGCCATCGGGAATGAACGGTGTTCTCTCCAACACTCCTTTGAAGGCCCTCATTTCTGCCATGTGCTCTGCTAATAATAAACTATGGTTTTTAAGCATATTTGCTTCTTCCGTTGTGCCCGCGGCCGATCCTTTTTCGATGGCAATTTCCTTCACCAACTGCACCAAGCGATTTACCTGCTTAAGTACCTCCCGTTTTACGTCCGTTTTTAAATTTTTTGACAGACTCAGTTGGTCCGAAATTAGCTTTTGGCAATACGTTGCCTCGGCCAGCCGGCCACTGACCTCGTCCCCTTCTCTGTGGCTATGTGTCAGCTCTTTAGGAGGTCCAGTTTTTGCCACTGTCGAGCGTTTAGATGCCGCTAACACGAGTTTTGGTGAGGACGATCTGAGTCCGTCCGCCCTCCCCTCGATTCCCTCCACTGAACGCCTTACGCTGCCCAGGGGTGGCTTCACCACCCTGGGTTGCGCGGGGGCGCTGCATAAAACCGGGGGGGAGGTAAGGCCGAGGTCAAATGTCCTGTCTCCAACCATCGTGTCGCTGGTCGTGGTTTTGGCACTTTTAATTGGGGTTCGAGCGCATGCCATTTTGTGCAGTGCTTGTAATGTGGTGTGAGGCACAAGTGCAAATCAAAGTTTTATGCAGTCGAAGTAAAATTGTCAATATAGGGTCTGGGGTGGAAACCCACAAACGTCAATTAAGTATTACTGCGGGTGTATAAGGCCCAGCAGTAGTCAAAAAAAGAAAATAAATCAAATATATAAAAATAATTCCAATTATTATCAATATAGTCAAATTAAGATTTTACTGTGGGTGTAAAGTGCCCAAACAGTAGTCAATAAAAAATAATAAGTACAATATTAAGAACAAAATTGCAATTGTAAATAAGACAGCACAAAACATATAAATTGCGTCAATAATTGATATTTTACAGGGAGGCGGCCCCCGAAGCACTGTAACAGGCTACCGGACTCGATGCGAGCAGGAAAGGTGAAGAAGTGTGGTTTTGTAAATTTAATATTTAATTTTGTATGCCGGTCTGAGGTGGCACAAGATGGTCAATTGTCAGGACAATTACCAATTGTTACCACCTATCAACCAGCAAAATTTCCGAAAAAATAAATAAAATAGAAAAATTTTGGGGAGGGGGAGGGGGGGGGATAGGGTCCAAAAGGATCCCAAAGGATGCTCTGGAGCGTGCCAAGTACTCCAGAGAAAACCGCGTCCCTGTAGGCTTAATAATAAGGGAGCTATGGCCGTTTGAAATTTTCCAAGATGGCCGCCGCTTTTTGTTAACCCTCGGGTATCTCAGGATCTATAAGTCGCAGAGTAGTCGAGTTTGGACTCCCCTGGTTCGGAATCGTGTGCTTTACACAAATCTGGTGGAAACTAAGGTCCAAAAATGTTAACCCCAAAACTTGAAAAAACTAGACGCACTCGATTCCGAAGGGCCCACCCTGCTTACCAGTGGAAACCGCACCGCTCTACGACGAATATCTCCAGAGATATGACCCCTTGAAAATTTTCAAGATGGCCGCCACTCCAACTTTAACCTAGAATATCTCAGGCCCCAGTGGTCGCAGACTGGTCGTGTTTGGTCTCTCCTAAAAGTACTCGGTCTTGTCTGTCGGTCTGTGTCAAAATTTAGGCCAAAAATGTTGACAGCCCCAATTTGGAAAATACCCCTGGGATAAGGTAGAATTGTATCCCCTATTATCCCCAGAGAAAACCGCAACGCCCTACGACCAATAACACCGGAGATATTCACTGCCAAAAATTCAGGTACAAAATTCAAGATGGCCGCCGGTCGCGCGAGATGCGCCTATCTCGGCCGCTATTGAAGATAGAGTACCCAAGTTTGGGTTCTACTTAAAGGGCTTGAGGTGTATAAGACGATGGAACACACAAAAATAATAATAATATAATAAATAACGAAAAAACAGAAAAAATTGAATAATTTTAAAAGTATATGTGCTAAAAATATAAATGACACCTCTAAAAATGCGTAAATTACGGCTCTAACTATCTAAGCTAATATCACAAAATAAACAAATTATAACTAAAGAGTTATTGAAGAAATTAATTTTTGGCAGTTTTTTAAAAATAATAACAAAAGTATTGGCCACAAAAATCTAAAAACTAAAAAGTTCTGTTCTTCTAACGAGAGCGCAGCAGGATTCACCATAAAAAGTATATGTCGTCGATCGTTTTGTGGAGTTATTAACGGTCGAAATTTCGACAGAAAATAATTTTTTACTCCTCGACTATAACACTTAAAATTTTTC
>LR990111.1:25808750-25818750 GCA_905147225.2 Euproctis similis
ATAAATTACATTTCTATATTTATTTCATCATCGGCTATCTACACAACAGATAGCCGGATGTACTGATACATAATAATTAATTAGTTCATATTTTCAAGAATAACAATTATAACAATATACAAACATTTGATTAGGAATAAGAATTACATTAATTAAAATAAACTCTATAATATAACCTGACCAGTTTCTGTCATCTTGCCTGTGCAAGATGCAGCACCAGCGGTTTTTCTTTATTTGTCTCTGGCATGTTTATTTAGATAAAATTATTTCATCAACAGCTCTTTACATGGTAAAGAGCTGGATATATTTATACAAAGGGCAAGAAAGAAGAAAGAAAAACAGATAAGATCAAGATTTAGTATTCACACGCACAACAAGTAGAGTAGGTATATTAGGCAGTAGTAGTAGGGTAGACAATACAATAGTAATACGACACACATATTCATATAACATAACAAATAAATACATCAGAAATTCACTTTACATCAATCATTCGGAATCTATATCATTACCTAAATATTATTCAAGTTTAAAGATTTAAAAATGGACTATATCATAACATACATTATACGCAGATAAATTATACATCATACATACATACACATATATACGTATTTCAAACTAATTGAGATGCCCCAAAGTTAATGAGATTAATCGGAAAGATTTCCCAGGAATTGTGATTGTCTGCATGGTCGTACCCTATCTCCTCGTTAGGGGTGAATATTTGGCATTTAGCATCATTTACTGTCGCTTTAGCGTTTTAACATGCTCTCCCTGTGCTCCGCCCATACCCCAGGCTACGTTTAGCAAGATTACCAGATCCTAAGCCTTCTTAAGTTTTATTTCTTTCTAGGAGGATCCCTGCTAACTTTCTAGCATATTGCAGAAAATGACCCCGCATTTTCTCATCAGACATGATTGTGGATAAATTCCCCACCGTCACTCTCTCGTTCATTCTCTGCTCAACCTCGTACCTGTCCCGTGAGTGTATTGGGCAGTCAACCAGCACGTGTATTATCCCCTCCAGACTATCAGGCTGGCACAGACACGAGGGGCTAGTCTTACATTTAAACCTGTATAAGTATTCAGAAAAGCCCCCGTGCCCAGTCAGGATCTGTGTTGTAATCCCGTCTAGTGTGATCTTACGAATAACTGGATAGGCGCTCCTTGCATCAGGAAAGAACACTTTGGTGGTTGCAGCAACTGTGCCCTGCCGATATTGTTGGTTCCACTCCTCTATCGACCCCTGCCTTATGGTGTTCCTCACAAACGACACCGGACACCTGTCATAGTCTGGCCTAGTCTTAATATTTTGAGCAGCATCTTTGGCCAGTTTGTCCGCCCTCTCGTTGCCTTGGAGGCCCACATGTGCCTTAATCCAGTACAGGGCTATTGACTTCCCCTGTGCGGCACCTTTGTCAAGGTTATCTCTGGTTTCGCATGCAAGTGGATGGAGCACGCTATTATTTATGACCGCATCCAGCGCTGCTCGCGAGTCACTAATGATGTTATACTTTTGCTGTTTACCCTTCGCCGCCTGCTCCGCAGCGCATCTCAACGCCAGGAGCTCGGCCTGGAAAACTGTACAGTAGGACGACAGTTTCATCTTTTTGGTCATTATTTCGGCACCTTCATGCCAAACAGATAAGGCCGCACCCACCTCACCTCCCATTTTGCTACCGTCCGTGTAGATATTTATTGCGTTATCGTCCATAGCCGTGACCTCTTCTTCGTGTGCTAGGGAGGCATAATCGCGCCCGATATGCGCCGCAGGGTGCGGTCTACTCCGGAACTGTACCGGCCTCTCCATTACTCTGCCGATGGGGATATTGTGGCTTGAAACTCCTCGTTTGGCTTCATAGAGGGCAGCGTGCTCTCTCACTCTGATATCAAGGGGCAGCATCCCGGAAAGAATCAGTGTCGCATGGAGAGATGTCGTTCTATAGGCTTTGCAGATCTTCTGCATGCAAGACCGTTGTAGCCCGTATAGCTGTTTCTTGATCGCGACCTTATGTGTTGCCGGTGCCCAGACACTAGCTGCATAGCTGATTATGGGCTCTACAGCTGCCACATAGATAGTCCTCACTATATCTGGGTGAAGACCCCAGCTCACTCCGGCAGCTGAAGACAGGCGCTTGCTGATACCCATCGCCTTTCTACACACATTAGCCGTATGTGGTCCGAATGTTAATCCACTATCTATTGTTAGTCCCAGGATTTTCATTTCATTAGTCATGGTTACACAGACTCCTCCCATGCTCAGCTGTGGAACATCGTATTTAAGTTTCCTTGTTATAGTCATTGCGCAAGTTTTGTGCGGGGCAAATTTGAGCTTGTTCCTATCTCCCCACTGTCGGACACGCTCCAGGGCATTGTTGCCTCTCCTCTCTATGTCTGCCGCCACGTCTCCACTAAAGACGAGGACCACGTCGTCCGCAAAAGCCTGGCAGTATTCCCCTTCTGAGCTGAGGTCATTTAGCAAAGGGTCGAGGAGCAAATTCCAAATAATTGGCCCTCCCACTGAGCCCTGGACACATCCCATTTTTGCTTGTTTTTTATACTCGATTCCCGCGTATCGTACCCTCACTTGTCTATTTTCCAAATAGCTGCATATGGCTCTTCTAAGTTTTCCAGGGCATTGCACCTCAGCCAGCCTTACCTTCACTGCAGGCCACCATGCGCTATCGAAGGCTCCCTCTATGTCCAGCGACACCAATGTAATGAGTTTTTTCTTCTTAAGTTCGGTCTTCACAAGGGTCATTAAGTCATAGAGGGAGTCCTCAGTACTGCGCTGTGGGAGGAATCCATATTGACGAGTACTCAGTACCGGAAGGATATGCCACGTCAGTCGCTTTATTATGATTTTTTCATATATTTTTCCGAATACTGGCAACAAGCCAATTGGTCTATAGCATTTTGGGTTTTCATAGTCCGATTTGCCCGGTTTCCTAATCGCTATTACCGTGGCTTCCTTCCAAGGTGTTGGGAAATGGCCGTGCCTCCAACACTGGTTTAACAGAGCAAGATTCATCTCCATATCAGGGGATATAACTTGTCGGCAGATGTCGGCTGTGATTCCATCCAGTCCCGGAGCTTTCTTCGCACTGAATGACATCATCGATGTCTTCAGCTCCTCTGCGGTGATCTCTGGTTCGGATTCATCTTCATTTATGTTTGTGTGCTCCTCTGCCATCGCTCTTATCCTCCGATGATGGATATCGTCATCTGACTTTGAATCATCTCTATAGAAAGTGTCAGCCAATAGCTTAGCAGACCCCTTTTGCCCGACCCTGTCACCGTTATCAACTAGTGGTATTTCATCAACTCTGGTATCAGTTTGCTTCAGCATTCTGTAAATCCCTGCCCACATGGTTTCTCCGTCCTGTTTCTTGCAGAACTGCTTCCAGCTCGTAATTTGTGCTTCGCGAACCTGCGCTTCATATAACTCCTTTGTTTCGAGGTATTCAGCCACAACCCGTTCCCTTCGCACTCGCGCAGCGCATCTAATGCGTCTCTTTTTCGTGGCCAATTTGCGCTTGAGGTTAGTGAGCTCAGGGGTCCACCATGCTGGTGCAAGTCTCTGCAGTGCTTTTTTTGCGTGGTATCGTTTCTTCGCACGTCTCAATTATTACTTGTGTATATTTTGCGACAAAGTTATCTACTTCTTCTGCTGTTTTCAGTCCTGTAACGGTCGTTGTATTTATGCCGTTTTCTTCTTTTTTTGTTTTAAGAAGGTTATTAAAATCAGCCCATTTTGCCTTCTTGGTATTATACAGCCGGGTTGTGCGCTGTATTTGTTTGCCTTTGGGGCCTCTCAACACAAGTTCAAAAATCATCGCGTTATGGTCGGAGCTTGTGAGGGTCTCATCCACATGCCATCGGTCCACTACGCGTAGGAGGTCGTCAGAGCAGGCCGTGACGTCCACATGGCTGTAAAGTCTTACTCCACCCCTAATAGTGTCAAAGGTGGGGACACTTCCATTGTTCATTACAGTCATTTCGAGCTCGGCCAGCATGCACATGAATTCCTCTCCCCTATCGTCAGTGGCTGCACTGCCCCACAAGACACTCTTTGCATTTGCATCTCCTCCAATTAGCATGCGAAGGGGCGCCATGTCTCGTCGGATCTTTACTAAATGCTGTATGTAGGGTTCAATGGGCTGATTCGGCTCGAAGTAGTAGGACACCACCACTATTTTCCAATTGACCGTACTCAAAATACCCACAACAATGTTATTGGTCGTTAGTGCCGAGTGCAATTCCACGTCCATATCCCCATCGAAGACCATGATTGCAGCCTTGACTACGCCCTCTCCAGGATTTGTGTTTTGAAGGATCCTTATGCCTGCATGCGCTTTCATGCAGTTGTGGGCTCCAATGTAGGGTTCCTGCACCATGGCCATCGAGTGTCTTCTGATTGCTGCCTCGAGAAGCAATTCACGTGTTGCCAGGAATTTTCTTTGCAGATTTGCTTGTACTACCTTGTATGTTTCAACTGTTGGGTCATCTATGGTCTGTGTGGATACGTCAGCAATAGACTGTTCCCTCCCTGGCCATTCTATCGTATTTCATTCGTACTGGGCATTCAAGGTGGAACGCATTGTGTTCTCTGCCTCCCATGGCTGCCCTGCTACAGTTCACACACACCGGTGCAGCGCCACTGGAGAAATCCACGCATTCGGTTTTCTTGTGGGCACCTCCACAGTGACTACATACTTCCTCCTGGACAGTACACATTTTTTTGCTATGTCCGTATCCCAGGCATTGTGTACACTGGATCAGCGGGGTCTGATCATACACACGAACTCGCTGCAGATCCACGTGTATCGTGCCAGCTTCCGTCAGACGCTTCCACAAAGTAGGGCTGATCCTTAGCACCACATGGTTCTGCAGATGACTTCGGGCTCGCCGCCTGTATTGTACCTTCAACTTCATTTGGTCCTCTGGTATTCCATGTAGGAGATGGGAGTTTTGATTTTTGATGGCTGAAATAAGGTCTTCATCACTGTTATAGGACATCAAGTCCTTTATTATAATCAGTGGGTCCTTACTAGTTAAGTCATCCACCCTTAATCTTGACCCTTTTTCCACCAGCTTGTGTCTAATCCTTTCTAGGTCCTTTTTATCATTACATCCTATTACTATTTTCCGATCTTTCATTTTCCTCAATCTATCCACTTTCAATCCCTCCTCTCTCGCCCGTAAAATATCCCTAACATGTTTCAGGACCGTTTCACCAGTTTTCTCCTCATCTTCAGAAGACACTACGATCGAGTGGATTTGGTTGTTATTTAGCGTACCAGCACGTCTACTACCCGCGACACTAGCATATGTCTGTCCCTGTTCTGCGGAAGCTTTAACCTCCTTAATTTCTTCGTGAATTTTCTTTATGTCCTCCCGTAATTCCCCGACATAGTTTTTATTGTTGAGTGATTCAATTGTGGATGGCTTTTCCATAGTTTCATTTACGGTCCTAATGTATGACTCGTGCCGCTTAATTTGGTCTCCCAGTGCGCGCATTCGTTGTATCAGCTCCGATTCTACTTCACGATTCTTACTGTCATCGATTAACGATCCGCTAGGTTGTATATAGGTGTCCTGCGCTCTGTCTTTCTCCAAGGTCTTTTTGAGTTTCTCCATTAAGTTGTTAATATCCTGGGCTGCGTTCAGTGAAGCATCTCTATAGATTCTGCTAATATTGTTGCAGAGCCCCAAATTCTTTTTAATGGTCGCAACGCGTTCCTGGCACTGTTGGATATATGCTATTGCCTCGCCACAAACAAATGCATTGCGCTTCCCACTAAAGGACATTGCAGACCCCGGCTCCGTCGAGAAACGCACTCCCATATGCGGCGTCTTCGGGGTTTTTTGCGAGTTCTGCATATCGACCGATAGATGTGTTCGTGCACGAGTGTATGTATTCAGGTGACTGCGTGTGTATGTCGTATGGGTGTGAGTATAAATGGGGTAGTGTGTCTGTTTGTGTATGCTTGTATTATATTGATAGTGTGTACGTGTGGGTGTGTCTGTATTTGCCGTTATTCGATATTAACGTCTGTTTTTATGATTACAGGTGTAGCCAGCAACGATTCGCCACCTGTCCCTCCTGACCGGCGCACAGGATCCGCAGAGCACAAGGTGAGTTACTGTTATATTTTACAAGTTTCACGGGGCTCAAACGGCCAACTATATATTATTTACTATCAATTTCGTACCAAAGCGCGCAAATCGACGCAATACGTAAGCGTATACAGTTAGGTGTATTGATTCGATTCAATTATATCAATGTAAATATTAAAAACGTATAAATTCAATTCAAATAAATTAATAATAAAAATAAAAATTAAAAATAAGTTAAAGGTGTATAAGTTCAATTCAATTTTAAATAATAAATAGGTAATAATGACAATTTTCCTGTATAAATATTGATTAGCATGTCATAATTTGATCATTGTCAAGATAAGTACCAGTTTTCACAATGACTGTTTATATAATATAGTCAGAATTTCGTAGACAAACAACACAGCAGTGCACGGGTAAGTCCCTATATAGGTCAAATCACGCTTTGTCTGCCACCTAGGGGACACCAGCGCTCCACTATTAGTAACCCAAGGCCTTCGGCTCTACTCTGTGCCCAACCCGAGCCTCGCGAATACAGTGGTCTATGTTACGGTGACCAGCTTCACACCGTTTTGAGTTGTTTAATGATACTACCTATCTATAGAAGATCAGAATTCAGATCAGTAAGCTGGAAATTGTATTGCTTACTTATCAATTTGTTTGACTACAGTGTGTTGCATTGATGATCTCCTTTACCTGTCTCAGACAGTTATTTCGAGGAAGCTGTCGTGCCGTGCCAATAATTATTTAATTAAGAGGTTATTGCATGTGAGTGTGACCCTTCATGCAATCTATCTGTGCAAGTTGTGGTAAACTTTGGTGCTAACTGCAGTGTCATGAATTCACCAATAATCTTGGCAATTTTTATTTTGTGTGTTTAAATGTAAATATTGATATTGAGCTTTGTCTATCTCAGGCAATCACTATTGAGCTACAAGTCTTGTAAAGGTGAGTGTGCTATCCTGCCAAAAATATTCCAATTTATTGCTTTGGCCTCAACCTCAAAAAGATGCATTAATGTTATTGTGGCATATATTAGTACTAGTCCTGCCCCAACATTAAATCTATCCTATTCAGTTCACTGTCTCAATATATTCTATTGTTTTGCATTAGTATTCCACTGCGACTGACAATCCACACTTTCCAGGCAAACAAGCTCACCAGCTCCAGGCTCTCACCACCAGATATATAACCAATGCGGTCGACTGGCCCTCCGTGGCATCAGTCGTCAGCCTAGGAGTAGCCGGCCAGTGCTAGGATGTATGTCTGAGTATCAAAATTCAGTCAATCTTATTAATTTCAATTAATATTTAAAGAGGGGAAATAGAAATGTAGTGTCCCAAAATTATGATATACTGTGTATATACCTGTGTCTATTTTATTAGTTTATTTAGAAAGATATTTTACCTTATTTTGTCTATTGTCAGAACTCAAAGTGGATTGTGTAAGTATTAATTGTATAGATATATCTTTCCTGCCCGTGTACCCTCCTGTTTCAGATGTACCAGAGATGCAAAGCGGCCAGTGGACTGATGGGCGCAAATGGGGTCACCGCAGCCAACCTACCCACAGATCAGGACACACCAAGGAAACAAATAAATAAATTTGTTCTGTGTTATTATATTATTGATCCCGAACCCCCGTCCTCCTCAGTGCCACTCCTTCAATGTTTGTATGTATGCGCAGGCCACCCCAGCTTGTTGTAGGCTGCTATTTTTGATAAGAGCCTGCCACCAGATGTATTATTCAGCTGATCTCAGGTAGGCCAGGACAAGTAATCAGATTCAGTAAATCCCTGCTAGGTCTAGTTCGTGTTGTCACTGGGCAGGTATGTATATGTATGTATATCTACTGTATTCTATCCTATTGCTCAGTGGATTTCGAAATATTAACCTATTTGTTCTATATTAAGATGTTGGGTCTACTCAAATCTGATTCTATTCAGAGAGTAAAAGTAAAATCTATGCAGGTGTGCTGAAGTTAAAATTATCAAATTGTGTCAGACTGCCCAACTATAGACCAACCTAGCAAAGGTGGAAGTCCCATCAAGTTCAGTGAAGCCAGCCTATCATGTATGTAAGACCCCCCCAAGATTCCTCAACCAATTCTAGTGAATCAAGTCTTTTAGTTGTCAATGTTATACACTGTTTGATTCAATCTGAGTTTAGTTGTTGTGATGTAAAGTTGTACCAGGGCAATCTAGTAGGTATGTATTTGTTGGGAATATAGTCTCAGGCAGGGCCCAAGGTGAAGCAGTCAGGTCCCACGTATCAGAGGTAAGACCTATTCAGTAGGCACACCGAAGCCTGGCTATCAAAGTGTGTAAGACTACCCAGATCTGATCCTAGCCAATAAAAGTGAAAATATTGACCGTTGCAATCAAGCAAGGTTGTGCAGCCAAAACAAAAATGAAAACCTCAGTATATCACTCTGTTATATTTATATGTTAATTGAATGTCAATTGCACACCCAGCATCCCCTGCTGTCAGGCTGTTAAAGTTAAAATTGTCTAGGTGTGTGAGATTTAGTCCTACCTATCCATTAAAAGTAGAAGCTTAATCTAGTTTAATGATGTTATGTTAAGCTTATGAGCACACCAGAACCATCCACCATAAAACACTGACCGTCACAATTGAGACCCCATCAAGCAAGTTAGGCTAATTAAAACAAAATGAAGTTTATGTATATCTCTTTATTATATTTCAGTTATATATTTAATATTAATACCTACTTATGTTTAATGGATTATCTGGTAAAAATGCAATTAGCTGTAGGGGCTTGCAGCCCAAACTCACCTGCACCCGGCTCTCTAAATCAAAGTAAGATCTCCTCACCCGGATCATGCAGGCCTCACCAATACCAAAAACAAGACTATCAGGTATATTTCAAGTAGTTTTCCTTCTCCCAGCTGGTTCCTGTATTTACAAATGTACAAGTTAGCTTATGTTTATTTATATAAGGTTTGTCCGTTCCTGTGTATATAGATACTTATTCAAAGTTATTGTTGTGTGCTCACAAAACTCATAGATTACTAGAATCACTCAGCAGTATTCTCACAAGTGATGTTTAAGTTGTATTTAGCCTTAATTTATGGCACAGCACTTATACACAGTGTTATAGTGACCTGTCTAAAGTGTCTCAAATCTACAGGAGACCAGCAGGAGTAACTCAGCAACAGCCCGCAGTTCCAGTGCCTATTACCATATAAGGGGCAGCACTTTGTATGTAGTAAAATGTAGCAACTGTGTGATACTAAGTTTGAGACAGAGCAGAGCCCAAAGATACAACAAACTGCTCAGTAGAACAGTTTGCTGGTCAATAGTTATATGTTTGTTTCTATTGTTTGCACTGACTATTGTGTCTCCAGTTGCTGCTATCATACAAAAATATTAAGTTCACTCACCTCCACACACAATACAAGACCAAAATACAAACACATTAAAGTCCATACAGTTCCAACTCACTGCCAGGCCAATGCTGATGCCGCCGCTGCCAGCTCCCCAGTGGGTCTGGGCGCAAAAGGCACTCCAGCACCGGCTTCAGTCGCTCAACAGGTCCAGGATCGTTGACAATCCTCACAGTTGTTCAATTTCAGTAAATTACTTTTTATTGTCTTTTGTTGGTAGTTTGACAATGAAAATTTTCAACAATTAAATACCGCTCCAGGGCGCTACAGCGGTCGAAGATGCATGGATGGGCCCGCTAAGGCTTCCCTCTTGACCCAAGTTTGCGGTGTAGTCCACAAGATCATACAATGTAGCCAACAAAAGTCTTCAATAACACTGTTACAACCCCAAACTTGTATTGATGTTTTCACTAATATATACCTAGTTTTTGGTGCTGTTTCGACTTTCTACATTGATACAGAAGGCCAATAATT